>CM053793.1:194970106-195480106 GCA_028749045.1 Cupressus sempervirens | reverse complement strand
TGGGTAGCAGGTCCTTCTATCTTCTACAAATCCTGATAGGGTTAAAATCTCCTAATAGGGATTCAAAGTCTCCTAACATGGACTCATATGTACTAAATGTTGTAATGCACTACTAACAGGGCCGAATCTCTAACAAGGAATATTTATATTAGCACATCATTTTGTGGGCATCATTCCCACTAGGATTTTCCCTCTGATCAAGGGTTTCCCTTGTTAACATATATGGTGTAATTGTCTATATGCATCTTGTTATGGTTGTTTTTTACTTTGATTGAATGGATAAGATTGCTTAAGGTTGATAAATGTTTTAATTATTGGATAACTAATTCACCCCCCCTCCCAGTTATCTTAGTGAACTATTGTTTCTAATAGACACATGTCAAGGGCTTGTATTCTCACATTGGCTAAACTTTGTTCATCTTTAGAAAGTACGAATATACTAGCCATTGATCTAACAAGATCTGATAGTTATGAAAATGGTGGGCCCCCTAAGGTATTGTTAAGGTAGAATTTGACCTGTGACCATGCAATGTATGGTTAGTCACAACTTTTTGACTTGAAACTAGAGGCTATCCTTTTGAGTTCTGAAGCTATGTTGATTGCTGAGATAACTGTGTTGCACCTTCATGACCCCTCTGATAGTTAAGTAATGAATTGGGGCGATGAAGCAAAAAGAGGTAATCACATTGTCACTATTGGAATACTTTAGAATAATAGAGGGGGGCTGAATTAGTATCCAAGATCCAAATGTATAAATAAAACTTTTCATAGCTTAGTGAACCCATAAAATATTTATACTCATGCATGCATCCAAAAGATTATGCAATCACTTAAAACTTGTAGGTTACTGTCAAATCAACTTGCAGAGATGTCAAGCATGAAATATAATAGATTTATCAAAACAATTGACACAATGATTTATATGGAAACCCAATTTGGGAAAAGCCACCAATAACATTCTACTCTTTTCACTCTTTTGAAGTGATGCCCTATGAAAGGCCAATCCTGTTAAAGGTTACAATACACACTATTAAATGTGACCCTTTTAAAGGATTTCAATCACCTTCTTAGAGGACTTTAGACCATTTTAGACCATTCACTTGGAATGTCACCCGGTAGAATTTACAAATGATTGTTAGGTCAAACTTAATCCACAAGATTTTCCCTAGATTGATACAATTGTTGCAGAGTAATAGTAAGGCTTTGATTTGATACAACTTACAACTTCATTTGCAGATTATAAATTATTGTTTAGTTCTCAAATCTACTTGGCCTTCCAACTTTGTAGCTCTGTTAGCTTGTTCATCCTTCAAGCATTCATTTCCTTAAGCCTTCTTTCTTAACATGCCATTACAAACTCTTCTCTTAGGTTATTTGATGAAGCAAAACCCTTGACTCCTTGTCTCTCTTAGGTTCTCACACATGACAAACTTGATTCATGACTAGCCATTCCTATAAATAGGAAATTAAGATATTTTGCTACTCATTCTCCATTGTCTAATTAAGGGTTTGGATGGATTAGGTAGGATACAATGTATCTACCCTATATCTCATATCTCTATTAAAAACTTTTAGAATCCACTTTGAATTCACTTTAAAATAGTTTACCTTGAATTTTGTGCCACTAGCTGATCAACCTTATCTTCCACCTAGTTCACATTATCCAAGAAAACAAACATTTTAGCTTAGATTCATTGAATTTATGACCTTTTAAATGATGCAGTAGCTCCACATTATCAAATTTTTGATGCTCAACATATATTACATTGCTTGGCATCCACTGTGAAATTACTTGACACAAGCTAAAGTTTATTGGTTCTTGATATCAACTAAAGTTTACTTAGCATCCACTGTTATGCTTGACATACACTAGAATAAGCATTTACTTGGCTCCAACTAATTTTTTTCTCAACTTGCTCTGTCTTTGCTCGACACCTACTATCTACTTGGTCAAGCTTGGCAAACAAATTTTGTGTAACTTATTCTTCTAAACTTTCTTAGTGTAACCAGCCTTTGTAACCTTAAGTAGATTATCAATACATCATTTCATCACTATCTTAATTGATTCTTGTACTTCATTATGTTGGGACTAAAAATTGCATAGTCAATTTTGAGTACCATTGAGAAATTTGAGCCCTAGAAATGCTTTTTGATGCCTATGTACCCAGCTATCCATTCGAGTCCTAAGAGGTGTTCAATGTTTCTAACACCTTCCATTCAGTATTTCCACATGTTCCATGATGATAAATTGACATTTCAAGCCATTTAATGAAGTCTCATTTTGAGCTAGTGTCAAATCTACATTTTCACCCCAGGTGTCAATTTGTGACAGGGAGCTGTGTTTGCCATTGAATATATTGCACCCAGAAATATTTTGTGATTCATCACTTTGGGAGTGTCTATTTTCCTTATCCAAGAACCTATGTTTAAGATTTTGAGTCATTTCGAGTCCATTTGACTAGGTTTTGAACCCCTCAAATTTGGTCATTCACTATTTTCATGTTTTTGCACTTAGTTCATATTTCTGGGAGGCCTTGTTTGATGTGCTATAATTTTGACCTGGTTAACCGAAATGTTGAAATTCCTATTGTGCTGCATTGTAGATGTTAGAGACTTGTTATTTTTCAAGTTTCAATTCATGATAAATCCATTTGATTAGTTTTCAAATGTGATTCCAAATGGAATTTCTAACTTTTTACTAGTGTCAGCAATTGCAAATTGATTGGTACCCCTGTTCATGACATTATAACTTGAGATCCGTGATTGCCTAGACCAAATGGATTGTACCACTACATTGTCCACTAAAAATACTCCAAGTGTGTTAGTTTGCAAGTCATGATGAATCCATTTGCACACTTTTCCAAGTCAATTCTATTTGCAAAAATTACCTTTTTGTTAGTGTTTGTAGTCTTCAATTTCCAAGTAGCCTACTTTGACCAATTTCCATTTACACCCAATTATTCATCATGAGCCCAAATCATAGATCCATACTCTCCTTGTGATAGTGAACCAATGCCCCAATTTTCATTTCCCTAACTATCAGTTTGCCCAATTTTTGAAGCCAAATCTGAATGCAATTTAGTGTTTTCTGACATGTTTTCTTGCAGGTAGTTCTGAGAGGTCAACTTTGATAGTAAATATCTTTTGACCTCAAATTCTTCATGAGACCAGATTCAACATGGTGCAAGAGTGTAGAGCAAAGAGTTAGTGTTCCAGTTTTTAGATCCTAATCAAATGATTTGGTCAATTTTTAATGCCAGTCAATGGACCTCCTGGCACAAAGTTGACAGTTTGCAAAAAAGTGATAAAGTGACTCGTAAATGATTGTTCAGTGGTCACAATTGATTTTAATCAGTTTGAGATGTTCTGAAGATAAATTTGATGGTTCAAGTGTTTGAAAATGAATTTTTTTTAGCCAAACCCACTCTGGGGTCCAACTGATTGCATCAGGCTGATAGATCATTGAATGGTCCAATGAATGTTAAAGTTGTCAATTATCACTTTCATACATTAAAGTATATCATGAATAGTTTAAAGCTAGCCAAGAGAATAACAAGGATGTATTTGATGATGAGAATTTTGGATATTTCAATTCAAACTCTGGTCCGCAACAACAACGAGGATGAGAATGGAAACATAATAAAATGTGGGTGACCTCCTGATATTTGGTCATGTTTGGAAGATTGAATTGAGATCTAGGATTGGTATAAATCATCAAGATCCTGTGTATATTGTACCCTTGGGCTCAACTTTCTAGTTTTTTCCAAAAGCATGGAATGCCTTAAGGAAGAGTTTGGTTACAAATACCATAAAGAAAGGAAATGCTCCCAATCCAATGCAACTCAAATCAAACAAGAGGTTACCAGAGAGATGTATGGATTGTTGGTTCAAACTAGATGAATTTTAATGCAATTAGACTATAGTGAGCAGAATGATATAGTCAACATTGATGATTACATTGAACATTCTATGCAAAGATGCAAAAATCAACATTTTTTATCCATAGAAGATCTGGAGCTGGTAAGACAAATATTGCCATAATTCTTGTTTTGCATGAGACTAAGCAGCATATTAAAAATGGAATGTTGCATTAGAATGAATTCAAAATTGTATATGTTGCACCCATAAAATCAGCAAGGGTAGAAGATAAAGAGCTCACACAAGTTTCTAAGGCAACGAAGAGGTGTTAAAAAGAACACTCCATGCCAGCATAAAGGGAAGAAAATGTGTACATGAGACCCACGTTAAAAGGTAGGGGTGACACTAAACATAAGAGAAATAGGAAGACGCTAAACAAAAAGTAAAAGAACTACAAAACAAAGTAGTCCAACACAGAGAAAAGAAAGTGCAGACTCAGTGCCTAAAAGAAGGCCAGCGCAGGTAAAAAACAAATGCAGAGTAGCAAGCATAGAATTGAGCACCTCATGCCAAATAGTAAGCCTCACAAAAGAGAAAGGAGGATTCGTCCTTGCATGAAGTCACAATGTCCATGCTGAAGCGGAAGGAGAGCATTTATTTCAAATTCAGATGCCATAGTAGCAATCCACCGTCGTTGTAAGAGGAAGGCCATTTTAGAATGGGGAATATTACAAAGAAAATGAGATTTTAATGGGAGAAAGTAATGTGCAGACTTGCGGCTAGGAGGGAAGCATGTTAATACACCTAGGAGTCTTGCATTTGCATAATCAGGTCTACGCTCATTGCATTGCATTTTAAATCAGAGGTAAAGGGAGGATCCACAAATGCTCACACATGAAATGCTAAACACCATGGCCTACAATTTGAAAGAATAAACCAGTGCAAATTTTGAACAAAGTGAAGGGAACTGTTATATTGCTTTATCCCACATTCGCTAGAATGTGGCTCTTTTAAGTCTTTAAATGTAAAAGTGATCAAATGCTTAGTGTGAAATGAGACACACGCTTTTGTAAGCCACATAACACAAGGAGGGTCCCACCTTGTAGATGATGTTAGCCGAAGGAAACAAATGCAAAATTTTAAATGAAAATACAACTGTGATGGTGTGGTGCCCAAAATCCAGATGCAACAAGATGACGACATGTGTTGAGATGAGTAGTAGGCACATTCCCACTTCATCAAAGTCATTGATGGTTAAATAATATGGAATAGTAGGCATGTGACATTTGGTAGTGGGTCCTAGAGATGGTGATGTGGTGATTAGGAGCAAGTTTGAGAGGGAAGATCTTAGATTGTGACACGTGTCACAATCTAATAGTTGATGCAAGCTCACTTTTTGGAGATGCTCATTGGTTAGAAAATGCAAAATTGTGGGGAAGTGCCATGTGTCAGCGGGTCCTATGCATGGTGACATGGCACTCATTGGCAGGAGTCAACTAGTTAGGAGGTTCCGTGTGGTGCTTGGTCAATCTTGGGTTAACCCAAAATTTGAAGGGGTAGATAAAAATGAAATGATTTTAAATTGTCATTTTGAAAAAAATTTTCTTTGGATGTGCAAGTTTTTAAAAAAATTCAAAATTAGATATTTTTCTAAAGTTTGAACTTTAGGACATTTTTGAATTTTAAAATATCAAGAATGTAGACTTGAGTTTTTAGCAAAGGGGGGCATTTTTCAAACTAAGATTTAAGAGGTTTTTGAGAGGCTAACATAGCAGTGTTATATATCACCAGAATTGGGAGAATCTAATTTCTTTGATTATGCAGTTAGTTTCTATAGAGGAAGCAGTCATTTTGAGCTATAGGAGGTTTTCTTCTAGATTACTATTGTGCAACTGTATTCAGGTGACAAAGTTCAAAACTATTTTTTTTGACATGGTAATGACCTGAATATGGTGAAAAGGTAGTGGAAATGCAGTTAAGATTGGGTGACCCATATTTAGTAAAAACTAAGATTTCACCAGCACTTCATGAGGCAAATTGAATATTTTGGTGAAACAAATGGTTCTCATCATTGAACAGAAGATATTTTCAAATCAATTACAAAATGATGATGAAAACAAATTAGATCAAAATGGGAGAAGGTAGAGAGAGGTTACTCAATTGTAAGGGATTGAATTCCAAGTGGACACATGTTAGGCATAGATCAGATCTAGGAATTCATCTTCTTCTATATCTTTCTTTCTTTCCTTCATTGTAGGGGTTGGCAATTTTCTTTGGGTAATACCAACAGGGTTCTAGTGTTCTATTATGAAACCATTGATGTGATTGGTTTTGCTTCCTATTTATTGAGCTGAGCTCTAGCAGTGAAATTCACACACCCGCACTTGTGCAGATTTGCATTTCATTTTCATGCATTGTTTTTGTGATATGATAATGGATGCTAGATTATGTGACATATCTGGAACTTCATTTTGCATTGCCAGTTTGTGTATTTGGTCTTTCCAAGGATAAATACAAAAGGGGATTTACATGAATTATCTGAGTTCTCTAATTCTGTCTCCTAATTCTTAATGTGCTATTAACTTTGAGAAATTAAATGGATAAGGTTTATTTGATTTAAGGAAACTTGGATGAGTTGTATGTCAGATCTGTTGTTTCTTTTGACTCAAGGAGTTAAGTAAATGCTTCATTGTTCTAATAGGGTTTCTAGGTGTATAAAGGGGATATTGCATAAGAATGAGATTTGGGGATTTCAATTGATAAACTTGATTATAATGCAAACACATTAGGTCATCCTGCTAGTAATGAGTCTATGTTTCAATGGATAAGGCACTAATCACTAAATCAAATGCAAGCTGGTATGAATGTCATTTGCACAAAGTCTTTTATTCAAAATAAATTCAGTATTTCATGTTTTGTAGTGGACTGAAAATAATTAACCCTCACTCAACTTATGAGATTCATAGATTTGTATTTAGTTGTTGTAGATCTGTGTTGTTTCATGAGTTATTAGGAGATATAAGGGTTTTCATCTGCTTAATAGATTAAAGGATATGTTTTTGCACTGGTACGGTATCAATTGAATTTGAGGCCCACCCACCTAGGTTTTGTAGAGCCTACAGAAGGAGAAGGGTCTAGCCTTATAGTTAGCCCAAGACTGTAGTCAAGTGTATCCATCATATAAATTTGCTAGCCTTAGATGCATTTTTCTAGTTTCTTGGTCATTTTCAAAACTGTTAAATCAAGAGCCATCACATTACATAATCATAACTCAACCTTTCCTCTAGGTGCTATTGTTACATCTTTTGATCAAATCCTCTTCATCAATCAAATAAGTGATAATACTTAAATCTTATAAGTAGTTGACTTACTAGAAAATAGCAAGTTTGACATTAGTGACAAAACAATGATTGAAACACATTGTCTTCTTCAACAATTTTCCTCTTTCAATCTAGTTTCAATAATCTCCCTCAAAAATGATCTTTTCAATCTAATCTCAACAATCTCCCTCTTTGGCATTGATGGCAAACCGAATTGATCAACCAAATCAACACTTCCATCCTCTGATTAGGTTACAAGATTCTTTCTTATAACTCCCTCTTACTATATCTCCCTCTGACTAGGTAAATGTTAGTATTTCCCTTTCTTTGCTCTCGTGATTGAAAACTATCTCCTTCAACAATTATCTCCCTCTTAGGATCAGTAAACTCCTCCTCTTTGACAACAATATCTTGATATAATCTCTCTCTCTCTCTCTCTCTCTCTCTCTCTCTCTCTCTCTCTCTCTCTCTCTCTCTCTCGCTCTCTCTCTCTCTCTCTCTCTCTCTCGATTAGTAAATCTTTCTTGATCAGTAAAACTCTCCCTCTTTGAAAAAAATGCCAAAGTCTTGTCATCTTTAACATGATAGATATACAATTTTTTAGTTTATTCAATTTCTCCCTTGATCATCTTTCCTTTTACTAATTTGAAGTTTCAGCTCTTTGATTACTTTAGGCAACTCAAAAAGTAAGATCTTCTACATCAATGTGTAACATATGAACATCGGCTTGTATAATGAAGGCAATCCTCTTGTTAGTTAGATAGCCTTAGATAGTGGTATCACCCCCAATTTACCTCTTAGATACTCATGAGCATCCCTAGGTAATGCTTTTTTGAAGATATCAACAATTTGTTCCTTTGTGTTAACATATTACATCTTCACCTCTTTATCTAGAACTAACTCTCTCAAGTATTGATACTTGATTGCAATGTGCTTAGTCTTTGTAGGCATTACTGTATTCTTTGATATATTGATAGCACTTGTATTATCACAATAAAGTATCACTGGTTCTATGATTTCTTCCATCATACCTTTGAGTAGTTGTTTGATTCATACAATGTTTGTACAATTCATAGTAGCAACAACATATTCAGCTTCAATAGTAAATTGTGAAGTGCAATTTTTTTTCGTGCTAGTCCATGTAACTAGTCTCTTTCCTAAGAAAAATGTTCCTCCACTGGTGCTCTTTCTATCATCAATGTATCAAGCCCAGTTAGCATCAGTGTAGGCTCTCAATTCAAAATTTTCATCCATCTTGTAGTATAGACCAAACTCTTTTGTTCCTTTTAGATATCTCATTTTTCTTTTTACAACCATTAAATTATTCTCCATGGGATTAGCAGAGAATCTTGCAACTATCCCTATAGATAATGTAATATTAGGTCTACTATGTACTACATATTGCAATTTTCCAATCATAGACCTATACAATGTTTGATGTAGCTTAGCTGAATCATCATTCTTTAACCACTTGTGTCTTATCACCATAGGTAGCACTTGTATTATCACAATAAAGTATCACTTGTTCTATGATTTCTTCCGTCATACCTTTGAGTAGTTATTTGATCCATACAATGTTTTTACAATTTATAGCAGCAACAACATATTTAGCTTCAATAGTAGATTGTGAAGTGCAATTTTGTTTCTTGCTAGTATATGTAACTAGCCTCTTTCCTAAGAAAAATGCTTCTCCACTGGTGTTGTTTCTATCATCACTTTTTTCAGGCCAATCAACATCAGTGTAGGCTCTCAATTAAAAATTTTCATCCTTCTTGTAGGATAGACCTGTATGCATGAATATGTGGCCTCTGCTAACACACACACTTCAACATGGTCCTTATTTGCGGATTCATCCTGGAATGAACATTGAATCGTTCATCCAAGAATTAGCCAGCAAGGTGACTTTATTGCCTTCTATCTAAAGGGATTTTGCTTGTTAGATATCCTTAGATTTGAGGTGTTAAGCAACCAGACCCTCTAAGAATGAAGGATTTAAGAAATGAAATTAATCTATATGATTATGCAGATTAATCTAGAATGAGAAATGCATTCTAATATAAGAACAAGTAAAGGAAACTAGATTAATCATATGCGTATTATGCTAAATGAAATTAAGCAAAGGATGCAAATGTATGTAAAATATGAGCAAATGTGAGTATGAATTCCAGCAGCAATTTGATGCAAGTTCCAAATTCATCCTCTCAAAATGAAGAGATGAGGGTCTCTTAAATAGATTTTCCTGGAGTCCATCAATGATTGAGATCGATTTCAATCAACGGTCAAGATTAAAGGTGAGGTTCAGTCATAAAGGAAGATTCCTAAATTAAAGGGAGTTAACTGATTTAATTTGAGTAGAATAAGGAGTTAACTGATTTAATTCCTTTTTGATCAATAGTGAACTGGGAATTTCTCTTTTTGAACTGAAGAAGGATTTTGGAGAGATATTTAATTTAATAAAATGAGATATGCTCTCATAAATATATTTTCTATTTAATTAAATAATTTGATTTAATTAATTAGAGACACTTTCTTATTTAATTAAATAACTATATTTAATTAATTAGGAATTACTCCTATTTAATTAAATAACTTTGTTTAATTAATTAAAGAATAGCCTTCCATTTAATTAAATAATTTTCTTTAATTAATTAGAAATACCTTTCCCATTTAATTAATCAAGATAGGTGTATTTATTAAATTAAATAAATTTCATCCCATAGTACATTAGCCTTAGGAGATAATTTAATTTAATAAAGTATAAATACTTTAAATTAAATTATAATTAAATCAAGTAGGTTTAATGTGACTAATATGAGTATGTACTATAGGAATTAAATAAGAAATATGATGAATGTAGATTAGGGTCTTCTGCATCTGACAATTAAGTCAAGTAGCAAGTTAGATCAAGAACGTGTCTAATGAAATAGGAATTTAGCAATGATCAAAATAGACCAGAATTGGTATCATGGCAATGAACCAATTTTGGGGTATTACAAGACCAAACTCTTTTGTTCCTTTCAAATATCTCATTATTCTTTTTATAGCCATTAAATGATTCTCCTTGGGATTAGCAAAGAATCTTGCAACTATTCCTATAGATAATGCAATATCAGGTCTACTATGTACTACATGTTGCAATTTTCCAATCATAGACCTGTACAATATTTGATTCACCTCATCTAAATAATCATTCTTTGACAACTTGTGTCCTATCACCATGGGTGTACCTACTAGTTTGGAATCCTTCAATCCAAACGTTTTTAGTATTTCCTTGACATACTTTGACTATGTGATATATATACCATATTTTATTTGATATACTTACAACCCCACAAAAAAATTGATATCTCCAAACATGGACATCTCAAATTCTTGCTTCATCTAATTTGCAAAATCCTTACATAAAGCATCTTGACCTCCAAATATGATATCATCAACAAATAATTCAAATAACAAAATATCTTTTCCTTTCTCTATCTTCATATACAAATTGTTTTTATCACTACTCCTTTCAAATCCAATCTTCACAAGATAATTATGAAGTTTCTCATACCATATCTTGGTGCTTGTTTCAAACCATATAGAGCATTGTGTAGTCTATATACCATGTTCTTATTGTTAACATCAACAAAACCTTCTGGCTATTCTATGTAAACTTTTTCCTCTAATATACCATTTAGAAATGTATATGTAACATCCATTTGATAAACTTTGAAATCTTTGTATGCAAAATAAGCAAGTAAAGTTCTTACTTCTTCCAATCTAGCAATAGGGGTGAATGTCTCTCCATAGTCAATTCCTTCTTCTTGTGCATATTCTTTGCAAACTAGTCTTTCTCTGTTCCTTGTGACTTCACCATTTTCATCTAGCTTGTTTCTAAATATCCACTTGTAAAATGTCCCCTTTTCTGATTTTGTATGATATTTCCAACCTCTAATCAGATCTTTAAGATCAAACAACTAATATCACAAAGATCCTCCAAATTTCTCAAGAAACCCCAAATCGGGTATGCCAGAAATTGTGCCAAAAGCTTCACAGCTTCACCAATTATTAATAAATCTGAAAGTGGACATTTTTAAAGAAATTTCAGCAGCATAACAGCCTAAAAAATGAAATTTCCAGATCTGTATAACCTTTACACAACAGTTCTCAAATGTAGGGCAAAAACTATGCTCATCGGGCTCCCGAAATTAACACAAAAATGCCCGAAAACACCACACAACACTAATAAACTATCTCAGAAGTTTAATCACATCCCAATACATATATTCAGCTCTATTTTAATAGCTTAAATTCTGAAATACAACAGCAACCAAAACTGACATGAAATGCTCAACTGAAAACACCAAACTCATGCAAAAAACACACCCAAAAACCCACAAATCTACACTGTTAAGCACAAAGGCAAACTTTGTATGAGCATGCACATGGAATGGCTTCAAACTCCCATCCTTAGCCTTCCTAGAAACTTGAAAAATCCCGTTCTTGGGTCTCCCTGGAAACTTGCAAACTCCCGTTCTTGGGTCTCCTTCTCCACAGGTTTGGCAGCCTCTGAAGAATAACAAAGAATGAGCGAAAATCAAGTCTGGAATGAGCCCAAAATGCCTCCAAACCCCTTAAAAGAGGGCATAACTGTAACTCACGTCCAAGAGAGGTTAATGAAACATATTTTAATAATAATTTTCATTTATTAGTCCAACAGTTTCCAAAGATTAACCCCCTTTTTCCGAAACTTCACTTTCTTGGGCCTGCCTGCCTTAGCAAAGATTATTATTTTTTAATTATTTGAAAAGGGGACATGACAAGTCCTCCCCTCCCAAACATTGCTTGTCCTCAAGCAATGGTTGAAAAATAAACCAATCAATCCACCTGGATCCCAAATGTATTCAGGAACTATACTACTACCAATTAACATAGGCTCCTGCAATATGACCAAGAGGAATCCATAATCAAACGGACAATTATAGCTCCACCAAACTCAAAAATCACAACTTCCACAGTCAGAAACTCATGAGACACAAACTCTTAGAACATCAAAACCCAAGTAAAGTGGACTACCAACACAGTAAATACCATCAATGCATTCCACTAGCCTATACAGAATGTACAATCCAACTTTGCAACAATGGTGAATGCTCCCGAATGAAACTGTACCAAGTATGGAGAATCCACACACTATACAATGCCTGTAGTCAACACAACTCTGTAGATCACCAACCACTATCTCATAACCATAACTACCATGTGCCCCATGAACAAGTGATACAACCCACTATGACTGATCACCAGCTAAGTCAGGAGATGTCATAGCCAAAGGAGTAGAATCAATAACAACACCTATTGAAGCATCAGTCTGAAACTCCTGCTCTAAGTCATGTATTATCAAGCTGTCAACTATAGAACCTATCACCATGTCATGCCCATCACAACCCTCATCCTGAGGTGTCAAACTATCCCATAACTGATGACAAGCACTAGGAACCAAAGTACATCTTTGTATCATCATCTCATCAACATGGTCATCAAAGGTAAATTGATGAGTGTACCTCATAGTGTAATGCCGATAGAATGCACCAATCTCAGTCAGTGGCTCAGACTGTAATCCAGATGAAACTAACTACAATTGATCTTTAACCATGTTGGAACTAACTACTACCTCCAAAGATATCACCAAGGGAGTAGTATTACTAGCAGGAACCATGCCAACTGCCGACTCACCAACATCACACATGATCTTTGATACATCTCTAGTCTCCGTGCCTTCAGTACTAGAGGCCACCACCCTATCAGGCATATAATAATCTGCTACAATACCCAACTCAACTAAACTTGACTCTAGTGGGAATGAACCTGATATGCCAATGTTAGTATCAATGATGGATGCATCCCCATCTCCACTGTCTCTGAAAATCTCAGCCATGGACATCCTCGAATCACCAAACACCATAGCTTGTGACTGTATAGAATCAGATAAAGAATGTAGTTGCTCTAACTCCATGGTCACCTTAGCCAAATGAAACTGCGACTCCTTGAAAGCCAACTGTGTACTCTCAAGAATCTCAGAAGTCACCTCAAGATGCTCAGTAAGCTCACTCACCTCATCTTCCTTGGCCAACAATGCATCATATGCTGTACTACCCCACTCCATAAGATAATCTCTGTCAGCTACCAACTGCATATAATTCTATCTCAAAATCTGAATAGCCTCCCATAAAGAGTGGATCTCTGTCAAGGAAAGATAACTTCCTTCCTGCTCATCACTAGTAGGAGAACCCCATCCATAAACTGCTAACAACTGATGAGCAGCATCAAAATGTTGGCAAGTGATAGCAATGTCTCAGTCACTAACTCTCAACTAATTAGACACATGATGGCACTGGCTTGACTGTCTCCTACAAACCTCCTCTGATGCACTATCTAAAGGAGTATCCTCAAAGTTACTAGTCTCTAGAGTATTACCATCCATGTCCTGTGAATCAACTCTAAAGCTCATATCAACATACGAAGTATCAAAAACTGTAGCACTGCTATCCAACTCCTCTGTACCCAAAGAAACTAAGTCTTCAAAATTGCCCACTACATCCTCCTGGATGTCATCAATGCCAATATGATCCTGGGACTCATCTGTACACACTTCCAAATATGAAAGATTATCAACACATTTCAGCAAGTATGGTTGACTGGATATATGAACAAAGTCCAACACCGATATATAAAAACTAATACCAACATTAGACAAGCTGCTAGCACAAGAAAAGACAACACCATGCAATCTGCTAATCAAATCCATGATAGCACCCAAACAAACATTGCTACCAAAAAGTGTTAAAGATCTCCTGTCAACTGAATCCCAAATGCCAATATAACAATCTTGAGTTCATATTTGTAAACTAGAATCAGCTGGTAACTCAAGAAAAATCCTCACTTGAGTAATATGACCAATACCAACTAACTCCACATACCTATCATGATGAGATAATGAAGTCAAAATACTATCTTCACTCACCTTCAGCTGGCGGGATAAATCATGTGAAGTACTACTTGCCTCAACCTCATGTGATGAAGCATCTAACTGCGCCTGGTACTCTTTCTCAGTAAAGTCATGAATGCTCAATGTCTGCTCATCTCTACTAGGTATCTCACCATCCTGCACAACAACATCCTCATAATCATCATCTAAACCCACTACACTGTAGTCACTGCTTGTTGTAACTATACCATCCTGAATACTTGTGGCATCATCCTTTGACAACCTGTAAACAATTGTCTGAATTTGAGTATCAAGTTGACCATTACTATCAATCTGTGTAATATCCTTTCCCACCACCTCCTGTGGCAAAGTAGAATCTGAGACCTCTACCTGGCTATCAGGTAGTTTCTCAAACTCCTCATGCAAGTTCTTGGGAATTGTGTCATCTGTCCTGCGAGAAAATCTGCCAAATAGAAATCCAGTCAACTTATCCACCTTAGCTGGGTTAGATAACATGTCATTCATTATACGGTGGTGCTCAACCAACTATTTAGACATGTCATGGCTTATTTTCATAAGTTTATCTCGAATTTCTAAATAACCATCCTTTCTACTATTTTGACTCTGGCTATCAATTGTCCAAGATCGTTCCCTCTGAGACTCTGTACTATACCTGTCCATTCTGGATAAAGTAGAGTGTAACCCCAATAGGATATAACTTCTTCAAACACCAAGAACTAACATGCAAATGATTAGAAGTAGCATGCAACCATAGATTTGGAAATGCAACTGATTAGAAGCAACATGCAACCACCAAATTATGACATGCAAGATCTGGGTAGTTGTCAAAACTGACATGCAAGATCTGGGTAGTTGTCAAAACTGACATGCAAACTTCTACAACCACCAAATTCACCAAGAACTGACATGTAAATGATTAGTAGTAGCATGAAACCATAGATTTGGACATGCAACTGATTAGAAGCAACATGCAACCACCAAATTATGACATGCAAGATCTGGGTAGTTGTCAAAATTGACATGCAAGATTTGGGTACTTGTCAAAACTGAAATGCAAACTTCTACAACCACCAAATTCACCAAGAACTAACATGAAAATGATTAGAATTAGCATGCAACCATAAATTTTGACATGCAACTGATTAGAAGCAACATGCAATCATAAATTATGACATGCAAGATTTGGGTAGTTCTCAAAACTGAAATGCAAGATCTGGGTAGTTGTCAAAACTGGCCTGCAACTTCTACAAACCCTTAGGCTGGCAAGATCATGGCTCTGATACCACTGAAATGTCCCCTTTTCTGATTTTTTATGATATTTCCAACCTCTAATCAGATCTTTAAGATCAAACAACTAATATCACAAAGATCCTCCAAATTTCTCAAGAAACCCTAAATTGGGTATGCCAGAAATTGTGCCAAAAGCTTCACAGCTTCACCAATTATTAATAAATCTGAAAGTGGACATTTTTAAAGAAATTTCAGCAGCATAAAAGCCTACAAAATGACATTTTCAGATCCGTATAACCTTTACACAACAGTTCTCAAATGTAGGGCAAAAACTATGCTCATCGGGCTCCTGAAATTAACACAAAAATGCCCGAAAACACCACACAACACTAATAAACTATCTCAGAAGTTTAATCACATCCCAATACATATATTCAGCTCTATTTTAATAGCTTAAAGTCTGAAATACAATAGCAACCAAAACTGATATGAAATGCTCAACTGAAAACACCAAACTCATGCAAAAAACACACCCAAAAACCCACAAATCTACACTGTTCAGCACAAAGGCAAACTCTGTATGAGCATGCACATGGAATGGCTTCAAACTCCCATCCTTAGCCTTCCTGGAAATCTGTGAAATCCCATTCTTGGGTCTCCCTGGAAACCTGCAAACTCCCGTTCTTGGGTCTCCTTCTCCACAGGTTTGGCAGCCTCTGAAGAATAACAAAGAATGAGCAAAAATCAAGTCTAGAATGAGCCCAAAATGCCTCCAAACCCCTTAAAAGGGGGCATAACTGTAACTCACGTCCAAGAGAGGTTTATGAAACATATTTTAATAATAATTTTCATTTATTAGTCCAACAGTTTCCAAAGATTAACCCCCTTTTTCTGAAACTTCACTTTCTTGGGCTTGCCTGCCTTAGCAAAGATTATTATTTTTTAATTATTTGAAAAGGGGACATGACAAGTTGGTACCAATCACATCTTTATCTTCTAGTCTAGGAACTGGACTCCATGTTTTATTATTCTCAATTTGTTCAATCTTTTCTTCCATGGCTTTACTTTAGTCATCATCTTCTAATGCATCTCTCATTGATTTGGGTTCCTTCATGCTCAGCAAAAATGTATCACTTCCCAATCTGTTTATTGTCATTGGTCTAGCATCTTTATCTTAAATGATTTAAGTAGTAGGATGATGTCTTTTGACATACTTAGATAATCTTGGTTCAACTCTTGTCTTTTTTATTTTTTCTTTCAACTTTAGAATCACTGTGTACATCTCTGTCAGGTAAGTCAACATCTCTTTCATGTCCACTAATCTGAGAATTAGAATGTGCATCCACTTCATTCTATAACTTGAAATTTGAATGTAGTTCAGTTCCTGAATGCAACTCAACATTCATATGGTTTGACTCAACATTTACTAAAACCTATTGTTGATTTGTAGCTTGTTTTAAAACATCTTCTTCAACAGGCATACCTTCATAAAAATATACGAATGATTTGTATTCTTCTAGTTCTTTCATAGGTTCAGCCTCATACACTTCTATATATTAATCAAAGTTCACATTTTCACTTTCCACAATTTTGTTAGTGTTAGTATTTAAACACTTATAAGCTTTACTTCTTGTGAACTATCCTAGGAATATATCTTCTTCACTTTTTGGATCAAGTTTATGATTCCTAACATCTTTAAGAATGTAACATTTACTTCTAAATAACTTAAAGTATTTTACATTGGGTGAGTAACCCATACCATAGTTCAAAAGGTGTTGAATGAATACCTTTCTTGATTTGCACATGGTTCAAAGTATAGATAGCTGTACTTACAACTTCTCTCTAGTATTTCAAAGCAACATTCTTCTTCATCATGAGTGTTCTAGCATAGTCCATTATAGATGTATTTCTCCTTTTAGCTATTCCATTTTGTGGAGGTGTTCTAGGTGCAGATGTCTATCTTTTGATTTCTTTGTCATTATAGAACATCTCAAACTCATTTGATGTGAATTCTCCTCCTCTATTAGATCTCAAACACTTTAGACTTTTACATGTTTCCTTTTCAACTCTTGCTAAGTACCACTTAAATATTTGGATAGCATTAGATTTCTATTTCAGAAACATAACTGTCATCATCCAAGAATAGTCATCAACAAATAAAATAATGTACTTATCTCTTTGTAGCTTTGCACATCAATTGGTCCACAGAAGTCAATATGAACAATCTCTAGTATTTCTTTAGAGGTATAAGTTTTACTCTTAAAACTTGACTTTTTCATTTTGCCTAACTAACATTATTTGCATATTACGTTAGCTAGCTTCTTCAAGTTAGGAAAACCTCTAACTTTCTTCATGTTATTGATACTAACCAAGTCATTAAAGTTAACATGACATAACCTCTTGTGCTAGATCCATACATCATCGAGTTTTACAAGAAGACAAGTAGCACCCTCTATATCAAGGTATAATATATTACTTCTAGTTTGATCACCCATTCCAATAAGTTTCCCATTTGTGTCATATATCTTAGCAATCTTATTTTCAAACTCAACCTTATATCCAAAATTATTTATTTGTAACACACTAACAAATTATAGTTAAGTCCTTCAACATAATAAGCACTGTCATATAAAATCTTATCTGTGAATTTGATAGAACCTTTTCCTTTTATCAAACATGGTGCATCATTACAAACTCTTACATTATTTCCATCATAACAATTTAGGGTAATAAACTTACTTTTGTCTCTAGTCTTGTGATGTGAACACCCATTGTCAATGATCCATCTATCATACTTGTTCACACAAATCACAAGTGTAGTTGCCTCATCTTCATCAGATTCATCCTTCATTATAACATACACCACCTCATCATCATGTATATTAGACTCTTCCTTTGTTTCCTCTTCAGCAATGTAGTATGACTTCTTGCCTTTTTCTTTGTAATCTTTGTTGTCTTCATCTCTTCTACTCGTGTGCTTGTCACCACCTCTGTAGTTCTTCTTCTTTGGACATCTAGCAACAATATGACAAACCTCATTGCAATTGAAACAAATGATGGGTAACTTACCTTTACCCTTGTGAAATCTTCTTGCCAGTAGTGCTTCAAGTTGTTCAACATCCTCCTCATCTATATCACTATCACTAGACACATACTTATTATTCTTCTTCTTCTCATCAAGTTCCTTTAATGATACCTTAGCTTTAAAAGCAGATTCAATTTTTTAGGTTTGTAATTGCCAAAGTTAGATAGCTCAAAAGCAATGATTCTACCTACTAGAACTTTAAGTGATAGTTTATTCCCTGAAATACATCTTAGTTCTTGAATTGCAAAAACTTTAATAGCATATATAGGCAATAATTTTCTTAAAATTTTTCTTAGTAAAATATCATCATCTATATTACTAGTAGCTCCTATTATTGCATTAACAACTTCTTTTTTCCTTTCAACATATTGAGCAATATTCTCACCTTCTTCCATTCTCATATCATCAAACCTACCTTTGAGACTTTCAGCTTTGGATGTTAGAACATTTGCATCTCCTTCATAGATAGTGGTTAGGGCATCCCACATTTTCTTTGCACTGTCGAGACCTTTGATATCATCAAATTTGACATAACTTATGGCAAATGTAATCTCCAACATTTCCTCATTGTATTCTACCGTCTTCTTCATATCCTCAATAGTAGGGGTACCAACAAGATCAACATGCTCTACAAAAATGATAGAGTGTGCATGATCTCTAAGTTCTCCAAGGTGTAGCTTCATCAAACATTTCCATGTAGGAAAGTTATCTCTATTAAGCTTGGGTACTTCTCTTTTTTACATCTGGATATTTGTGCTTCTAGTACCTTCAAACTAGTCCTCTTAAGAAGATCACTAGTACTAATTTCTAGAATTACTTTAGAATAATTTGGGGAGGGGGTGGGGGGTTGAATTAGTTATCCAAGGTCTAGATGTATAAATAAAACTTTTCACAATTTAGTGAGGCCATAAAACATTTATTCTCATGCATGCATCCATAAGATTATGCAATTACTTAAAACTTGTAGGTTACTATCAAATCAACTTGCAAAAATGTAAAGCATAAAACATAATAGATTCATCAAGATGCTTGGCACAATGATTTACATGAAAACCCAATTTGTGAAAAACCACTAGTAACATGCTACTCTTTTTACTCTTCTAAAGTGATGGTCTATGAAAAGCCAACCCTGTTAAAGGTTACAATACACACTGTTAAATGTGACCCTATTAGAAGTGAGCCTTATTAGACGACTTTAGAAAATTCACTTCGAATGCCACTTGGTTAAAGGATTTATAAATGATTGTTAGGTCAATCTTAATCTAAAGGATTTACCCTAGATTGATACAATTGTTAGAGAGTAAAACTAAGGCTTTAATTTGATATAACTTACAAATTCATTTTCAAATTATAGATCATTGTTCAATCCTCAATTCTTCTTGGTCTTCATACTTTGCAATTTTTTTAGCTTGTTCACCATTCAAACATTCATCTCCTTAAGCCTTCTTTCTTAACATGCCATTGTAGACTCTTCTCTTCGATCACTTGATGAAGCAAAACCATTGACTCATTTTCTCCCTTAGGTTCTCACACATGACAACCTTACTTAGAAATTAAGATATTTTTCTGCCCGTTCTCTATTGTCCAATTTAGGGTTTGGATGGATTAGGTAGGATACAATGTATCTACCCAATATCTCATATCTCTTCAAGGAACTTCTCTTAGAATCCACTTTTAATTTTCCTAGAAATAGTTTAGCTTGAATTTTGTGCCACTAGTTCATCAATATTATCTTCCACTTGGTTCACATTATCCAAGAAAATAAACTTGTCAGCTTAGATTCATCAAATTTATGATCTTTTAAATAATGTAGCAAGTTGATATTATCAAACTTCTGATGCCCGATACATACCATGTTGCTCAGTATTCACTATGAAATTACTCAACATGAACTAAAGTTTACTAGTGCTCAACATCAACTAAACTTTACTCAACATCCACTATTCTTCTTGGCATACACTAGAATAAGCATTTACTCAGCTGCAACTCATTTTCTACTCAGCTTGCTCTGTCTTTTCTCAGCACCTTCTATCCACTTGGTTAGGCTTGGTAGACATAATTTGTGTAACTTGTTCTTCTAAATTTTTTTAGTGTGACCAACCTTTGTACCCTTAAGTAGATTATCAATACATCATGCCATCACTGTCTTAACTAATTCTTGTACTTCATTACATAATCATAACTCAAGCTTTCCTCTAGGTGCTATTGTTACATATTTTGATTAATCCTTTTAATCAATCAATAAGAGATAGTACTTAAATCTTAAAACTAGTTGTCTTACCAAAAAATAGTAGGTTTTACATTAGTGACAAATAATGACTAAAACACATAAGCTTCTTCAACAATTTCCCTATTTCAATCTAGTTTCAGTAGTTTTTCTCAATAATGATCTTTTCAATCTAATTTCAATAGTCACAACTTCAAAATCTTCATTTGATGTGAAGGAAATAAAGGATTTAGGGATATAAGGAATGAATAAGGTTTTTATGTATCCCTATCAAGCTTGCATGACAATAAATGAATAGTCCAAAGGATGTAGACATGGCTATCACCTTGGATTTCATGAGACTAGATGCAAAAGAACAAACTTAATCTAAGGTCTATCTACTTCCTATATTCAACTGAATTCTCTTCAGATCTAGACCAACTTCCATAGAATCATAGGTACTCTCTACACTTTAGGCTCTACAGAGCCAAGGTGAGTGTACCTTAGGGAAGAGAATGACTAGATATATATATATATTTTTCATAGTTCATTCATCCACACTCTTCTCTCCAAATCTATCCCCTATAACAGAGAATGGTCACAATTATTCTTAGATTTGTAATAACTCCTTGATTACAATAGCTACCTATAACTTAGAGAAATATTATTACAAATAAGTGATGACCATTAGATTTATAATAAATCCTTGATTACAACAACTAACTATAATTTAGAGGGAGATTATTACAAATAAGTGATGGCCAACAAATTAATTCTTCATATAGAAAAGTAAAATTTGAGTTTATTTTCAATGTGCTTTATGCAACTACATTAGACTTTTCAATTTGTATCTGAAATCATGATCTGTGCCTTATCCATTTCTACATAGAGTCTAACAAGCAAAACATGACCTATTTAATTGCCTTTGAATTAATTTATTAGGAGTTAACCCTAAACCCCAATTTTATGAATATCCCTTTTCATATGACCAGAAATCCTATCAATTTATTGAAGCACTTAATTCCTTGAATTAAAACAACAACAAATTGATATACAACCTATCTTAGTTACATCAAATTACATGAACCTTGCTTATTCAATCCCAACATAGCCAACAGATGAAAATGGAGACATAATTTAAAGACATGAATATTTGCAGAACATTCCTTTCTATTAATCTTCTTTGAAAATAATACATTCACTAGTATAACTCAAGAATAACTCAGAATATGACAAAATTTCATTCGAGATTCACTAGTATTCTTGGATTTCAAAATTGAATACAAAATATAACATTCACACAAAAGCTAATTGGACTGTCTACAAAATAGGATAGAAACTAGAATATATAGACTTTGGACCCTTCCTCTAGCTTTGGGAACTCACTTATATAACATGAGTTCTAACAAGCTTTAGGCTTAGAGGGAAAAGGACAACTATCCTTAGCAAAAAGGATTTGCAAAAAGGGACAAAGCTATCACTATCATAGAAAAGAAAATTTGTGTTCTTGCTTCCTTTTTGCAACAGAAAGGCTTTTTTATTCATCCTCCTATGGTGGGGTGATTTCTATTGTAACCATTGCTTGTTGATCTACTTCAGCTGGTGATTGGTGTTGTTGCATCTAATGCTCCTCCAATTGTGGGACTAGTTGGTTTGCACTTGATGTATTAGGTTTAGTAATCTAGATATTTATCACCATTGGTTGATCCCCTGTCATATCATTAGTTTGAAATCCTATGTCTGTAGTTGTAATTGGTTGTTCCTTGTCTATTTCCTTTATTTGTATTGATGGATCAACCAATTGAAATTTTTTCATATCCACTTATTTATCCATGTTGTCTTCTTCACTTTCCTCTTTCAATAAATGTATTCCTAGAGCATAATCAATTATCCATTTGTCAAAAAGTATATGATCAAGCCAATTGAAATTCAATATTTCTTGTTCCCTATTCAAGATACTTCTCCCAATTTTACTTATTTCTTCAAAATCTTGTTTAAAAGAATTAAAAAATAATTGCACTCGTACTACTTCCTCTATAGTTCTGGAGAACCAAATATACTTTTCATCACTGACAAATGTATTAAGCCTAATACTCATCATTTCATTCAATTCTTTAGCCCATTCCTCCTTTTCTTTTATCTAGTTTATACTCCTAAGTGCACGTGGGAAAATATCAAAATTTCTACCAAGGTATTTGATGAAACAATTTTTTATTTTTCTTTGTAACAAAATTCTATTGTGATCAAATTCCAAGAGATCAATAACCCGATCAAAAGTTCTTTGAACTAATAGATCAAAAAAGATAATGACATGACATCAAAGAGTTATAATGATATCATTTATGCTTATCGATTTATTTAGAATTGGCCTTAAGGCTACCTCATTATTCATTAGCTCATTCCATATATCCATTAATTTTGACAATTCTAAATAAAATAAGGGCCATCCTATGCTGTCCATTAGATACAAAATTGTGTCGCTTATTTTATCCTCATGCTTGATCCCCAACTCCACATGTAATGACCATAGTTTTTCCTTCTCCTCATCAAGATCCTTATCTATGTACATGTGTGGCTCTTGAGGGGTACTAGGAATTTCTACAATTGGGATGGTATTGAAAGGTGGTACTGGAGGAGGAGGATAAGCAATCCTGAGCTGACTAGGTTGTGTATCTACCTTTGTTTTCCCAAACTATTTATCCATTTGTGCAATCATGCTCTCAAGTTGGTTGATCTTCCTCCCTCATTCTTCATAGGCATCCAACACCTTTTCAAATTTATCATTTAATTACAATAATTTATTTTTGTCCTTGTAGAAACCACAACTCAAAAATCTCCCATTTCTTTGGTCATTTGGGCCACTTTGTCATTATCCACCACATCGGCCTTGTAAACCATGAGATTGCATGTGTGCTCAGAATATTATACCTCTTGAACTCTGGCTTTGTCTCTCTTTTGAATAGACCATATTACCAAGTCTTGATGATCATCATTATATTTTAACCCTTTATGGGGGCTTGCAAAAATTCCTCCTTAGTTTTGAACCGGGTGTCTTTTTCTTTTCTAAGTGTATAAAAAATCATTGCATTAGCAATGTCCAATTCAGGAAGTATCATGATCCCTAAGTATTTTAGCACCTACCTCCCCCCTTTAGTGGTTATTTGTGCAAACACTTCTATGAGTATAGCTTTGACCTCTTCTTCAATTTTAGAGTCTTGCTTATGAGGTTGCTCTATTTTAATCTTTTTGCACCTTGCCTCAAAATTGCTAGCATTTCTCCACCACAAAATTTTTATGAATGCTCTAGATTTTATAAAGGTTTAATCATCCAAAAAATTTCTAGATTCCTGTTCTATCATAGGGTCAATTTATTTTCCTTGAAAATCTCTTATAGTAAGGGATAATATTAGCATGGAGGCCTCTTTAGGAACTCCTTCTATCTCTACTATGGTTATAACAATTTCCTCACCTCCCATCTATTTCAATTGCTCCCTTAAGGAATTTTCATCATCTATATGAATTAGGGTTTGTTTAGGAGAATATTCTTCAACCTTGAAAGAAGAACCTTGTTCTAATTTCTACTTCTTTGCAGCAGGTTGAACATGTGGGCTATCTAATTTCATTATTATTATAAAGAGGCACAAGCTGTACACTCTTTACCACAACATAACCAGCTCTCTTCTACAATGTGTATTGGGTTGGGATTATGATTTCTCTGCTAGCCAACCTATTTTCTACCTCAATGGCCTTGTTTAGATAATTTTGAGTAAAAATTGCTTCCTTTTCATTCAAGGTTTGCATAAACCCAACAAAATTATTCATAAGCATATCTATTTTGGCACCGCAATATTTCTTATCAATAAGGGGGTTATACTTTGGCTCAAAGGCTTAAAAAAATTCTAGCACCCTACTATACACTTTCTATTTTTCTTTTCTAACCTCTTTCTCTTGTACTCAAAATTGATTTCTAATTACATCTTCAAGAAAACAAAGAATATGTTCATGCGATTTAGCTCTTTTTCTCTCCTTAAAAATGTCATAGAAACCTTTAGTATCTGTAAAATAAGAATGAAATTATGCCATCTAGTATTTGGTTAAATAAATTTCTAATTGCCTCCAACTCTTCCTGACAAAAAAAAAAATTGTGTACAGCAATAATCTATGAGAAGAAAGTACCTTTAGATCTACCTAATAGTTCCTTTTCTTCTAATCCTCCTACTTGCCATAATAATTTTGCAATCACCACCTTCAAAGGTACTTAATATGGCAATACATGTGGTTTCCCTAGGAAACCATAAACTCTGAACATAGTAGAAACCAATTATGGGATAATGTCTCCCTAATTATGCCTCACCTTCAATCCTTTGGTGTGATCCTTTGATCTAATTAATTACAACAATCAATGAGGTATTCTAGGGTTATCTCCAATCAATCGAATTCTTAGCTTGGAAGAAAAATACCTATCAAATCTGATGAAACTGGCATCATCGACCTCCAAGGTTGTATCAGTGCTCCACAACTAGATTGATAATTTCTCTCCATTCTTGTCTCACTCCAACTTTATCTCTTTGGAGAAAATGGTAACACCCTTGTACAAATAGATGTACATCAACATTGAGTATGAAAAAAATAGTTTTACAACTTTAACCTTATTTAGGCCTATTAATCCATCATGGATTTCTACTACTAAATATGTAGTGAAATAAAAAATTGAGCTCATGCCATATTACAACGTCTAAGCAATGATAAAAATAATGGATCTTTGGATGTGATCCTATTCATTCATTCCAAATATTTTGTAAAGAGAAAAATATAGTGCTTGAGCCCTAGGATTGAAATATTTCCTTAATAATGTCTCTAGATTTTTGACAATCACCAATGGTAATTAACCTATTTTAGCAAAGTGTTCCTATAGTGGCCCTCTCCTTAGGTACACCCTCTATGCATCATATCTTTCTTTCAAATCCTCCACATCGATTTTCTCATGTACTACATGAGTAGGGTTTAACTTGAAAACTTCCCTCATTAGCTCTAGTGAAATCCTAAAGAGATTATTTACACTATGATTCTTGACCATCCTTGACACTGGGTCATATCTCTTTGCTATCATGGCTAATAAATCATCATTGAAGAAAACACTTGGGACAACTAGCTTACCAATGTTTAACTCACATAAATTGTTTAGAGTGTCAATTTTTCTCTCCAAAAACCATTTTTATAGAATCTCTAAACCCCCAGTAGATGTTTGGACATATCTTAACCAATTGGCCTTATTATAGAAACTCTTAGTAAATAATAATCTAGGTTTTTTAGGCACTAGGTCTTTTTCTTTTGAAGACTAATTAGTTGAGTGTGGTAATTGTTCTAGAAAATCATCATGCACATCTGTCAACTGGTAATCTACCTTTCCTTAAAAATCCCTTCATGGAAGCATTTTATCTATATTATCTCAATTACAACTCCAAATTCTTGACTAACCAAAGATTTTCAGTACTCACTCAAAAAACTTTTTTGCTCCACCAAGAATTCTATTTGCAATAATTTGTGGCTTCGAGGAAACACAATTTGAAATTTTGAATATTTCTACACTATGAAAATGCTTTGCTGCTTGGTACTTAATAATGATAGGAATCATAAATTTTATGGCAATTGGCTTCACATAAACATGCATTGATCAAAATTAATTCTATAATAGTCATATTTCAAGCCACATCAAAAAATTTGAAACCTAACTATTGATTTATGGCAATATGGATGATTCCTTTTATAATTTTAAAAAGCTTCATTACATTTTTCAAAAGTTAGACATGTGTCAATGCGTTGTTTCCCCACTTTGGCTAAAGTTTTATCATCTTCAAAATCTAGGGAAGCTATGATCATCAATCATGATTTGATCAATGATCCTTAATGATTCTAACTATTACTACATTCACTTAAAAGACATCAGGCCCACTGATCCAACTTAGCATCCACCTTTTCTTACGTGATGTACCTTTTTCAAATCTAAACAAAACATTTGGCATATTATCCAACTTAGCATTTTCTAGAAACTCATGATATAGCTGACCCAACCAAGTCCATGTGTCACAACCTCACTTCCCCACTTTGGTTAAATTGTGTGCACTTTCAAAATGTGGGGAAGTGATGAAATTTGATCATCATTTGATTGATAGTTCCACAAAATTTCACTCCACTATCTTAGTTGGAAACCTTTAACCAATAGGAAGATATCAATGTGTCACTTGTGCTGATAGTTTTCCTTTTGTGGACCACATACTGAACTTGGTCACCCTTTGTCCACATGAAAGATTCTTGCTTCCCCACTTTCATTAAACTCCACACATATTCAAAATTGAAGGAAGTGATAATCATCAATGATCATTTGATTGACGATCAGGAACTTGCATGATATACACAACTTTAAAACTAAGGAAAAGGGGCACACATGTCCATGTTTCACAACCTTGCATTCCCACTTATTTTAATCCTTGCATAACTTTAGAATGTGGGGATATGTCCATCGTTGGTCTTAACATGATTGATGGTCAATGAAATAAACTCTCCAAGGGTTAGGAGTTTTGATCTAAGCTCATAAAGATTTTAAGTGTATGACCTAGCAATCAAGTTGACCACATAGTTGAAGCTTATCAAAAGACAACAACATTTTATAGCATGACCTAGTGAAGAAAAGAAGTTTCCCTAGTTACTGAGTCACATTAGTTAAGTGCTTAATTTCCTTTTAGCTCATGACTGAGTGAAACAATTTGTAAAGCCTCAGTCACATAGTTGCCTAAATGAGAGAACTATAATGAATCTTCATAATGACTAGGCAAACTAATGTGTTCACACATTCATGGCCTTAGAAAATAAAGACTGAAAGATAATTGTGATTGTATGAAACTAGTTAAAAACACATATAAAACTTTATTCGCATAGTTGTAGGGGTGACTAGATGGTTAGGAGATTTGAACAACTCACTGGAGAGAAAATTGAATAGCTTGGATCTCAAGGTCGAGTGTTCATCACCATTACGTAATTGGAAGAAGGAAATCCAATATAACCTTCCATGCCTAGCCTAGAATAAATAATGGTTGATTTCAAAGGAAAAGAGCTAAATCCTATAATAGAATAGGCTAGCCATTATTTCTTATTTGATGATAGTTTTATAAAGTCAAGGGCCTTTTACCAATTTGCATGGAGAATAAATATTGAAAAATTTAAGGAAAGATATTGTAAAAGGAAATATGACTAGCTAGAAAAAGAAGATTTAGACATACAATATTAGATCAAGGAAGAAATGATGCAAGAATTTAGTAGTGTGACTTCTAAAGAGGGAAGAAAAATTATCAGAATAGTTGGAGTTTTTCTTCTTCCAAATTAGGACATTGTAGATGTAATAGTGTTTAATACTATTAAAAAGAAGTTGAGCACTAAGGAGAAAAGGAAAAGGGCACTCAGTGGTGCTAAATATAGTGAAGACCATGATTCCTTAGTTATTTGGTCCTTAAAAAGAGAATCTAGAGCTATTTATTCTCAAATTAATGATTTTGAATTAATGGGGAACATGATGTTGCATACAATTGATAAATTATGTGTTGTCCTTGATGTTACACAAATGTCATATCAAATGATATTTAGTGCATGCCAAGCTCACTTGGTCAATGAAGATAGTTTTCCTAGTCTACCGAGAGTTCTTGAGTTTACTCTATGCAAAAGGCAGTATCTCCTGAGCTCACTCGAGTGTCAAAGGAAGTTATGTAGAAAAAAGTGTTAATTGAGCTCACTCAGTTAACAAAGGGAAAGTTGAATAGAGTTAGTATTAACCAAGTTCACTTAGTTACCAAAGGAATTTTGTAAGTTTTTACTGTTAACCAAGCTTCTTATGGTTAACATAGGAAATCACTTCAGAATCAGTTTCTACTGAGTTGGGTTGGCTACCAAAGGATTTTCTTATTTTGGCATGTAAAACTTAATTATTTTACCTATTGATTCTAGCTGACTGAGGTGATGAATATTGGTTATTCTAATTTGTATTTGAGCTAACTTGAAAATATAAAAGGTATAAGTAAAAGGTCAGGTTGTGATTTCAAAATGTATGTGGTTTATGAAAGTTGAATGAGTTGAAAGAGTAAAGAGAAAAGGAAGAAAACTTGAAGGATAAGTAGGTACCCTTATGGAGTAAAAAAGTGTTATTTGATCAGGAAGGATCAAGTACAAACTAGAATAGAGATTTGTAATCAACAATTCAGTTGCATCACAATTAGGTCATTTCATTGTTACTTTCTAACCATTGTAGCAATGATCTAAAATCTCTTAGCAGAGTTGGTTTAACAGCTATTTGTAAATCATCTAACAAGGTGGAAATTCCATTGAATTGTTTCAACACCTTTTGCAAGGCCACTCCTAATAGGGTTATTAAATCCTTTAACAAGGTCACACCTAATAGTGTGTTTTGTAACCTTTAATAGGGTTAGCTTCTAACAAGGCTCACTTTAGAAGAGTGAAAAATAATTAGTTACATTGGTGATTTTTCCCAAATTGGGTTTCCACGTTAAATCCTAGTGTCTCATGTGTTCATGTTATTTCTTTCATGTCTATAAGTAATTAGTAATAACATCTTAAGATATGCTAAAGTGATTCACACTCTACATTTAGTGAGTTACATTAATTTTTTGTATGTTTACTGAGTATCAGTAGTAATCTATTTTCTTAGTCTGGATTTCAATTGACATCTAATAGATTTGGGATTTATTTTAGCAATAACTAATTCAACCATCCCCTCTCAGTTACTCCTCTTATATTTCCAATAATTGGTATCACATATTTTGGTGCTTGCAGAGAAGGTTTCAAGGACCTAAGATAAAGATCAAGATGTTTTACAAGAGAGAGATTCCAAAGTTGAATAGAGACAACTTTACAGCATGGCAAGGACTTATGAGGATTCATTTAGCTACTATTAGTGATTTAGGATGCAAATATCTTGATGAAGAATATAAAACTCCCACTAGAACATTATCAATTGAAGAATTTGATGAGAAGAAGAACCATAACATCATGATGATTGACATTGCATCTATTGTTAGTTATGTTGAATTTGATGAGGTAATAGACTGTAAAACTACATTTGATATGTGGAACAAACTAAAAGAAATCTATGGAGGTGATGACAATGTAAGAATAGCCAAAGCAGAAAGGCTTAGAGGACAATTTGATCAAATGAGGATGAGAGAAGATGAAAATGTTGCAAAATATATCGAAAGAATGAAGGCTAGTGCTAGCACAATTACAACATCTGGAGGAGAAATAAAAGAAGAAACCATTGTAAGTAAAGTAATCAAAACTTTGATTCCCATCTACGCAATTAGAGTATCTGCTATTCAAGAAAAGAGATGTGATCCAAATAACAAGATAAGTTTGGATGCTCTAGTAGGAAGATTGATAGATTTTAAACTAGACAACTTTGACAACTATGTTCCTACTTCCAAGAATATTGAATCTACATTTGAAGATAAACTCTCACTCAAAGAAAAAGGTAAGAAAATAAAAGATAATCAATCAAAAAGTGAAGAAGAAAGTAGAGGAAGTTTAGATAGTCACCTTGAAATTGGTGAAGCTCTACTTGCAAAGAAATATTATATGAGCAAAGGAAAGTACAAAGGTAAAATCCCTCTAATATATTTTTCTTGTGAAGAAATTGGTCATATTGTTGGTAAGTGTCCAAACAAAGAAAGCAAGGAAGAGAAGAAAAGCCATAAATACAAAGGCAAGAAGGAATTCAAAGGTCACAAATCCTACAAAGACAAAGGTAAGAAAACTTGTTTTATGGCTAAAGATTTTGTTAATAGTGAAGATGAAATAGTGTATATTCTTGTAAAAGATGAATCTAATGATGAAGGATATAAGATGGCACTTGTCTCTCATGTTAGAAAAAATGAGACATGGATCATAGATAGTGGATGTTCTCACTATATGACTGGAGAAAAAACTAAGTTTGAACATTTTGAACACTATGATGGAGGTAGTGTAAGGTTTGGAAACAATGAACCTTGTTGCATAAAAGAAAAAGGCTGTATCTCATTAACCAATGAACTTGTATGTGAAAATTCCTATGGGGTTGAAGGAGTAAAACATAATCTATTGAGTGTGACATAGCTGAACAACACTGGATTCAAGGTAGAATTCATGAATGGCAAGGCATGGCTACTGAATAACCAGGGAAATTTGATTGGATTATGTAGGCAAACAAAAGGTAACCTATTTTATCTTGATCTTGGTCATTGTTCATGTTTCATTGCTCAAGTATAAGAAAGATGGTTATGGCACAAAAGATTATGTCATGTAAACTTTGATAATATGATCAAAATTAGCAAACTTAATAGAGTAAGAGGTCTTCCTAATTTGAAGAAACTTGTTGTTGGATTATGCAAGAATTAGCAAATTGGTAAAATGGGAAAGACTAGTTTTAAAAGAAAAAACTATCAATCAGAAGATGTCTTGGAAATTGTACATACTAATTTAAATGGACCCATTGGAATATAAACTTATAATGGAGAAATTTTTTTAATTCTTTTTGTTAATGATTATTCTAGAATGATGACTGTGATCTATCTGAAAGAAAAATTAAAAGCTTTTGAGAAATTTAAATGTTATTTGGCTAGAGTAGAGAAAGAAACTGGAAAAAGATTGATATGCTTGAAATCAAATAGAGGTGGTGAATTCATCTCAAATGAATTCAAACATTTCTACATTGAAAGAGGAATCAAAAGACAATTATCAATCCCTGGTAATCCTGAGCAAAATGGAATAGCTAAAAGAAGAAATAAATCCATCATGGATTGTGCAAGAACACTAATGATTGAGAAGAATGTTGTTATCAAATACTAGAAGGAAGATATCATCACTGTAGTTCATACTTTGAACTAAAATCAGTTGAAGAACGACTCAAACAAAACTCCCTATGAACTATGGTATGGCTACAAACCCAATGTAAGTTACTTGAAAGTATTTGGCAACAAATGTTATATCTTGAAAGAATCTAGAAAAGGAAAATTTGATGTAAAAGGTGATGAAGGTATATTTCTAGGATATTCCTGCAAAAGTAAAACATACAAATGTTTAAATTTGTCTACTCACAAAATCATAGAAAGTGCACATGTTAGAATTCATGAGTTTGTAGAAAAGACTAAAAAAGAAAGCAAAAAGGATGCAGAAGATTATAGAAGATTTATCTACTATGAACTTGATACATTTCCAAACACATTTGACAAAAAGGAAATCTCAGCTCCTAAGCTATCCAAATCTCCAATAGTTACTGATTTTCAAGAAGTATAGACTGAGTCATAAGGACCCGAGTCACATTCAGAGGCCACCGAGTTAGTGCATACCGAGTTTGAAGAACCTGAGCAATAGATAGAAGGACCAAAGCTAGAAGTTGAGATTCAAAATGAAGATAGTACAATCCATTCAAAAGTCAAAGAACCTGTATTGGCCAAATATGGCAGAAGGCATCATGCACCTGATCAAATCATTGGAGACAAATCAAATGGAACAATGACACGAAGAAAACTAAAAAGTACATGTTTACTTGCTAAATTTGAACCTAGAAGTGTTAAAGATGCACTGGAAAATGAAAGTTGGATTGAAGCTATGAATGAAGAAATAAAAAAGGTAGAAAAGAATAAAACTTGGACTCTTGTACCTAGGCCCAAAGATAAAAATGTAATTGGTACAAAATGGGTATTTAGAAATAAGCTAAATGAAGATGGAAAAGTGTCAAGAAACAATGAAAGATTGGTATGTAAAGGCTATTCTCAAGAAGAAGGTATTGATTATGGTGAAACCTTTTCCCTTGTTGCAAGATTAGAGGGTTTTAGGACTTCACTGGCTTATGCAACTCACAAAGGATTCAAAGTATATCAGGTGGATATCAACTCTAGATTCTTAAATGGAATTCTTGATGAGGAAGTTGACATTGAAAAGCTAGAAGGTATTGTTGATCCAGACAAAAGGGACATGGTTTGAAAATTACACAAAGCCCTATATGGTCTCAAACAAGCTCCTAGAGTCTAGTATGAAAGACTATATAACTATTTGGTACAAATTGGTTTTCAAAGAAAAAATGGTAACAATAGTCTATACATCAAGGAAGGACCAAATAAGAAGATTATGTTGGAAGAAATATTTGTGGATGATAATCTATACATAGAAAATGATGACCTATGTAAAGTATTTTTAGAACAAATGATCAAAGAATCTGAAATGTCCATATTTGGTGAAAGAAAATTCCTTGTTGGATTGGAAATATAGTAGAGCAAAAATGGTATCTATATCACTCAATCTAAGTATATCAAAGAGAAACTCAAGAAATCTGGAATAGAAGATTCAAAACTAGTTGGAACCGCCATGTGTACTGGACTTAAGCTTACTAAAGATGATGATTTCAAAGAGGTAGATCAAACCTTATATAGATCAATGATTAGGCAATTATAGTATGTGGGACATACAAGGCCTGATATTGCCTTAGTAGTTGGGATAGTGGAATGATTCTCAGCTAAACCCAGAGAAAACCACATGATGGCAATAAAAAGAATCTTGAGATATCTAAAAGTTACTGAAGACTATGGCTTATGGTACAAACTTGAAGGAAACCTTGACTTAAAAGTATTTACTAATGCTAATTGGGCAAGAAATCTTCATGACAAAAAAAGCAATCGTGGTGGAGCATTCTTTCTTGGTAAAAGGTTGGTATATTGGACAAGCAAGAAGAAAAATTGCTTATCTCAATCCACAATAGAAGTAGAATATGTAGCAACAGTAGTAAATTTCTCTAACATTATTTGGTTCAAATAGTTGTTGGAAGGAATGAAGGTTGAAATCAAAGAGCCAATTGTGATGTTTTGTGATAAAACTAGTGTAGTCAACATATCCAAGAATCTTGTGGTGCATTCCAAAACAAAGCACATTGCTATAAAATATCACTTTGTAAGAGAATTAGTACAGGATAAAGAAATCAGATTAGAATATGTGCATACAAAAGAAAAAATTATAGATATATTCACAAAGACATTACCTAAGGATGCATTTTTGTATCTAAGAGGTAAGCTAGGGGTCACTCCCCTATTTGAAGCTCACTAAATAAATGTTAGTGATGCATCAACAAGAACCAAGTTGAAGATCAAAAAGTTGATGCAGTATTAACTAGGACATATTGCAAATGAATTTGTACTCAAGGTACATTAGCACTAATCAAAATTGTCTTTGGCATGTGTTGTCAAAGAGGGAGAAGTTTACTGACATATCTTTATGAAATTTTGTAGAAAGAGAAGTTAAGAAGTTCCTTTACAAAGGGAGAACACTATTGAAGAAGTTTTCTATGCCAAATTCAAAGAGGGAGAAATTTTTTGATAGAGGGAGTCTTTTTCTCAAAATCCCATTGTGCTATGAAATTTTGTGTTACCATCAATGCCAAAGAGGGAGATTGTTGGATACAATTGATTAATTGTGTGTTGTCCTTGATGTTACAGAAGTGTAATATCAATTGATAGTCAGTGCATACCAAGCTCACTTGGTCAATGAAGATAGTTTTCTTAGTCTATTGAGGGTTCTTGAGTTTACTCTATGTCGAAGGCAGTATCTTTCGAGCTCACTTGGGTGTTGAAGGAAGTTATGCAAAAAGGAGTATTAACTAAGCTCATTTGGTTAACAAAGGGAAAGTTAAACAGAGTCAGTATTAACCAGTTTCACTCGATTACCAAAGAAATTTTGTAAGTTCATAGTGTTAACTGAGCTTCTATTAGTTAACACAAGAAATCACTTCAGAATTAGTTTCTACTGAGCTGGGTTGACTACCAAAGGATTTTCGTATTTTGGCATGTAAAGCTTAATTATTTTACCTATTCATTCTAGCCAACTGAGGTGATGAATATTAGTTATTCTAATTTGTATTTGAGCTAACTTGATAATTTGGAAGGTATAAGTGTTGGGTGATGCGACACGCTCCCCTACCCACAGGTGGTTAATTATGTGGTGTTCCATGTTCACTAACAGTCATGGCTTTTGGTGCAATGGCAAATGGGCCCTACAATTGGTATCAGAGCCTGGTTTTGGCCTGGTCATGGGTTCAAATCTCCCTGGTGCCTTCTTGACCCGTGTAAGCACCTGGTATGCGCGTCGAGGGGGAGATTGTTGGGTGATGCGACACGCTCCCCTACCCACAGGTGGTTAATTATGTGGTGTTCCATGTTCACTAACAGTCATGGCTTTTGGTGCAACGGTAAATGGGCCCTACAATAAGTAAAATGTCAAGTTGTGATTTCAAAATGTATGTGTTGTATGAAAGTTGAATGAGTTGAAAGAGTTAAGAAGAGAGGAAGTGAACTTGAAGGATAAGTAGGTATCCTTATGGATCAGAAAAGTGATATTCAATCAGGAAGGATCAAGTATGAACTAGAATAGAGATCTATGATCAGCAACTCAGTTGCATCACAATTAGATCATTTCATTGTTACTTTCTAACCATTGTAGCAATAATCTAAAATCTCTTAATAGAGTTGGTTTAACAATGATTTTTAAATCCTCTAACAAGGTGGCAATTCCATTGAATTGTTTCAAGACCTTTTGCAAGGCCACTCCTAATAGGGTGATTAAATCCTTTAACAAGGTCATACCTAATAGTGTTTTTTGTAACCTTTAATAGGGTTGGATCCTAACATGGCTCACTTTATAAGAGTAAAAAATAGTAACTAGTTACATTGATGGTTTTTCCCAAATTGGGTTTCCACGTTAAATCTTGGTGTCTCATGTATTCATTTTATTTCTTTCATGTTTGAAAGTAATTACTTATAATATCTTAAGATCTGCTAAAGTGATATACACTCTACATTGACTAAGTTACAATAATTTTCTATATGTTTACTGAGTATCAGCAGTAATCTATTTTATCAGTCTAGATTTCAATTGACATCTAAGGGATCTGGGATTTATTTTAGTAATAATTGATTCACCACTCCCCTCTTAATTACTCTTGTTATATTTCCAACACTTGATTGTGAAAACAGTAGAGGACACTCCAAATGAAGAGACCTAGCATAATTAAATTTTGAAACAATCACTTTACCTTAGCCACTACTAGGAAAGAGAAAAGGTTTATACAAGAGCTATAAGAGAAATATGGATTTATGGAAGTGATCACTCAATTCCTTTATTAAAAGCAACAATAAATTGACATACAACCTATCTAAGCTACATTAAATTGCATGTACTTTTCTCACTCAACCCCAAAGTAACAAGCATATGAAGAAGAGGCAATTTATTCTTTCCCCCTATCTAAGATTAGTTTATTCTTGTTTTTTCTCTTGCTTGTTGGCCAAGGCAGTTTCTTTTCATTTAGTTTAACAAACAATTCTTCTAAATTTAAAATAGTCAAAATACCCCTAATTTGATGACCCCACAAGTAAATTTAGCTTCAAGGAAAATTAGTTTCCCCTATAAATACAATGAGTAGGGTTCATACTCTTTAGTTTATTTCTCTATTTGAATCTACTCGAAACAATCAAAATTCATTGCATTGCAATGGCTCACAAGGGAGAATCCTCAAAAGCCTATGATCAATTCTCTACATCTTTTTCATTTTCTACCTTTACCTGGTCAAGCATTTCCATAGATTGCTAAGAAAATGGATTGTTTTTGTTTGTAACAGGACAGGTACTAAAAGGAATTTCAACAGAACAATTTTAGAGCAGAAGAAGGTGGTGAATTGACTCATTGTGGATGAAGCTATTAACAATGATAACTAGGTGGTTTGCATACACCTAAAAACCATGGAAAATTTGCAATTGTTCCATAGTGATATAATTCTTAATATGATATTTTCATTGGCTCTTTTCCCTTTGTGATGTTAGGGTATTTGTGTTTTGGATTAGGTGCTTAGGGTTTTTATTTATTTTTTACTTTTCCCTTTGATCTCTCATAAATGCCATATTATAGGGACAAAATAGGAAGGATATGATCTATATTGACCTGGCAGAAAAAACTTGTAAAGAACCTAAGATTAGAATTAATTCAGCATCCAATGCCCAAGTGTACAAGTGGTGATAGCCCCTCTCTCTACCAAGGGCTAATTTTTATGATTTACCACCATATTTTTTCACATTGCCCTGATTTTAGTAGAAGTATATCCTTTACGAAGGATGATTTTGGAACTAGTTCCTTTGTGAAAATTCAATAAATTAGCTCCTTTCCCTTGAAGGATAATCCCAAAAATCCTAACACCTCCTCACAAAGATAGAAATGAGGAATCCTTGAGCCCTAAAAGTGACCAAAAAAAGATCTCTCCCTTAAAGAGTCCCTTCTACGTGAAACCCTCCCAAAAGGAAGAAGTTACCTTAAAATATTCTAAAAGGCCCTAGCACTAAATATAATAAATTTGATAATGAAATTATAGAAATTGATAAACATGGGTCTGACAAAGAGGCTAGTAAAGAGGAACATACAAGGTCTATGGGAATAAACTAGGAGTCTAGGGTAAAAGCACAAATCCATGTCGCCTTTTGTAAAAGAAAAGGCCAACAAAAGTATAATTATTGGAGTTCAATGACATAAAATTGGTATTATTATTTAGAATTTGAAAATGAAGTAAACTAATGAAATGTGTAGAAATGGAAGAAGTTTAGGATCATAATTTTTAATAATTACTTGAAATAAGAATTGATGTGTTTTCCTAATTTTTATAAATAATATTGTTGTTGTTGAAAATTGCTGAAAATTAGGAGTCTAGTTCCCATCACAAAACTATATGAAAATAAACTTATTTCACTTTGGCCTTAGACTATGTTATAGATAACATATATAGATAGAACAATAATAAATAAACATTAGCTTTAGACCTATATTTTATATTTCATAATGATTCGAATTTCAACTCACCTGAAGTCAATAGTTTTCATCTCCCACCACATTTTTAAAAATAAATCTATTTTAACCAAAAGAAAAATCATATATTCCAGAAGAGGACTCTCCCCTCTAGAACATTATGTAATATATATATATATATATATATATATATATATATATATATATATATATATATATATATATATATGAGATAGGATTTAATTTTTTTCTTTCTCAAAATTGACATCTTTTAGAGTGTTAAAATACATGCCTATAGAATTTTCTAATTAGATTATACTATATCTAATTAAAATACTATAAACTCTATATGAGAATATTCTTAACTTTGAGTTCTATGAAATGGTGTATATGTGTTATTAAAAAAAATAATAAAAAATAGTAAGAGTTATTGAAACATCATTTTTTTCCTAAAATAATTGTATTTTTAGTAATTGTATACAAACTAGTATAAAACATGCATTTAATAGACATTTCCAATTCAAAAAGTGTGAGACCATGTATAAATTAGCTAGAATGAATTTATCTAGATCATATGTTTCAACAAACTTTATTTTAGATAGAAATACTCAAATTTAGTCATTCTGATAAGTCAGCCTGAAAGGTGACAGAGCTTTGTAATTTTACCCTCCAACTCTATGGAGAGGAGTTTAGACTACCTCTGTAAGAAGAAATGAATGAGTAAGAGGGAGGATAAGAAAGATATGAAAATTGCAGAAGATAAATTGAAGCACTTGGAAGCTGAAACTAAAATCTAAGATGATAGAAGGACACCAACACAAAGGATAAGGACAATGTAAAGTGTAAGATGATATTATGGTTATCTCTTAGTTTAGAGATATATATATTGTTAAGAGCAATTTGAACTTATTAATGTTTAAGTCTAATAATTGCTACAACAATGGTCTTTGTTGGCTAAACATTATGAGACATAATTTTTAGTTTGATTTGAATTTAAGTATGTTATTTATTAGGCTTAGCTCTATTATTTCATTAAACAATACTCTTTTTGTTTGTTATGTGAAGAATATTAGTGATGTTTTGTTAGTGTTTCTATTAACTATTTTTGATCAATTTTATAGAAGGTATATGTTACATGGCTAGTAGATGATGCTTTATATATTAGAAAGAATAGTTCACCAAGATAACTGAGGGGAGGGGGGGCGGGGTTGTGAAATAGTTATCCAATAATTAAAATATTTATCTTCTTTAAAAAAACTTAACCATTCAACCAAAGTAAAAAACAACCATAATAAGATGCACATAGACAATTACACCAGATATGTTAACTAGGGAAACCCTTGATTAGAGGGAAAACCCTGGTGGGAATGATGCCCACAAGATGATGTACTAATATAAATATTCCTTGATAGAGGTTGGACCTTGTTAGGATTCTATTACAAAATTTAGTACATATGAGTCCCTATTAGAAGACTTTGAATCCTTGTCAGGAGATTCCAACCCTATTAGGAGTTGTGGTATAATGTATGCAAGATGAGCCCATTGCCCAAATATGCAACTTCAACTACAAGAAGAGCTCACTACTCAAACATGCAATTTATTGTTATGTTCTTACTTCCTTTGTTCTATCAACCAAACCAATCACTATTAGACCTTGTAGACCAAGTCATGAACCTTAGATCCAAATATCAAACCTTAGATCACTCAGCAAAACTTTGGCGATGAAGTTTCCTTCACTTCTGCACTACTCTACTCAACTTCACATTTTTCTCTTGTAGTTATTTAAAAATTACTTTTACATGTCATACTTGATAAAGGAAACTGTCCTTCCTTTATACCAAGTCCTTAAAACAATTCTCCAAGTCAGCTATTAGACCTTCTCAATTAATCATTATAGGACCACATTAAGAACACGTCACACTTAGCAATAACATTAATCTTCCACCTTGCAACTTGAATATATTTTCATACAAAAAATATTATAAGGAGTGAACTTAGCCATGCCATCACCAACATGTCTTCTTCATATCCTCAACCTCAATTCATAGGAATAACAATTATGTAAAGAGATATAACAAGTTTACTAGAACATACCTGTATAAACTCTATCTCACAAAAAACATCACCAAAAATTACATAAATTTTTCCAGACTTATCATTTCTTCTTCTTACATTAACAACATATACAAAATACTCAAAATTATCTCCCATAACCTTAAATAGTTAGAACACTTAACTAGTCACCTGTACCAACTTGATCTTTTCATTGTTCTTCTATTAGATACCACAGAAAACTACAATGTTGACATCAATGAAAAACTTAGTCATGAATGTAACATATCATCATAGTAAAATATCTAACATACTTCCCCATAGGAATATCATCAACATTCATGCTTTCAAAAATATTGCAACAATCTCCCCCTTTGGCATTGATGACAACATAGATGAAAAACATTGAGTTCCAAGAATACCAACAGAATACTATTCATCTTACTTCTCAAATCATCTTCATCAATCATTTTCCCCCATTGATATACCTCAATGTGCTTTCTAAAAAATTGTCACTCCATGCTATAATTCTTTCAAACTTGTTGTTCCTCCTACTGAACTTCTCCTGATGTTTGTTCTTGCTCTCCCCCATGATGTTTTTCACATGATATTTTTCATGCAATACTTCTCCCCCATTGAAATCAATGTCAAAGGTTTCAACAACCAACTTTACTACATCAAACTCTATAACAACTAATTCTTACTTAGCTCTATTAGAATTCTTTAGAATAACTGAGAGGAGGCGTGAATCAGTTATTCAATGTCCAATAATGTCCAATCTAAACTTTCTAATAAAATAAGGGTGAATCAGAAGTACTATCCTTTTTACTTTCTTATCATGCATGCAATTAAACATTAAAAAAACATGAAAAGTAAACATGCACCACCACATAACCCAAAGGATTTTGGTGACCTAGAAACCCTCCAGGAATAAGAAGGAAAAACTGGGGTGGGGATGATACCCAAAAAAAAATTGCGCAATTGATTTCAACCACTTCTGATGGTTTTCCCTGTTAAAGGCTTTACACACTATCAAATGTGACCCTGTTAAATGATTTCTACACCCTGTTAGGAGTGTTCCCTATTAGAGGACTTAAGAACATTCAACTTAGAATGCCACCCTATTAAAGGATTTACATAGAGCTGTTAAGCTCACCCAAGTCAATGGTATTTATAGTCACCTTCTCAAAAGGATCTTTTATCTCTCTCTAAGGATCTTCAATCCTCCTCTTGAGGATCTCTTATCTGTCTCTCCTAGGGATCTTCTATCCTTTTCCTGAGGCTTATCCACCTAGCTATTAAGCTAACCTAGCAATGTAGGATTTCATTATCTAATATAATGGTAAGAAGGTATTAGAAGGGTTTTGACCTGATAAAGATTGCAACCTTAACCATGCAGATTTCAGATCATTCTTTAGTTCTTTTCTTTGCTTGGCTTTTCTTCCTTGCAGTGCTGATAGCTTTTTCACCCTTCAAGATCTGTCTCCTTGAGTTCTTCCACTCATTATGCCAATGAACTCTATGGTCAATTGATAATCTCAGAGTCTTGATGCTTTGTGTTTACTCCTCACTATGTCCTCTTCTTAACACTTCACACTAGCCTTCTCTTGGCTTCTTCACACGATCACTCTTATGACCAACTCCCTCTTACATGCACACTTGATCTTTGACCTGTAACTCCTTATAAATAAGTTATGTTCTCATTTTCTACTCAAAGCTTTATTTGATCTAAGAAAATGATATTTTTTTCCCTCCAAATTGTTTCTTCTAGAAACTTCATGATAAGTCCATCAACATTTGCCTTGAATTAGTTTGCATGGTTTACATAAAATTCTGTGACATCCACTCATCATCCTTATCATCCAACTAATTCACAAAATTCAATATAACAAACTTATCGTTACTGAACTGGCGAATCTTTTGACTTAACAAATCATGCAACAACTTGGCATCATTGGTTTACTGATGCTCAGTACCTTCTGTGTTACTCGACTTCTACTATATTTACTAATGCTTGACACCTAAAGAAATTTTTTCGGCATCCATTACCTTTTTCTGATGCTCGACACCTGAAGTCTTTTCTTGAGTTACTCAACACTTGAATAGTTTTGTGTTACTCAACACCTGAACAATCTTGTGTTACTCGACACCTCAAGGATTGCTTAGCAAACACCGAAGTTGAACTTTCTTAGCTTCAACTAAGAATTTTCTTGGCTCTCTCAAATGAACTTAGTTAAACCTTACATCTTTGATATTATTTAGTGTGTCCATTCTCTATGTGTTAGAGTATGTCATCAATACACTATTTCATCAATGGCTTAGCTAATCCTTATACTTCTTTACAACATCATAACTTCAACCTTTCTCTAGGTGCTCTAGTTACATCTTATTGACTGCCTCCTCCTTGTCAATCAACCAATTGATAGTACTTGGATCACTTAAGCAATTGACATTCCTACAAGTAGCAAGTTTGACATCAATGACAAAACAATGATTGAAAAAATTCTTTACCAGTTCCATTATTCTTCATTCATGATCTTTTCAATCATTTCCAACAAGCTCAAGTGTCCAAAGACATTATTCAGAACAACATCCAACAAGAGTCCTAGATAACTCTATCCATCACAAATATTCCTCCATATAGGAAGCATCAAAATTAAGTCTAGAAAAAAATGGAGCTGTGTTACACTTGATTGATGCACTCTTGCATCTTCTACTCTAATGTAGGAAGGGGCAGAACCCCAAGCATACCTTGCAAATGCTCAAGAGTCTCTTTGGGAAGAAGCTTAGTGAATATATCTACAATCATCTCTTTAGTGCTCACATACTCCTATTTGATTTCCTTTTTTGCAACTTTCTCTCTCAACATGTGATACTTAATAGAAATATACTTAGTCCTTGAATGCAACACTAGATTCTTAGAAATATTTACTGTGCTTCTGTTATCACAATGTATAACATTAGGTTCATTGATCTCTATCCTTATATCCTTCAACATCTACTTTATCCAAACAACCTGATTGCAATTGTTTATTTTTGCAACGTATTTTTCTTTTGATGTACTTTGTGATGTGCAATCCTACTTCTTGCTTAATCAAGAAACCAATCTTCCTCCAAGAAAGAAGGCTCCACCACTTGTGCTTTTTCCGTCATGCATACTACCTACCTAATCAGAATCAATATAAACACTTAGAGTAAAGTCATTAGATCTATCATACCATAATCCAAACTCAGATGTTCCCTTTAGATATCTAAATATCCTTTTGACTACAACATTATGTGCTTCTTTGGGATTAACTTGAAATGTTACAACAATTCCATGTTAGAAATTGATAATAATGAGAGGGGGAAGTGAATTAGTATTTTCAATCTTTTAACCCACAACTGAATATTATTAATCACTTTATGATGTGCATAATAAAATAAACCAATAGTGTTGAGCAATGTAAACAACCATACATAGAGAGATCATAACACCATATTTTTTTAACTAGGGAAAGCTTAGCCAAGGGAAAACCCTAGTGGGAATGGAACCCATTAGATGATTCATTATATATAAGGATCCGGTTAAGGATATTGACCCTAGTAGGAGTCTATGAAGCATGTATAGTGTCTCAAGTCCTTGTTAGGAAACTAGGCCTTGTTAGAAGCCTCTACCCTATTAGGAGTTGGTGGATCATATAAAAATTTGTGCAAGAAGAGCCCACTTCCCTAACATGCAACTATATAGTAAGTTCTTCAAGAAATAAGTATACATACAATATTGACTTGTTTGTTGTACTTGACAAACCTTCTGATTGATGATTCTTCACAGAATAGAGATTGCACACATATCAGTCTGCATAAGATCTTTGCATCACATATCATAGTGTCATATTCACTTGTTACTCTCATTTCACAAGATCATATCAACTTCACATGACTGAATCATTCAGTTTCACTTTCACAACTCACAATTCACATCTGTCATCTCACATTTTAACTTTGCAAATAAAATACTTTACGTATATGGAATATCTTAGTGAATTCTTCTTTAGTCAGCTCATATAACATTATTAGAGTCATCTCAATGAGAAAATATAACTTAAAACAATAAAACAAATCATTAATCATATTCTATTGATATGCTCTGTTCTTTACTGTGTTAGTACTACATCACTATTTTCATCATAACTCAAGTTTGGTTGACTATATGGAAACACACATTGGTATACATCATCTTTATGATGTCATTCATCTCTGGTAAATTTTGTAAGAGAATATTTCAAGGGAATAATTTTTTATCATCAAAACTATGTTGCTGCTATAACATTATTTGATACTTAGACAATTATCTTCTATAACTGAAAGGGGTTAATCTACAAAACAAATATGTTGCCATAAATGACAACCATGAATTACTTCATCTAATTGATTGGACATATTGCGAACAATCTCCCCATTTTGCATTGATGGCAACATTTTTGAAAAATTTGCTAAGTCCCAAATATGTTATCATGCCAATCAAAACAAATAATCATAACATAAAAAATTAAAGACATTTGTATTCATGTTTGTGAAAGATTAAATTTATTATCACTTCCTATTGAAACTTATTTCTCCCCCTTACATACAATTTAAAATTCTTTTACAATGCAATTTTCCATATATTCTACCCCTTTGACATCAATGACAAAGTTGTCAAAAACTATCAAAATCTAGTTGCTGCATGTCAAAATTTGGAAAGAAAATCATTGAAGTTTGTATTTAATTCATCAAGTTGTTTCTTCTAGCTATCCTTCAGTGCATTAGATACACTAATAAGTTCACATAGAGAATATTCTACCAATTCTGTTGCATTCAAGTCTGTAGCCACAAATTTTTCATATGAAGATTTTGTAGATAAGCACTCTTTCAATTGGTTTTCCAGTAATGTTATCTAAGGGAATAAATGTGCTCTCAAAAGAGTGAACCTTTTTAGGATTTTCTCCTTCTCCTCTTGTATTTCCCTTATATTATCATGAAGTAACTGTACTGTAGGCCTACTATTGTCTATTTGCTGATTTAGCTTCAAAAAGTTGTTAGTGACTATCTAAAGCTCAATCACTTTATCCTTGATATGGTCATCATATTGTTTTAGATGAATGTGTGGTAAGTTACATTTAGCATATGTCTATTTTCCTTACTCTATACATTGCCTCAATGCCTCAATACATATGTTTAGGGTTTCTATGTCATTTCTCTTATTGGTGCACATGGTGTTTAGGAGTTCACAATTATGCTCAATCTATGCTAATTGTATGGTAGCCACATTCATAAGTGTTGAGATCTCATCATCAAAGGCCTTGCACAAAGTTGTTTCATATTGTTGGATGTCTATTGGGGTGTTAACATGGCTCACTACTTGCTCCATTTTGTCCAAAACTATGCTCAAAGTCTTCTCAAGTGACTTGACCAACTTCTTATTTTCAAGAAGTTTGCTAAGAGATGATAAACAATTCTTTGCCTCATATTCTTCATCAGATTGAGCTGAAACTACTACTTCTGTTACTACTATCTCAGTAGGAGGAGTAGAAGTTCTCACTACTACTACCACTACTAAAGGCACACTTGAGGTACCTACTTCAGTATTGGTTTCCATGTTCTGTGTAATCTCTTCAATAGTCTTTTGATCCTCGTCATTGTTAGAGCTCTTATAATCTACAATATTGCCAACAACGTTGGCACCATAATTCTTAAATGGGTCCTCTAATTTGTCAACAATCACTTTGGTATTATATACTTGCATAGAGTCACTACCAATAGTGATGTGAGGAGGAGAACTTGGTGTTGTTGTTGGTTCAATGTTGTGAGGAGGGTTGTAAGTTGTAGGACTATTCTCCTTTGTCTGCAAACTCTCCTTGGGTGACTGGGTGGCCTCTACTATCTATGCACTTACTTCAAGCTTCTTGCCTACCTCTTCTATCTATGCACTAACTCTAGGCATTTGCATGCTACCTTCAGGCATCTGGCTTGCCTCTACTAATTGTGCATTGTCTTTGGTCATCTGTGCATTCCTCTAGGCATTTGTCTTGCCTCCATTTTTCTTAAGATTCAGCTTAAGTTCAACTATCTTCAACTCATGTTTTAGGATCTCATTTTCTTTCTTTAGATCTTTAATTTCATCATCACTAGTTTTATTAGTAGGACCTTTCTATTTTAGGTCATCTATCTTGTCCTTTAATACACCAATGTAGGCTTTTGCTTCCTTGTGTCTATCTTTGAGACCATCTCTTTCATTAGTAAGAAGATCATTCTATTCAAGTGCTTCTTCAAGGTTTTTCCTCAATTGTTCCATATCCATAGGGATCTTATTCAAGCTATTAAGCCTCTTCTATGAAATAGATAATACTAAGAAGGGGGAGTGAATCAGTATTTTTAATCTTTTAACCCACAACTGAATATTATTAATCAATTTATGATGTGCATAATAAAATAAACCAATAGTGCTGAGCTAAGTAAAAAACATACACAAAGAGAGATAATTACACCATACTTTGTTAACTAGGGAAACCTTGGCTAAGGGAAAACCCTAGTGAGGATGGAATTTTCCAGTTGATTAACTATATATAAGGATTTGGTTAAGGATATTGACCTTGTTAGGAGTCTATGAAGCATGTATAGTGTCTTGAGTCCCTGTTAGGAGATTAGGCCTTGTTAGAAGCCTCAACCCTATTATGAGTTGGTGGATCATATACAAATGTGTGCAAGAAGATCCCACTACCCTAACATGAAACTATACAATAAGTTCTTCAAGAAATAAGTATACATACAATATTGACTTGTTTTTTGTACTTCACAAACCTTCTGATTGATAATTCTTCACACAATAGTGACTGCAAAATATCAGTCTACATTAGATCTTTGCATCACATATCATAGTGTTACAGTCACTTGTTACTCTCATTTCACAAGATCATATCGACTTCGCATCACTGAATCATTCACTTTCACTTTCACAACTCACAATTTACATTTGTCATCTCACATTTTAACTTCACAAATAAAATACATTACTTATATGGAACATCTTAGTGAATTCTTCTTTAGTCCGCTCATATAACATCATTACACTCAACTCAACAAGAAAATATAACTTAAAACAATAATTCAAATAGTTAAACATATTCTACTAATATGCTTTGTTCTGTTTGTGTTAGTCTTGCATCACTATTTTCATCACAACTCATGTTTGGTTGACTATATAGACATGTGCACCGGTATACATCATCCTTATGATGTCATGCATTTATGGTCAACTGTGTAAGAGAATATTCTATTATCATCAAAATTGTCTGGCTACTGTAACACTGTCTGATACTTAGAAAATTTTCTTCTGTAACTAAATGGGGTTAATCTGTAAAATAAATATGTTGCCATAGATGAAAACCATGACTTAATTTATATGATTGATTGGACATATTGTTAACATTTCAACTGCATTTTCTATATTTGGCCTTGAGTGAGTCAAATTGTAATCCTCTAATCATAGATTTGTATTTTTTTTCCTCAACAGTAGGTGTCTCATCCTTTGTAGAGAACTTGTGTCCAATTAACATAGTGTTCCAATGGGTTTGCATCTTTCCAAACCAAACCCTTTTAGTAAATCCTTCAAATGCTTAGTCTGAGAAAGAAAGATTCCTTCTTTATTCTATATAATTTGTAATCCTAGAAAATATTTCATTTCTTCTATCATACTCATCACAAATTCTTTCTTCATCTCTTCAAAAAATTTGTCACTTTCATCATCATTTCCTTCAAATATGATATCATCAACAAATATTACCAAAATCATGAAACCATCATCTACTGATTTGGGGGCAAATTACCATGTCTCATTCTTTACTATCTAATCCAATTCCTCTTTCATAGCCTGTCCAATAATCATCTTTACATGCTTCATCTGCATTCTTAGGTTCAACTTGAGATATCAAACATAGTTCTTCATTGACTCTATTTCTTGTCATCACACCTTTATCTCTACTTCCAATGATCTGCTCAGATGGGTGATTCTTTATCATATTCTTTCTTGAAGTAGGAGTTGCTATCTCAACTCTCGGATCTACTAACGTTCTGAGCTTTGTTCCTACCTTGGCTCACCTTCATTCTACAAAACATTGTTAGTTTCAAGAAATACCTCATCATTCCTTGGCTTAGTAACAAAACCATCATCTAAATTGCAATCAATTGTTCTCTCTTGTATCTTGAATTTCTCATCAATTCTCACATTTTCACCTGTTGTACTAGTCTTTTCTATTACTTTCTCTTCATCTACCAATCTAGACTCATTAATGTTGGTGTAAATAAGTATTTACATATTACACTTACTTAAGTTTACTTAGGTTAATGCATTATTTAATTATTTTATTTGTAAGACACTTAGGAGTCTGTGCACTCTTGTGAGTTGTCATGATGACATCACAGGGGGTTTGCACCTCTTTTAAGCACATGTTGTTACAACATAGGAATCTTCTACACACATATGATAGTCATTCTTATCTATTCATCTAGAATGTTGGATAAGGTGCTTAGTTGCCTTATCTCCTAGTTGTTTCTAGAGACATTCTAAGTGCTTCCTGAGAGGCCTTTATATATAGACACTCCTAGTGTGTTGAACATCACATTTTGAAAAGAGCATTGTATTTGGACATACTCTGATTAATTGATCATATCCATTTTTGTTCTACAATTGTGTTTGTGTTTGAGTTCTATGATCTTGGGTGAATCTTTCCCTTAGGAAAATTATTACATGGTATCAGAGCAACTTGGAGATTTTCTCATCACATAGCCGTTTTGAGACCATCTGCTTGGTTCATCACCTCAACCCAAATCTGGAGTGCTACAAAAATTGGGAGTTTCTAGAGCCAGATTTGACCTCACCATTGCGTATGGAATACTGATTTAGTGAAAATTAGCTAGAAAGTTTCCTACTTTGGCCCAAAGTCAATCGTAAGGCAAATTTTTTTTGCAAATCGAATCTCGAAAGTCCCTGATTTGTAATTTGGGTATGGTCATTATTTTTAGATTTGTAATTTAATTTATTCAGATCTAGGTAATTCAATTCTCTATCTTTTTCATCATTATTAGTCAAAAGTTTTTTTGCATCTCATCATTATTAGTCAAAAAAAATTTACTTCTAAGGCACCTCGCAGAGAAATTTTTTTTGCAGGTAACGGGCTGTCGGGCTGTCAGATCTCAACCCTGCAAAATTTGCAGGGTTATTTAGCGAACTATCTTTCCTACTTATTTGGCATGACACTATCTCTTTCAACAAATGCCAGTTTAATATTTTTGATCGGCACATAAACTCGACGAGAATCATCTACCAACTGGCCCGACCAAGTGATTACCAAGCTAACTACCTCAACTTTGTCTCGCATTTGAGGCATATTTATTTTATATAGCACTAAGTTCACTGCTCCCATACATGTGGGATATTATGGATCACACATCTGACAGTCGTATTTTAGTTTTGATCAGTGTTCTCAGACTTTCTGGCATTTGATCTCTATCCGGTGAGTCTACTACTCACATACTCACTCATCTTTTAATTTTTCAGCTGCCTTCACTACTTTTTGGGTCCTTGTGCAACACATATTTTGACATTAGATCTACAAAACCAAACAAGGCTTTGTAGACTTCCAACATCCACTACATTTTTTGCAACAACAGTTCTTTTCGGTTGTAGTATCCAATCCATGGAGACTCTACTTCTCTGACAGAAGATCTAAGTTTAGGCATCATTGTACACCAACCCTACCTTCATGCAAAAACTTTTGGCAGCAACAAGGGTTTAACTCCAACGAATTTTGGCATCATTCTAGCTGCCCTATTCCTATTTCCAGCCACATTTAACGATCTTGATAGCAGTCTTAACCCTAATTTCTGAGCACGACATCATCTTTTACAGTTTGGCATCACAGTATTCAATACCGCCTGTTGGAAACAATTGATATTCTAACAGTTTCTTTTCGAAAGAAAACAACTTCTAACTCTTGCCCATGGTTTTTAATATCCATGTAGCATTTCAAATGCCTACCCAAGGTACATCACATGGACACGTGGTTGTCCAATCAGCCAAAGTGCCCTCTCTTCCAAAACACGTCCCCTGCCCAGTGAATAGTGACACGTAGGAGATATGTTGGATGCATACTGGTACTGCCACTTTACTAGTGGAAACCATACACCACATTTCAAGTGCCAACGACATCTTTTTTGGGGGGGGTTCTTCTTTGTTTTGGAGGTTTCATTGATTGATGCATCATGGAAGAGGAAGATTTGATTGAAATTACCCGACACAACTATCATGAATGGAGTCAAGTTGCTATCAGATATCTCTGTCAGCACAATGTACTACCCTATGCACTAGATCTTTAGTTTACTTTTGATTAGCGTGACATCATTTGGCATACTCTCTATTTACATATGGAATATAAAGTTCTAAAAAAGATCATCAAAATTAAGTCATCTGATCCATATGTTTTTTGGATGTATCTTTGGGAGACTTATGGAGATCCAAACATTCCTCCATTCCCAAAAGATCTCATTCCTCTAGTTATAGCTGACTCCTCTTCAGATGAGATCACACCTCCAGCTCCTGTTGCTCCTACTAATCCTATTTCAGCCACAAATGCTTCAAATTTAGTGCAGCAGGATACTTTATGTCTTCCTACTCTACTTTCATGTAAAGACTTCCTTTCAGGCATTGCACAGTTGTTTTTAGAGTCTCACATTGAAGATGTGGGAGATATTATTGATGAGATTCATCTTCTTTTTGAGGAAAATATTCCATCATTTGCCGCAGTGACAGATTCATGTACTTCAGCACTGCAGGGTACTCATGGTCTTCCAGGTGATGATTTCTTGCCAGACATTTTAGTTCTATTCTTGGAGTCACACACAGTAGATATGGGAGACTTTTATGATGATTTCTCACTTCTCTTTCCTAAGGACAATTCTTCTACAGTTGTTGCACATTCTCTACATGATCAATCCTTCCAGATTGGCGTGATTGTGGATTCTTCTTTACAACACCCGTAGGAGGTCTTTTCATCAGTTGAGAAGATTGTTGGTTTCTTGAGATAGGTTCTACCTCCTTCCTTATTCGATCTGCTCTTCTCTTTAGTAGTTTTGGAGGAAGCCATCATCAATATTGGCACAAGGTTTTTAGGACAAGCTTTAGAGACACCGATCATCATAGAGATTCCTTCTTCATATAGGGGGCATATCTCACAGGTACCCTTGCCTTTGTTTCTTCCAAAGGGGAGGAACATCATTCAAAGTTCATGGATCAGCTTCTACATCGAAGCATTTCTCACTGATTGGAATACTACTTTTAAGGGGGGTGGGGGGGACTACCTTGTCTTCATCTTCTTTTTTGGGGGGGGGGGACTTTTTCCTCTTACAAAGTTTTGTCCTTCTCCATTCTTTTTTGTATTTATTGGATGTATGTCATAATGGGGGGGTCTTGATTACTCCATCCATCCATGCATCCTCTTTCATCTCTCTTTTTGGGGGAGGATTTTTTCCATGAGGTTTTCCCTCTTTCCCCGCTTTATGAGAGATTTGCATCTTCATTGTGTACATGGGTACCTAACACGACCTAGTAGTCAAGACCCATTATGCATCCTAGTTCGTAAGATTAAGGGCATTCCCTAAGTTGCACTTAAGGGGGAGTGTTGGTGTAAATAAGTATTTACTTATTACACTTACTTAAGTTTACTTAAGTTAATGCATTATTTAATTATTTTGCATTATTTTATTTGTGAGAAACCTAGGAGTTTGTGCACTCTTGTGAGTTTTCATGATGACATCACAGGGGGTCCACACCTCTTTTAAGCACATGTTGTCTACAATACAAGAATCTTCTACACACATATGACACTTAGTCATTCTTATCCATTCATCTAGAATGTTGGATACGGTGCTTAGTTGTCTTATCTCTTGGTTGTTTCTAGAGACATTCTAGGAGCTTCCTAAGAGGCCTTTATATACAGGCCATAATTAAAACATTTATCTTCTTTGAAAAAACTTAACCATTCAACCACAGTAAACAACAACCATAATAAGATGCACGTAGACAATTACATTAGATATGTTAACTAGGGACACCCTTGATCAGAGGGAAAACCCCAGTGGAAATGATGCCCACATGATGATGTACTAATATAAATATTCTTTTTTAGATGATGAACCCTGTTAGGAGTCTGTTACAACATTTGGTACATATTAGTCCCTATTAGGAGATTCCAACCTTGTTAGGAGTTATGTCAATCCTATTAGGAGTTTTTGTATAATGCATGCAAGATGAGCCCATTGCCCAAACATGCAATTTCAACTACAAAAGGAGCTCATTTCTCAAACATGTAATTAACTGTTATGTTCTTCTATCCTTTGTTTAGTCAATCAAACCAATAATTGTTAGACCTTGTAGACAAGGTCACAAACCTCAGATCCAAATATCAAACCTTATATCACTCAACAAAACCTCAGCTATGAAGTTTCTTTCACTTCTACATTGCTCCGATCAACTTTACATTCCACTCTTGTACTACTTACAAAATTAGTTTTCCATATCATACTTGATAAAGGAAAACATCCTTCCTTTATACCAAGTCTTTAAAATAATTCACTAAGTTAGTTGTTACACTTAGTGATAACACTAATCTTCCAACTTGTGACTTGAATATCTGTCCATACACATAATATTATGACAAGAAAACTTAATCATGTCATCACTAACATGTCTTCTTTTCACATCCCCAACCTTGATTCACAAAATAACAATTCTGCTAAGAGATATAACAAGTTTACCAAAATATGCCTCTGTAAACTCTATTTTAGAATAAACATCACCAAAACTTACATAACTTCTTCTAGACTTATCATTTATTCTTATGACATTAACAACATATACTAGATACTTAGAAGTATCTCCCATAACCTTAGATAGTTAGAGTACTCAACTAGCCATCCATACCAACTTGATGTTTCTGTTGTTCTTCTATAAGATACCATAGAAAACTATTATGTTGACATCAATGAAAAATCCAGTCATGAATGTAACATATAATCATAGTAACATATCTACAATACTCCCCCATAGGAATATCATCAGGATTCATGCTTTCAAAAATCCTGCAACATTATCTTGTTGCTTTGGTATAATCACCAAAAAAAATGCCAAAAATGATTACTTTCTGTAATAGTTCTATGGGTTTAGGGCCATCTCTCTGCCTTCTTTATCAAAAATAATATCCATTGCTCCAAATGTTAGACCTTTCAAATTACCTTGATTTTTAAGAAAATCTTCAAAAAGTCAACAAATATTTTCTCCAAAGTACACACTGCTTCATCCATCCTTAATGGAACAAATTACTAGGAGGATATTAACATGTTAATTAGCAAAAGTAGCACCTGTATATGAGCAATGTTAGTATGCTAATAGAAACCAAATTTAAATAAAGCTTCTACAAACTAAAAAAAATTCATAAACTTCAAGATTGACTAAGATGAGCTCTCAATTGAGAATATGAGCCATTAATGGGCTCTCTCAATGAGAAGCTCTCTTGTTGAGTAGCTTTGTCTAAATAGATAGGATGTATGCTCAAGCTTTATGCTTCAAAAAGGGCTTCAAATGGAGTTGGAATTTGGGTGTGAGTGTATGGTTTTGATGTAAAATGGCTTCTTAAAATGGCATTATGACTTTACTTCATGGATTGTGTTATTTTTCAAAGGGGAAGGATCCAATTTATAGGCAAGAGGCTTGAGGGATTGAGGGCTAAGATGCAAGGATGGGAAAAAGCTCATGGAGGGCTCAGATTGCATGAGAGGAGAGCACATGGATTGTGCTTCCTTATAGCCAATCAGGGAGTGACACATGTCATAGGGTGAGAGGATGGATGAAAGGGTAAGGATGAGTCAACAAAGGAGGCTCAAGGGATAAAATCTTCATAAAGACCCTCATAATGGCTTGTAAGAGCAATAAAAGGGCTTGGAATAGTCATTTATGGCCTAGTGGGCTTCATAAAGTTTTATGGTTGAGATATTTTGAGGGAGATGAGAGAAATTTCAACTTGAGCTTGATTAGGAGGGTTTTAACCTTGCTTAGGATTGTGCAAATGATTAGAGGATGGATTAGGATGGTTTACGATTAGCGTAGGGATAGGCAAGTGGATGGCATTTAATGAGGGTGGGTGAAGGAGGAGATATTTGTTAACTTTGGCTTGGGTTAGTAAGTCTTAACCCATGTTTAGGGAATGTGACAAGGTTAGGAGGGGATTAGGATTAGGTTTAAAGACATCTTCTAGAAGAGTCTAGACTTTCGATGAGGATAAAGACTTTCTAGAATAGTCTAGAATTTCCTAGGATGAGGATGACGACTTTCTAGAAGAGTCCAAAAATTCTTAGGATGAGGATAAATTAGATTTTTAGGAAATAAATAAAGTTTTATTTATTTCAAGGGTTTGGGTTGAGGAGATATTTATTAAAACTTTTTTAATAAACATGAGGATTAATATTTAATCTTAATTAAATATTTTGAGTTGGGATTAGGGGTAGGAAATGATGGGATTAGCCTTTAATCAAAATTAAAGAAGGATTAGAAGATTTTGGAAGAGGTTAGTGGTCTTAAGGAAATTGGCCAAGTTTTGGGCAAAAAAAAAAAATTTTATTTATTTTGGGTTTTTTGGTCAATTTATTAATTAAATAATTAATAAATAAGGAAATAATGTTTAAATAAGATTTAAACATTTTTGGGAGGGATTCTTTAATTAAATATTTTCAATTAAGATAAAGGGATTTAATGGCATAAAAATTAATTAATTAAATAATTAATTAATTAATAAATGATGATGTCATCAGGACTTTTTCAGAATATAAAAATACTTTATTTTCTAAAGGTTTTTAGGTGTCTACAGCACCTATAAGTCATTGTGTACTATCAAAACAATATTTTTGCCTATAAAACATTAAATAAAAAATATATTTTTATATTTCCCTTCCTATGGCTAATTCTATAGCTTAGATACTTATTTGTTTTTGTGCACTTCATATGCATATGAAAATTTCTATTTTAGAACTATTGGTAATAAAAATTTGAAAACACTTTCTACTAGAAACCACAACTAAATAATTAGCTAAAACAATAGAAAATATGTTTCTAGCAATAGATAACCAATTCACATTCTTATTTACATTAGAGATAGTTTTGGATATTGAATTTTGAGGGTTTGTTAGGGAGACATCGTTAATGTTCACCAATGCCTTGATGTTAAGTACTACAAGCACATGCATATTCTTCCCATTAATGATACCATTGAGAATACAAATGGATATTGAATAACAATCCTATCATATCTTGAGTTATTCCATAGTTTATATCAATAATGTATTAGTTTCAAAGAATATTAATACCATTGTGCAATTTTGAGAATACAAATGGATCTTTAATGATAATTCTATCATATCTTGAGTTATTCCTAAGTTTATATCAATAATGTATTAGTTTCAAAGAATTATAATACAAGGAGGAAATTTTGCAATATCTATATCTTTAACTTTTGTCTCTAAATTTTGCTATAGGGGATAGACCTAAAGAAAAGAGTGTAAGTGATGGAATTTTGAAGTATAATATCAAATATCGAGTCATTTCCATCCCTAAGGTGTGATAGCCCTCATTTTTACATTTCCAATTGTCTAAGATTTTTAATGTGAGAGTGCCTTGCTTTGTGTTATGCAATAATGATAATAAGTTGTGACCTGGGGATCACTACTACAAAGTGCATGAAATTTTTGTTCTCTTAGTCATGCTATCAAAGAAGATAAGAATGACTAAGTTAGTGACTCAATGACATAGTCATCTTAGAATAAAATGCATGTGGTCACACTATCATAGTGATAAGAGGAAAGTGATTGAAACACACCTCAACAAGGAATAACCAGCTAAGAGGCACTTGTTCACATGGTTGCATGGTTAATAAATATAATACATGATTATACCATGACCTTGTGATGTAGGAAGATTGAAGGCAACATGTAAAGGGTCATGTAGTCACGATGTTAAAAAATAGCAGAAAGATAAACTATGAAGCAATGATTAGGTTAAAAGACCATAAAATATCCTTTGCTCACATGGTCATGAAGCAAAACTATTATTAGATAAGCCAAGCTGTGACCCGATTGTTGGAATTATTTTATATTAACTAAAAGGGGTGGTAAATTAGTTAATCAAGGTCTAGATGTCTAAATAAAACTTTTTCATAATTTAGTGAACCGATATAACATTCTTTAACCATGCATGCATTCATTGTGTGTAAACCAAAACTGATATGTTATTGTTAAACTAACATGCAAACATGTAAAACATAAAACACAATACATCCATCAGTACACTTGACACAATGATTTAACGTGTAAATCAAATTTGGGAAAAACCACTAGTAACATGCTACTCCTTTTTCACTCTTCTAAAGTGATGCCCTGTTAAAGGTTACAACACACACTATTAAATGTGATCCGGTTAAGGGATTTCAATCACCCTATTAAAAGTGAGCCTTGTTAGAAGATTTTAGGTCATTCACTTGAAATTCCACCCTGTTAAAAGATTTTCCAATGATTATTAAGTCAACCTTTCTCCAAAGGATTTACCCTAATCTGATACAATTGTTAGAGAGTAATAGTAGAGTTTGATCTGATACAACTGACAACCTTACTTACATATTATAGATCACTATTCAATCCTCAACTCTGCTTTGTTTCCTATCTTTATAGTTCTAATAACTTGTTCACCCTTCAAGAATTCATCCTTCTCTAGCCTTCTTGCTTAGCTTGCCATTGCAAACTTCTCCTCTTAGGTCACTTGATAAAGCAAACCCTCTTCCTTCACCTTTTTAGATTTTTGCATCCAAAAACTCTTTGACCTCCAACCAACTTTTCTTCATGACTAGACATCCCTACATATAGGGAAATATAACTCTTTTTCTTGCTCATTATCCATCTCAATCTTATCTTTTTCCTTATTTACAAGTTCTAAGAAAACAAACTTGTCAACTTTTTTTTAACGAATCTTTTCTCTTTTTCATAATGTAGCAGCTCAACATTATCAATTTACTAATGCTAGGCACATACTGTGTTACTGAACATCTATTGTAAAATCACTTGGCATCAACTAGATTTTACTAGTACTTTGTACATACTAAAAATCACTTGGCATCTACTAACTTGATCGATACCTATTAGTTTGCTCGACATCCATTAGAAATTGCATTCACTCGACTTCAACTGACTTTTTTCTCATCTTTTAATAACTTTTCTTGACACTTTCTATCAACTTGGTCAAGCTTACCAAATAAACTTTGTTCAATATTTTTCTATTAAACTTTCTAAATGTAGACAAACATTTTGTAACCTCAAGTAGATCATCAATACATTATGTTATCACTGTCTTGACTAATTCTTGCACTTCAATACATAATCATAACTCAACCTTTCCTCTAGGTACTTTTGTTACATCTTGTTGATCAAATCCTCTTCATCAATCTACTAAGTGATAGTGCTTGAAACATATAAGCAATTGTCTTACCAACATATAGTAGGTTTGACATCAGTGACAAAACAATGATTGAAAACACTTCTTCAACAATAAAAATATTTCTACTCAAATGATCTTTTCAATCATATATCAACACTGATGAAGTCTTAAGGTTAAACTATACACAGTATCTTGATCGCATAGTTGCAAGAATAAAAACTTAAAAGTGAGAAAGGTGTGCAAAGTTGCAATTTCATGGTTGCTAGGGGTATTCACATGGTCGCAAATAGTAAATGTTAATGTTAATGTAATGAAGTGACCAAGTGATTAAAGTTAAAGAGAGGTCAAATATTTAAGGCACCCAATCATTCAGTTAATGGCCAAAAATGTTAGATAGATACTGAGCTATCGTTTTGTATGATGCTAACGACATAAATCCATTCAAACTCCTCTCTTGAAAAGCTAATCTAGGACCAACTCCAAGGTTTTGGGTGATCTTATGACCTACTAGAATCCACTCAGTAGAAGATTAATGTGAGTGTTCATGAGGAGGCCTTTTCTGGTTTGAACCAATTTTAGATAAGATGACCAATCTGCTTGCTATTTCAAAATTTACCACAAAAGGAGATATATTTTTGGTATTTTCTATTTTTAAATGAATGCAATCTAATAATGCAACTATATGAATTCCTAATTTAATCAAGGCTTAGAAAAGGAAATAATGAAGATAGGGTAACAAGAATTTTAAGTGAATGACTTGAAAAGTAAATTGCTAATGGACATAAGCCATAGAAACAACACGTCTACAAATTAAGCCTTTGAAAAAATCAGTAGGTAACCAATGAAAATAGGAGTAATGCTTCCTCAATTCCATTGATACAATCATCAATGGAAATTTAGTAACTATAGGATGTTTCACTTTTCATTAGATCGCAAGGCCACAAAAGGTGGTCTCGTGCAAAACAAAAGGCTATGCAAGAACAAAAGGATAGCAAACACCAAAATTAAAAGATCACTCAATCAAAATAACACAATAAAACTATTGGCTCTATTATATTCCATGAATGTACATTGACAAAATATAACACATTTAGACAATAATAACTACACTTTGAATGAGAGCACCAAAAGCATATATTATTGCATGAAAATACATATTTAATTCCTCAATTTATAGGAAATATTCTCCTCAATGTGTGTTGAGAGTGAGAGATTCCTTCACGCAAATATATGCTTAAAAATAATAATAAAAAATCTAAATATATACAAATTAACTCTCTAGGGGTGCTAAGTAGGACTCCACCCTTGTTTATATCATTTAATAGGTGCATGAGCATTTACATGTCTTAAAAAAAAGAAAGAAGAAGTACATAAGAAGAAGGAATCTCCAACAAGTTCTATGAGTCACTAGAAGCTCTAAAAATAGAAGCTTGGCCTTCTCTAGGTGTTTATAGGAGTTAAAATTTTGTCATAATGCGTTTCTAGTGCATGAAAAGCTCTCAATTTGGAACTACCAGTTAAGTATCAGTGCACCTTTGACTTCTTCAAAAAATTCTAATACATCTTGGGAGAAGTGTATCTTAGAAGTAGCATAGCGAGCGCAGCTTGGAAGCTTGTGCATCTCAAAAGCTAGGTCCAAAAAATTCAAAAAATTCTTCTAGTAGTCAATTTTCCAGAGTTAGATTTTATTTTTTCAACTTTAGAATTTTCTATTAGATTTTATTTTTTCAACTTTAGAATTTTCCAGAGTTAGATTTTATTTTTTCAACTTTAGAATTTTATATTAGATTTTTTTTTTCAACTTTAGAATTTTCTAGAGTTAGATATTTTTTTCAACTTAAAAATTTTCTGGAGTTAGATTTTTTTTTTTCAACTTCAAAATTTTCCAGAGTTAGATTTTCTTTTCAACTTCACAATTTTCTAGAGTTAGATTTGTTTCAACATCAGAATCTTCTAGAGTTAGATTTTTTTTCAACTTCAAAATTTTCTGTAGTTAGATTTTTTTTCAACTCCAAAATTTTCTAGAGTTATTTTTTTTAAAACTTTTGGATAACATAGGTGATTTCTTGAGAACCTAATAAGTCTAAAGCTTCATAATTTACCCTCACTTCCCCATGGAAATCATGAAGTGTGACTTCTTGGGCATTCCCTGGAACTTGAAATTCATTGGTTTGAGTGTGATCTTAGCTGCTACAAAAGAAAAGGAGGCCATGGTAATGTTTAGGACCTTGGGGGTCCTCTAGATGCGTTAGATATGTGCACCTACGTATCTTAAGAGATAATTCATTCAAAAAATCTTCAAATTGTGCACTTGTGCACCTTTAGGGAATTGTGCAAGGTGCTCAATTCATCAAAAAAATATCAAAGTTCTCTATTTTGAAAATGGTTTTTGAGTTTTTCTTAGACAAGGTCTAGGATAATTCTTGCGTTCTTCTTTTTCCTTTCTTGATGATTTATACACTCTTTATAGCCAAATATTTTCATAGATTTGAACTCCTTCTACTTCTTCTATCTGAACTCCCAAAGTACATGTGTTGAATCTTATCATTAATAGTTTCATAAGATGAGGAACTTGTTCTAGTTCATGTGTCTAACCTCTATATCTTTGATCTTCAGTGGAAATTGCTCAATTTTTTCTTCTCTCCATTTGCCTGATCTTTTGCGGTCAGAGACTAGGTGATCTAGATTGCCCAGAATGATCAAATGTTTTAAAAAAATCATATTTTTTAACAAGCTTTTCTAGGCATTTTTAACTGGCTTTTTCAGAGGTCTTCTACCCAATATTTCAAGTTGAAACTTTCATCAGCCTCTAAAACTAGGTAGTTGAAGGCTCACTATTTTAGAGACTGTAATTAAACTTTTAGTTCTTCTTTCGAATGGTGTAAACAATTTTGAATTCTGAGCTCCAGGTAAAAAGTTATGACCCTGACAGGTTAAGGATGCCTTCTACCTACACAAAGAAGAAAACATTAGTCTAGAGAGTTAAAAATATAACCCAAAACAAACCCTAATTGACAAAAAACCTAGCTCAAACGAAAATAGTGAAAAACCAATTCAGTCCCACCTAATAACCCTAAAATGAAAAATAACGCACCTTGCGTACCTTCACAGGTGCGCTAAGCATGCCAAAAGGACATTCTAAGAGTTTTTTGGGTACAGTTGCACACTTGTGTGTAACGCCCTGCTCGGGAACCCAAGAGAAATAAACCTAACATGTTACAATGTTTACTGAACTATTTTTTTAAAAAAAGTTTAAACAACATCAAGATAACATTAATGCGGAATCAATATGAACATATACATCAAATACACATATGCAAATATAGATACAGCTTCAATTCCTCAAGAGTTCCTTTATGTTGAGTCACATTTAATGATTTTAAATTAATTAGTTTAAGTTCCAAGTATAATGTCTCAAGATCATAAAGGAATAACAGATACATAATCGCATATGCAAATGCATAAGTATAAACAATAAAATGAAAGTACATCCAATTAATAACATCCACTACACATGTCGCAGGGTATGTGAGAATAGATACAATACATTAGAATGATAAAGGTACATCTTCTGCAATGAACATCCAATAGCTAGCAATGTGAAGGGGAACCCAAATGGTAAGAAGGCACTACCTCCCAACCGCGTGGTTACCTAGTCAGGCTTCCACTCCCACCGTGCAGGGAAGATAATGAACGATCCACAAACGGCTATCAAACATAAAACATTCCTAGGCAAGGTACCCCTAATAGCCAAAACTACCTCAAAGGTAACACATGCTACTCAATAAGATAAAATAATCCAAAAGTAAGAACACTCAATCCAATACCGACACCACATAACCAAACATCATACACAAACCAAGTATAAACCAAATACCAAGATCATAAGATAAAGTCAACGAAAGATAATCATCTCAAGTCAAAAGCCACATGTCAAAAGTACAACATCCATGAATCACCAATCATCCTCAATGAAAGTAAGTAACTATAATAACACATCCGACAATGGATACACCACCAAAAATAAGTACACCACCAGAGGTACACACAAAATCTACAGAGATCTACAGAGGAGACTCAGGCTACATACTAGGGAGTGTCATCACATGGCTGCTTAAGTTACCCTGGACTGATCTCTTAAGAGACCCCGAACTCTCAAGCATTGAGTTACCCTGGATTGGTTACTATGAACCCCGGACCCTCAACATCACACATATGGAAACTAGAAAGCCCTCTCAAGAAGACGAGGCACTCATCTCATTCCCATCCTTAGTCTATACAAGCACTCAAGGCATGGGTAAATCAAAAATCTCTAACTTATCTTTTTAGTGTGTTTTCCCCCCCATAAATTTTAATTACTAGATTATCACTTATTACATAACTTGCATTAGGTTACCTTGGTACTGACCACTTTGGGTCCCGGACTGCTATGCAAGCCACTCCCAAGTCACATACCTAGACAACCTCTCCTAAGCACATAAAAATACAGTTGTGTCCCATACCACAACACCCATAAAGATCAAACTCGGTTCCTTAACATGCAACCTGATAACAAGATGGTTCTCCCATTTGAGTACACATAAAAGCTCCACAAATAAAACTCATAAATATAATCTCCAATATGAATCACAAAACACATCACAACATCTAGTCCCATAAATAGTATACAAAAAATCTCACAAAACCTCTGGTGTACATCCTAGACTGGTCGACATCTAATCAACACCAAAATCTCAAAGCATAGAGAGTACAAGCAACACATAACAATCTCACAGATCGGTATGATTTAGAAATGCATCCCTGGATTCAAGTAAGGTTTTAGTTTCAAGTTATTATATGCTTAAGTATAAAACTTTTCACATTTTACCCTATATGTTAACCTACTCGTCTCTCTAAATAAACTATAAAATTGATCCCATTTATAATAAGTCAATTGCTTGAAAATAATCAAGGATATATATATATATATATATATATTCATTTGTTTTAGTTATAAGAATACCCATCAATGATAAAAATAGTTATAATTTTATTAATTCAATATTATCAATAGTTAAGTAAAATAAAGCCCCATTGAATAACTTAATTAACAATTAACTTCATTAATTTTAAACTAATTGTATAAATACCTATATTAATATCCAGTCCTAGATAGAATAATTTCATTAAATAATTATTAATTTAATAATACATTTTAATAAATAATAATATAAAATTATTATAATTAATAATATAATATTAATTTAATTTAAAATTTAATAAAAACTAAAAATGATTCTAAATAAAACTTTATATGCAAACATAATCGCATTGCTTTGAAAGCATGCGTAAGCCTTTAAAAGGCTTCTCTATCATGCGGCAGGCCTGCTGGCGCAGGGCCTGCGGCAGCTTGCCTGCGCAGTACCTGCATCAGCAGGAACTGCCGGCGGCTTAAATGCCAAGGTGGGGGCTGGGGGAGGTCGTGGCCCCCACTTCCCAATTGATTTTTTTATTAAAAAGTTTAATTTTATTTAAAATTTCATTTAAACATGTATATGCCATTAAAAGTTGTTTTTATAAATTTATAAATTTTTTTAAATTTTATTTTATAAAAAAAAAATTATAATATTTGTTTCAATTAACTCCACAATAATATATACATATATATATATATATATAATTTATTTATTATTATATATATATTTTTTAAACAACGTTCACATTACAATACTAATAGGAAAACTAATTTTAACCATTCAAATTTCTAATTCATAATTTTCTTTCCATTTCAAACTTTTTCCCAAATTAATTTTCGTTCTTAAAAATTTATTAAAAGGGAACAACATTTATCTTTTAAATCTCAAACCCAATTTCAATATCCAATAGATTCTCGTATTTGTTTGATTTCTTATTCAATCTTACTCATATTAAGAAAAATACAATTTCCTAAAATATACTCAGCGAAGTACCCATCTAAGCCATGTATAGATATTTCTCAAACAAGAACAATATTGCATACCCGAAACACAACACATGCAAAAGACACGGAGCAGACAGAAATTTGAAAAGTGAAAACTACTATACAATTAAACCATGAGATCCTACCTGGATCTGATACTAAATAGTGGCAGCTAGATAAAGATTCCTACTGCAAGTGAAACCCTTCAAGCTACGAAAAACTTCCCTTCTTTTCCAAACCCTCTGATTTTCTCTTCAAACCTGTGTGTGTCCAATCTCTGTATGAAAAACTCCCCCCTTGAAAAATGAACCCTCAAATTTTGATAAGGAGTTCTCTTCCTACAATCGGGGCACTAATTGTGCGTTTACCCCAGAGGTCTCTTGATCAATCTTGTTAACTCTAAAATCAACCTTTATTTATCTTATCTTTCATATTTTCATGCATGTTAAATGGATTATTAAATCTCTTTATTTAATTTCCACTCAACTTCTATTTTAATCAATTTATAACTTATAAATCTCATGCGCACTTAATGCGATTAAATATCTTTATTAATTTCACATGTTTAATCTTTTCAATTAATTTCTTTAATTTTCAACTCATGCATAAATCATGCGAACTATAATCTTTATGATAATTAAATATCTTTTCACTTTTAATTTCATTTTTAGAAACTTAATTGATAAAAATATTTATTAACTTAAATAACAATAATATTTAGCATTTATTTAAAAATGCACTCTAAATATATTATTATTAAATTAAATAAATATAATCACGTTCTAAATTTAAACTTTAACTTTTATCTCCAATATTTAATTCTCTCTTATTTAATTAATTCATTCATGCACAATTAATTTCCTTTTTAAATTAAAATATTCTTTTATTATTCCTTCATGCACTTTAAGTGAATTATTAAATTACTTTATTTAACTTTCCACTTTACTTTACTTTAAATTAATTTAATAATCTTTTAAAATCTCATGCACACTTTCTTAGAATATCTTTATTAAGTTCGCATTTTTTTTATCTTTTAAATTAATCTCTTATATTTAAAACTCATTCATGTGAACTTAAATCTTTTCCATAAATTAATATATTTTTCCTTTTTAATATATTTTTGAACGTTTAAATTGATAAATATTTATTAACTTAAATAACAATAATATTTAGCATTTATTTAAAAATGAACTCTAAATATATTATTATTAAATTAAATAAATATTATCATGTTCTAAATTTAATCTTATAGCTTTTGTCTTCCAATTCAATTCTTTATATTTAATTAATTTCTCAATTAATTAAATATAATTAAATATTCAAAAAATCATAATAATTCTCCATTAAATTAAATTATTAATTTAATCTATTAATTAGACTTAATTAATAGAAAATTCATCAAAGACTCACAAAACAACATACGCACAAAATACTCACGGGTTTAAAAAAAAGGGTAGACAGTCTGTTACGAGTCCTCCTTGCAGGACAAGTATTATAGGCTTATGGCTAGGATTGGACCTGATCATTATCTTCCCATTCTCACCATTTGAGTATTTTTAATAGGGCACGCTCATCCTGGCAATTCAGGGAAGTCGATGCCCGATACCTACATCCTGCATAAAAGACGAGCATGTACATGTATATAATATATCTAAACTAAACAGACAATGGCGGGGAGTGGTTCATCGTGTAGATCCCGATTGGCAGGTGACTACGAATCCCTCCATTAACCACATCAAACACTTCAGCCAGAAAGATAAAATAAACACGCGCACCATACACATGCAAGTATGGGGTAAGTATCGTAAAAATCACAAGTCTAACATCAAATGCGTACATATAATAATGCATCTCTATCAATACAACATAATCATCATTAAAGACATCATGTTAACATTTTTATGAAAGAAACCACATTTACTAATTAGGATTATCAAAATATCATTAATGACACATGAATAAAATCAACTAAGCAATAATAACCGATACATTTGTAATTCAAGACATGAAATAATATCATAATATTGTTACTCCAATATCTCTAAACTAATCAATGCACAAAATCAACCTAAAAGAACTTGACAATGATAACAGAAATGCGAACTAGGGGCAGGCACTACACTATGCACCTAAGTGAGGTGTGCAAATGCACATGTGTACAATTGTGCGCATGCAAAGTATGTGCAAACGTGAGACTTAAGTTTTTATGTGTGCAAAGGGTGCCTATGTTTTTTTTTAGAGAAAGGCACAGATGCCCACCTTCCTCTAAGTGTTTTTCTTTTTTGTATGAATAAAGGTGCACACTTCTATAGATAGTGCACTTGCGCACCCCACAATGGTGTGAATGTGCACTAGGTGTGACAGTCCACACTTTAGCACTCTAATTCTCTAGTTTTGACCACTAGGCTTATTAGTTAGAGAACCAAGGCTTGCCTTAGACTCCAAATGGAGTTCCCAAAATGACCTATGCCCTCAACTAGGGGTCTGGGAAATAAAAATTCTATTAGTGGGTTCCCATTTCTAGGAGAAATGGGGTGTGCATTGTGAAACCACAACAATAGACTATGAAATGGTCAAAAGGATTTGAAGCTATGGTTGTCCAATCACCAATGTTTAAGTGCTAAAGAAGAAAATGACTATAAATTGAAGAACAAAGGGAGTCATTGGGTTGCGAGGATGGTTTTTAATATAAAAATGACTATTAAGGAGCCTAATTATGACTTAAAAGTGATGCCTTATCAAAAGTGCATAAAAGTTTAGAAAAGGCTGATATTATAAGTAGATTTTGGCACTTTTACATAAATTGAGATTTTTTCATGGACATTGACATAAATAGACATAAATGCTCACTCTGACACTGATACGCTTTTTCTCTATTAATAGGTTGGTTTAATGGTATTTTGAGTTACAATATTTTACACAATACCAAGATAGAATTGTGAGCACTAAGAGATTTCCTAAATTTGTAGAGCTTTTAAAATTTTGACATTAATAGAATTTGTTTGTAAGAATTTGATTGCAGAATCATGATACAAGAAGAAGCAAAGATAATAGCTTAGATTGACGTGGAAGAGTCTTCTCAAGCTATTGAACAAGTAAAACCAAAGTTGGTAACCCTATATGCAGAGGTGTCGGTATATTTTCTCCAAGGGTCTTCTCATGTTTAAACCTTGAATGCACATATTTCTAGAGATGCATACCCTTTTTGTAGAGACATAATTGTACCTGATATGAATGGATGTGAGCTTTTCTGGTATTTCTATCATAATAGGTTTAAAAAGTCACCAATTTGCAACCCACGGATTAAGAATATGGAAAATTTGATAATGCCAGAAGTAATAGTGGGTGTTGATCTAATTAAGACATTGATCAAATCCTACAATGCAAAAACTAAAGCTTTCCATAGGAAGGATATGAGTATCCTATGTAGAGTAGATGGGGAGACTTTCATTGAGGTCTTTGAATTAGGAGGACCTATGACAAAGGAAATTGAGAAGGATAAGATGAATGAAACACTCAAAAATTCTACGAATTTATTTATTGGGAGAGTCATGAAGAGACACGTTCCTAGGTCAAAACTAGAAAAGGGTGAAATGTTAAAGAAGGTAGGAGACCTTATGGCACTTGAATTTTTCTGCAAGTATTTTAGGTACACCATTTTTAGGATAGACAAGGTGATAGGATTTGATGGCACAAATAATGCCTTAGGGTACATATATATCAATTCTTTGGATATTCAAGATCCAAAGCATAATGTTGGGTATGATTTTGTGGATTATATCATCAATAGGATGCATGATGAAATTGTTGTGGCTCAAAATGGAGAACTTGGGAACTTCATATTCTTCCATTAGATGCACATCCTTCTATACAAGAATATAGGTGATATTAGTCTAGACTTCATTGAGGCCACTAAAGAGAATGGAGAGAACTTGCTTTATAGATGTGGACTTGCTTTTGAAAAAAATCAATTATAAGGGTTTTTGGGTGTCCATAGCCCCCTCATTACCAAAATATATCCCTAAAATTTTAGGCCAATTATAATTCTTTTGGTGATTATTGATGATGAATAAAGAATATTTAGGTCCTACTATTAAGAAAGGCTATTTAGTAGCAAGGAATACAGAGGTAGGTGAATTTTTAATAGGAAAAGATGCTATAGAAGACATAGATCAGTACATGGGAGAGTTCAAGCTTCCCTTAATCCCTACTAGGGCCTATGATCCAAATAATTTGGTAAGGAATGCTCTTAAATAGATGAGAAAGTACACCCTCCCTAGAAGAAAACCAAATTGGGAAGAGGAAAACATAATGAATTGTTTAGAAATAGAGGTTTCTAGGGATAGAACCCAAAGATGGAGTAAGATAATGAAAATTAAAGAAGATATGAAGGTAGATGATCCATCATTTTAGGGTTTCTACCATGAGGAAGAATTATTAGATAGATATAATAGTTGCATTGACAATTTTGATCAAATGATGACATAGGTACCTGCTAAAATCAAAGATAGGGCAGAGCCTCAATCCATTCAACATAAGAATGTCATAACCATTGAGGTTAATGATTATCAGCCAGAAAGTTCCTCATGGGTAAAAGGGAGGAAGAAATAGAAAATGATTGAGATCCTTGACAAGGTTAGAGGAAAGGCACTTCAAATTTTTCCTAAGGGATCTAAATTTTTTGACACCATAATACACAATTTCTTACTGAAACAAGCAAGGGAGAATAAAAAGAACCCTAATAAAATTGAATTGTAGATTTAGATGATAGATGAGTGAATCATTTAATCTCAAGAGTTCATGAAGGGTGATTATTTTATCAATTTAGATGAATTCAAGTCATTCTTATACAAGGTAAAGAAAAGTGAGCTTACCTTACAACTACAACCAAGAGATTCCCTTGAGAAGACTGTAGAGCTAGTACGAAGGTAATAGGAATACGATCCTAGTAGTGAGTTCCTCATAGCAGAAGAATCTAAAGAGCTTGTAACAAGAAGTGCGATGCTTCTCTTTCTAGGATGGGAGCTAAGTTCATGTTTCATGCTAGACCAGATCAAAAGATAGGATAAGTTTGTCTCTTTTGAAGAGACCAATATTGCTAATGAGCTATAGGGATCTAGATTCAATAGAAAATGGCTGTATGGATCATGGCTCCTAAAGGAAATAAGCCAAACCTCTTGGAGATAAATGATTCTCTCCAAGGCAATGTAATATTTTGGAATGTCACTACTATATCTAGTGATCAAATCCATAATCTATAGAACACAACATCATTGATGGGGAAAATAAAAATGGATATGCTAGAAGGACATTTGTATCAAACATACAACATTTCCATTAGTCATAGTAAGAGTATGAGGAAGAACTAAAAAGGACTTATGTCTTAGAATAGAGGGTGGTTGCCTTAGAAGAAAAAACAAGAATCCTTAGAACTATTATCAGGCCCATCACAAACATGAGAGACCAGGATGCTCAAATAGAAGTTGATGCAAAAAATGAGGGAGAGAGTTAGTAGATGGATATAGATGAATGGGATGGTTCCAAGGAGGTAGAGATCAAGACAATTAAGTGCTTGATGATGCACAAGATAGGTGTCCTGCAAATTGTATCACAAAATGTGCATAGCAACTGCATTTCTCTACAAGGGTTAATTCCAATGCTTAGAAGCATTAGCCCTTCTATCCCCTCTATTCACAAAAGGGGAACATATCAACAATTCTTTGATAGCTTTGTTCTCTTGTTACCCCAAAAGAAGAACTTACCTAAGGTAGTAATTATTAATGCAGGAAAGATGATTAACAAGGTGAAAGAATTGCATGGGGTTTGCTCAGGAAAAATGCAATTAATACAAGATAAGATGAAGACAATTTCCATGGGAATTCCAAATTTTATTCCTACTATTCTAGATGCTAATGGTATTATAAAGGAAAGGTAGGAATGGTCTTCCTCTTTTGAGGATATTTTGAGACATCCATGTTTTGTGGCTTATTGCAATAATGAGATACATGTAAAAGCTATCTATGACATGATTGACTTTCTGTTTAGAATTGAGTTAGACATGAGAAAGGGTACTAGAGAATTCAAAGAAAAAATTGATACTAAATGGAATAAATACCTTGAAGAGTTGGATGCAGTTAGGGATGCCACATGACCAGATGTGGATACTAATATTGCCATCTAGGAAGTCATTGCTGATATAAAGGCAATACCATATGTTGACAATGACTAGGCAATGTAGGAATATAGTTAGAGGTAGAGGAAACATGAGAAAGTAAACTAAAGTGATAGGAGCATGAAGACTAATAGAATTTGCAAGGATAGCTATTGAAAGTACCACCTACCAATTTTGTAATTGCCTCTATATTTTTGATTAAGTACAAAGAATGTTTTTCATGTAAAATAAATTTTTGACATGTGTCCTCCCATCTGAATCTTGTTGTAGTCCTCTATATAAGGACTTCCAAGATGTGGAGTGAGTGTCTAGACTCTATATAATTTAGTTCTTTTTCTTGTAACGCCCTGCCAAGGGATCCAAAAGAAATAACCTAAAGTTTGACTAAGTTTGATAGCATTTTTTCTTTTTTTGTAAATTTAAAGAAAGTATAACATACACATCAAACACAAAGTAGTGGAAGCAATAACATACATAACAAGTTGCATTTCTTAAAGATCCCATGATGTTGAATCACATTTAAAACCTAATCTTAAAACTAAGTCCATCATTTAATACATCCTCATGAAAGAATAATGAAAAGTCCAATGTCCATAAAATATACAATTGTTTCGAATGCCTCTTGGCAAATTAATTCAGAATTCTCATTCATCCACTGTACATGTCATAGGGTATGAAAGGCTTAAAAGAATATACATAAGCACGATAAATATACATCATCCTCTTCAGATCCATGATACACGTGCAATAAAACAAATGAAACCATTCATCATACATGATAAATCCATACATCAAGAGATATACATCCATCATAAAATGATACAACATCCAACATATAATATAACCATCTATCATAATGATCCATGAATAGAATGAAGGTACATGCCAATAGGAATACTCTAGCCATGGTGTCTCGGATGGATCTCAATGGTAAGAGTAAAAAGCACTACCACCCGACCACGTGGAACCTAAATTGTCCACTCCCACCGTGCTGAGGAGATAGTTAGGGATGCCACATGACTAGATGTGGATACTAATATTGCCATCTAGGAAGTCATTGCTGATATAAAGGCCATACCGTATGTTGACAATGACTAGGCAATGTAGGAATATAGTTAGAGGTAGAGGAAACATGAGAAAGTAAAGTAAAGTGATAGGAGCATGAAGACTAATTAGTTAGGGATGCCACATGACCAGATGTGGATACTAATATTACCATCTAGGAAGTCATTGCTAATATGAAGGCCATACTATATTTTTAAAATGACTAGGCAATGTAGGAATATAGTTAGAGGTAGAGGAAACATGAGAAAGTAAACTAAAGTGATAGGAGCATGAAGACTAATAGAATTTGCAAGGATAGCTATTGAAAGTACCACCTACCAATTTTGTAATTGCCTCTATATTTTTGTTTAATTACAAAGAATGTTTTTCATGTAAAATAAATTTTTGACATGTGTCCTCCCATCTGAATCTTGTTGTAGTCCTCTATATAAGGAATTCCAAGATGTGGAGTGAGGGTCTAGAGTCTATATAATTTAGTGCTTTTTCTATTCATGGTCGGTCCAAATTTTGTGAATCATATGTTATATTCAACTTTGTAAATCAAAGAATATAGAGAACATTGAATGATTTAGTTATAGACCCTTATTGGGGGAGCTTCCAAGTTGAATTTTAGTCTAGATGTACTTCATTTATGCTATTACTATTTATAGTCCTACATTCTAAGCATTGGAAATCATGGAACAAATTTTTTGATACAACCCTCCTTTTCTCAATAGTTATTTTCTTCTAATAGTTTTTTTTTAGTAGTGAGATATGGATGCTTACCTACAAGATATAAAAAGGATTGATAAATCCTCTTTAGAAAAAAAAAATCAAAACTATTACAAAGAAAGAATAAAAGTACTACAATCGTACTTATTTTCTGTGGATATTGTATCTGCACTAGCTATAAATAAAATGAAACAATCAAACATAGTAAAATTCATATTGATTTGGTCATCAAAATTTAATGTAGTGTTTGAATTGTACTATATTTGTTCTTTTTTATGTGGATCTTGTATTTGCACCAACTATAAATAGAATGAAACCCTAATCAAAACAACTGAACAAATTAAAATTCATATTGATCTACTCTTTATTATTGTCATTTGATTAGTGACAAAAACCACAACCTGCATGCAAAATTATTGTTTCAGTGTCAGTCATAGATCCAACTACAAGAACCAAAATGAGGCAAGTGGTAAAGTGGTTGAATGAAATTGATTGATTAATAAAGAAATCATAGTTTGAGCTTCACTTGGTTTTGAGAATACATTAATATTCTCTACTTAACAAGGTCAACCATGTGAAGATGGAAACTCATCTAGCATCACCCCTTCTCCCCCTAACATTAATGAAAATTCCCCATTATCATTTAATTACATAGTTCATTCATTCATCCATTTATGACCTATAACATTCAATCAATACAATCACATAAAAGTCCTAGATAATTACTTAAAATAATTTTCTTTCATTATCCAACAAATTTTATCAAACAAGGTGAGGCTACTGCACTAAAGGGGGCTCTGTTGCAATATCAAAATTTTGTAATACATGACTTATCAATCCAACCTCAAAATTTCATAACACTCCCTAATTTTATTGTTTAGTTCAGTTCAATACTTTATTTCTATTTGAGCTGATATTTTGGTCTTTTGTTTCACTATTCACTTACTCCCCCATTTTTCTTTGTCAATAACTCTCCCTTGGGTCTTGTTCCTTCTTTTCTCTCTATCTAACTTTTCTTGCTCCCCCATTAGCTCCCCCATTACTGTTACTCCCTCATTTTGACACTTATGTCAATGGGTTATATGCTTATAATGTATATGTCTAAGAAAGATTTATGAACCTCAAGTATGATCTTTAGAGCTACATCCCAATTATCACAAGCTACCTCCAAGGACTTGATTTGGATGGCTAGCTCAATAGCAAGATGGAGTAAGCCTTCTAGTGTAGAAAGATGAGGATCTTTTTACATAAGATCTTTAGCATAGCATAGTCCCTTATGCAATATCTCCATGTGTGGAGTCAATGTTGATTGGATACTAATCAGTTTAGCCCTGATGTTGGTTTCATCTTCTTATAGAGATGGCAATCAAATTTGGGATTGCAAGAGGCACCTGAAGTGTTTCTCACTATGAGCTAGAGACTTAGGTAAAGTAGCACCAGATGACTATATATGTCTCTCCAAACATAGGATGTGATTCCTTATTTCTTGTGTGAAGAGTGTAGGATTACACAATTTGGTGGACATAGAGAAAATGTTCTCTAGTACCTTCTTCACACTCTCTATCTTGGTTGCTAGCTCAGCCTATATTAGAGAAATAACACTTGATATCTTCTCATTTACCTTGTTTTGGAACTTCCTTTCAGACCATTCAAGTAGTTTGACATTTTTGTCTAGGTCTGTGTCATTAACCCTTTCCACTATATTGGTTAATTGTTCAATGATGGGTTTGTTTTCATTTTAAGTTAGCAGACTGAATGCATCTAGGAAAATCTCTTCGATGTCAATAAAATCTTGATTCTTCCTATGCTACATTCTAGGAAGTTCTTGATTTATCTCGTTTGCTAGGGCCTCTTGTAATATACCCATATGCTTAATTATGATTGCGGCCAAATCAAATTTAGGCAATACAATCTCTTCATTTAGGCTAACATCATCATATGTAGTTACCTTTTTATCCTTAGATGAGCTAGGAATCAACCTTTAAAATTGTAATGTTGTAGTATTTGTGCTTGGCCTCTAAAGAGCTTGACTAGAAGGAGTAGCAAGTTCTTGTAATGATACTAGAGTTTGAATTGCTAGTTGATCCTTTGACTTGGATATGAAACTTAACTCTTAAGTTTTGTCCTTCTCTTCCTTTATAGTTCTAATTGCACCTTGTTGTTGTGTTGGAGGTACAGGTGTATCTACCTAACTTATTTGTACTTGAATGCCTTCATTCTCTTATGTCTCTACCTTGTCTTCTCCAATTGTCTCATCTTTATCTTTTTCAATGTCTTGCATAAGTGTATTGATAATGGAACTTTCTATCTCCTTCCTTTGATACACCACTATAGGTAGTGAAGGTTGTATATTTTTCACTTGAGGAGTGACTATAAATGTGTCTAGTATTTGCACTTCATCCCCTACAGTTATCGTATCTATCTTCTAAATCTCATCTACACTCACTAGTATAAGGTTGTCACATAGTTTGGCCTGGAGAGTGGTCTCAACGAGTATCTTTTTCAAATCTTCCTTTTCCTCTTCATCTAATCCTTTGCTAAATATTTCTTTCAATTTCTTAACTAGTTTATTCTCCTTCTTGATGATTCAGAAAGTCTTCAATTCCATTGTAATCCTTGATTTTGCCATGTCATAGTTTCCAAATGTTGTGGCTTCTTTATCCACTTCTTCTATAAGTAATGTTGTGATTGCTATAGAGGCCTCATGAAAATTTATTTCATATCCTAATGGCCTTATCCATCTCACTCTAGGAATTACTGCTTGAACATATGTGAAGTCAGTGTCAACTAGGAAGAAAACATCATCAAAATGTTTCTCCACTAGTGAGACTGGTATCTTTAGTCTTTTCTTCACTGATTGTTTGGAATCTTTGAAATACCTTTTCATGACAGATTCAAATTTGTCACGTAGTTTCTCAATAAACTCACCTATTTGAACTACAATAGGTATGTTTACATTCCATGCAAATTTAGCAAATATGGGACATGTATTCTATACATAAAAGAAAATGCATACAAGAATAGATCTGAATTTATATTGTGCACTTTTGGTTTTTCTTATAGCTCCCAAATTCTCAATTAATTGATGCAACTGTGACTTGGAACGATCATAAGTATGATCCTTCTTCACTATTTTATAACTCACATCAACTACAATACAAGGTATACTATTTAATTTGCTAGATTGATAGAACTTATGTGCTATAATCCTCACTGCAAAAGCTATTAGGGGATCTATGATTGTATCATATGTCATCCCTCATTTATTCCACAAAACCCCTATGTTTCTATCAATTATTTCCTTAGCTTCACTTCTCATTGTCTTGGGGTGCTTTAGGGTTGGATACCCTGTGACTCTATGTACAATGTTCTTGGTGATTTTCACCAGTCCATTTTCTAGCCATATAGAGTTGTCATGAATTCTACTCAAATAATTTTTATCCACTCTATTTTGAATACATTGAGAAAGTATAGGGCACACGTTAACCTTTTTTTCTCAACAACTTTAAATTCTTCCTTCAATAATCCATTCTCACATAGTTTTCTATTTTTCTCCTTGATTTCCATATCACCTATACTTCCAATTTTTCATGCATAATAGTTTCTAACATCTTGTATCATCAGAACTCGTGGTGGTATCATAGATAACACATTAGAGGGATCTTGTTTGTAAGCTATATCATGGATAGCCCTAAAAGTAGGTTCTTTTATTTCATTGATTATCAATTGCACATTAAAAACCTCTTTTCCCTCTACAACCTTGGCTGCTAAAGAACTAGATGTCATTACACGGAACAAGGGTTTGTGAAATTTAAGACTGTGTAGCATAACACATAATAAATACCCTGTGAATCCTACTACAATGGTGTCAAACATCCTTTTAAATCTATTTCAAATGCTTAGATCAATTTCTCTAGATTTCCTTTAGCTCTTCGTGCTCTAATTCAAATTTGAATGATGTCAAATGAGTAGAAATTGATCAAATAGCCCTTAAAACATTGCATTTAATGCTAAGTGCTTACACAGTTGTAAGCTTAGCTTCAATTAAATTTTTGGCTCACTTAGCATCCATGTGTTTTTACATATGCTTAGAAACAACTATAAGCTCGGCCTTCACTAAAAACTTTTCTAGCTCAATATCCACTGGCTTTTCACTCAGCAACCATAGGGAAACATTTTGTGCTAGATAGGAACATGAAAATTGAAAAAAACTTAAAGATTTAATATTGATTCCTAAGAACACTTTGCATCTTTATTCATTTAAATGTAATCTTTTCAAAATTAAATCCTTGGAACTGTTGTATAGTATATTCCTTTAAGTATCAATCCCACATACCTCTTCATTGCTTAATTTGAGGAGGTGTCATCACCTAACCCATTGGGTAAAATGATTCTATCTACACTTGATGTGCTAAAATCTTCCTTTTTCTTCCATGTTTTGTTCTTCTCACCTCTAACATTTTCAATATTTACCTTTCCTCTTCCTTATTTGAACTCACAACTTGGTGCCTTTGACCTTGTTGGACAATTTTTGCTAATGCGCTAGTCTTCAAACAACTAAAACACGTGGTTTGACTCAACCAACTTTTGTAATAACTTTTGAAATGTGTTCAAATACAATTCTCAAGAATATGTCCATACTCTTGATAGTACTGAAAATTATACTTTTTATTATAATCCCAATTATAAGAGTTTCCATTGTTCTTTTCCTTTTTCTACTTGTTTGATGACCACTTGGGTTTGGATCTGCATTCAAAATCTCTATGTCCATACTTCTATTAGTTATAGCAGTATCCTTCAAATCTTTGAGTGTGCATGGTCTTAGTTCTACATTCATGTACCTAATGACCTTGTTTGTTACACTTGTGGTAGTGACCCATGTTCTTCTTCTTAAAATTCAAATTTATAGTCTTTCTCCTACCAATATTAGTAGTATGACCTATCTTACCACAATTATGATAAGTAGGTTTGGAGTTCTTACCTTTGTTACTTTTTCCTTCACCTTTTTTGGATGATTCTCCTTCTACAATACTAGTGTATCCCAATCCATAAGTATCATTGTTAGATCTATGGGATCTCATCAATTGTTCAAGTATTTTATGGCTTCACTAGGTTTATCAAAAACTTTCAGCAAACTCTTTTTCCCATTTTAGATCATTGCTCATTTGTTCATTTTGCAACTTTAGTGTTGTGATCTCAATGTCCTTACTATTTATTTCATGATTACAAATCATGACTTGATTCATTGTCTCCAATTGCATGTGAATGATCATATTTATCTCTGATGATTTCTCTTCCAGTTTGCTAGTCAAAACTCTTTTGTCATCTTCCTTTATGACTTTGTCTTCCATAGCTTTCTTTTTCTATTTAGTCACCTCACATAGAAATATGGCTTGTTATTCTTGCTCTATCTTTAGATTTTTGATCTCTTCAGCTAGGGTACTATTCTTTTCCATTAGATTTGTAACTACCACATCAAATTCATTAGAGTTTCCTTTTGCAAATAGTTCAGTAGTGTCCATCTCTTGGTATTGTGTGTCATTCTCTTCAATAGCAATTTCCTTCCTTCTTCTCAATAATTTCTTTAGATCATCTCTTGCTTCATTTAATTAATTTAAAATGAGTTGTATTTCAATCTCTTGGTTCTCAATAATCTTGCCCAACTTATAGACTTCCATTTCCAAGATCTTTCCTCAAAGTTGCAAAACTTTACTTTCAAAGAACGTAGCTCTAATACCAATTGTTGTAATTACAATATGAAAGGTAAAATCTGAGGTGGGGGGCGGGGGGGGGGGGGGGGGGTGGTGATTCAATGCTTCAAAATTTTGCCCATAAAAAAAATTCACCATACATTTATCTCACAATTCAACAAGTAAAATGAAATACCATATAATGCATATACATCTAAAGAATGTAAACAAGTAAGCATTCACACATGTATGACACAATATATGATTACCCATAGACCCTCTAATGAGAAGGTAAAAGTAGGGTGGGGATGAAACCCACAAATCTTCACTACTATAGTAATAAAGTGTATCTACTAAAGGTTACAATGTTTGATCATGAAACATGATCTACCCCATGAGAGGTTTGCCCTATTAAAATCTTACAAAGACTGTTAGGTCGTACCTCGTTAAAGGATTTCAACATCCTATTAAAAGTGTATCTTATTAAAGGACTTTAAATCAAAATTAAGAAAGCACCTTGGTTGAGGATTTCAATATAGCATATTAGGACTACTCTATTAAGAGATTTAATTGATTCACCTATTAAAATGTCTCAGCAATGATCCTAAGATTAATACTGTGTTACTTGATGCCAGATCACGTCTATATTAATGTGTACAAGTGATCCTTTCTAATCAGATGTCTCTCTATTATCCACCATTTCCTTTCCTATATTCTCCTTTAATTGATTTTGTAATAAAATTCAAATCATAATAGCTTGGTCACCATGAATGTCCTATTTCTCATACAAACTCTCCTTCTCTACACTTCTCTTCTCTTCTCTTAGAACATTTAGGGTTAGTCCTCCTTAAGAAGACCTAGGTGAGTTAGGATTGGGTATGGATGAATAGCTATTATTCACCCATATTACCACTTAAACCTTCCCTTTTACTAATTGGATGCATGTAATACATAGGGATTCACACTTAAGAATCATCCTTATGAACAAAAAATCATAAATCAATCCTTAAGTTAGTTTAAAAATGGTTTACATAGTAGTTTGTTCCAATAGAAACAACTATGTCAAAACTATGTTGCTTGGCATCTGAAGTCTTTAGTGCTTGGTACTAATTGTAACTTCAATGTTGTCACTCAACATCTGAATGATTTGGCATGCACTACTTGTTGGACACTTGAATCACTCAGTACATACTATTTGTTCGTCAGTTGAATGACTCAATGCATGAGTGACTTGGCACTCACTGTTTACTCAGCATGCTCTAACTTATATAATATGCTTGGCATATGTTACTTGTTTGACATGAACTAAGTAAATGAATTAAGTGTATAGACACTCACTTATCAAAACCAATATGAGATTAGCATGTTATGTTGACAATTTATGTTAGAAACTAACATCAAAAAGGAAATTTTTGAACTATTCAACTTGATTTAGTTTTCATTTGAACTCTTTACCTGTGTCTCATTTGGTGCACCAAATTCTTGAGTGTGGCTTTTAGATTCTTGGCTTAGGTGTGTAACCATGAATTTATAGCCTTCTATTAAGGCAATTTTTTTATCTTTAGCCATGGCTTCTACATTGAATTATGTGCCCTATATTTTTTGCTTAATATCATCAATTTTGCATGTATGATTTGATTGAACAAATTTTGTTGCAACATTATTAAAAATAATAATAATATGAAATTCCATTGTTGCTACTTACAAGTTGAGAGTGAAGATTCATATAGCCACCAGAGCCAATTTTTTGTTGGCCAGCCTTTTGTATTCTCATTTTTGTAGCCATTGATGTGTCCTGCAGTCTATAAATAGTTTGAAACATGTTAGATTATATATTTAAAAAGATCACTAAATAGTGCATGATTAAATTATATTTAATACTATCATGATATACCTTCTTTTTCCCTTTTTTAGTTCATTTTCTTTACCACGTAGCCTTTTCTCTTTTGCATCTTCTATTATTTCATTCCACTCCATCAGTAGAGTTATAGGAGAATGGTCATACTTTGGGTTATCCTTTAGATCCCTTCTATATTGGTTTCTCATAGTCTTTAAATGTTTGGATTCTCTTTTAAGAAGTAGGGCAGTGTCAAAAATGTTTTTTTAAAAAAGGTTGATCAATGACTCTAATATAGTACAATAAATTGTTAGATCAACAACTCTAATATAGTACAATAAATGGAAGAAAAGAAAAATATTGTAGCAATGATACAAAACTACATACCTTTTACATATGGTGGGTCCAAATAGCTTCAATGTCATTTGGAAAATATGATCATAGAAAACATCATTTCCTACAAAAAACATCATGGAAATTATAATTCCAAAATGAGTTATGTACAAATAAACTACAATTACATTGTAAATAATAATAATTTTAAAGCACCTGGAAGCTTTCATAATCTTAACAGAAACATAGTTTTCTGTTGGAATTATGATATATTTGTCATCAGTCACAACAGTTATTCGATTTTGAATGCTTGCTCATCACCTAGTCTACAGTTCACACCGATCATTCAGCGGTTACCTTATAAAATTCGCAAGTAAATAGTTGATACCTAGTAGTTAGTGATTACTGAGAAGAACAGTTGATACCGAGCAGTTACTGATTACCGAGTAGAATAGTTGATACTGAGTAGTTAGTGATTATCGAGCAAAACAGTTGATACCGAGTAGTTAGTGGTTACCGAGAAGAACAGTTGATACCAAGTAGTTAGTGGTTACCGAGAAGAACAGTGTTCTCCAAGCAGTTAGTGGTTACTGAGCAGAACAATGTTCTTTGAGCAGTTAGTGTTTATTGAGTAAACAAGGTAAACAAAGGAATTAGTAATTACCATATAAACAAGGTAAATGAAGGAATCAATATTTACCAAGTGAAGAAGGTTATCAATGGATTCAGTTTCTACCAAGTGACACAACATTCACCGAGTCACCAATGGTTACTAAGTTCTGAGCTACTCAGAATGATTAGTATGAATCGTGCCTCTACTCTTATCAAGTGCATGATGATGCAGTGTATTGTAGTGGATGCCAAGTGTTAGAAGGTCACCAAGTTAGTTTGTGGAACCCGAGTTCTCTACCATCTAGCCGACTCAGTAATGTTTGTTCACTTGTGTTTGGCCGACCTTGCCAGTGTAGATATTGGAATGGTATATATCATTTGAAGTGATGTGATGTTAAACAGAGTTGATAGTGATGTGTTGCAATAATTTGAGAAAAGGGAAAGTGAATCACTAGTAGAACAGAGGAATTCAACAAGGTAAACATTGATGCAGAAAAGATATATTTGTCACTTCAGGTGATCAGAGCATAAGGATCTTATCAGCAATCAGTTGCAATTAGATTCACTGCTTCATCCTAATAGGTGAATAAGTTTTCTAAATCCTTTAACCAGGTAAACTTAACAGTCTTTTGTAAATCTCCTAACAGAGTGCATACTTCATTGTATGTATGCAAATCCGTTAACAAGGTGGATCTAGCAATCCTATTTGCTCCTAACAGGGCAGATCATTAGAAGTGATCATTGTAAGCCTTAACCGGCCAACTTTATATTGTAGTATTGAAGTTTTGTAGGTATCATCCCCACCCCAGTATTACTTTCTAATTGGAAGGTTTCTGGGTCACCAAATCTATGTGTTCACGTGTTATAGATTTTTATCTTTTCATGCATACAGTAGATTAGATGGATGAATGGTAAAAATATTATTATGCACAAATTGAATAAAAGTTTTAGAGTTACTGATTCATCCATCCCCTCTCAGTAGCCTTTTTAGTCTTGATTATTTCCAATAGTTTTCTTGTTCCAACAACAATGTCCTGGCAAATGAACTAGTACTAGAGTCACACAGGTTGCTTTAGGAAATGGTTCAGCTTTATTAGTACTAGTTTGTGATGTTTTATCAACTGAAGGTCTATCTATTAGTGCAAAAAATAGGTCCATGAGTATAAAATCCATCCAATAAAGAAAACAATGCATAATTAGCACATTACAAGATATAGAAAAATAAGATTTCACCAATTGTACTTGGCATAATTGAAGATATTTGCAAGCTCCTTATTATTGACAATGCACCTGGTAATATTGAAGTGACAACCATGTTGGTGTTTTGAAACATCATGGTTTCAAATTACCCCAATGAGAACAAGATACATCTAGGAGAAACTACTTCCCATCTACAACATATCCTTTTAGACACTGGGCCAACTATAAGGCTAGACCCTTCTTCTACTTCAGGCTCTGTAAAACCTAGGCAGGTGAACCTCAAATTCACTTGTATGGTACTAGTGCTAAAACATACACTTGAATCTAACAAAGTAGATAAAAACCTTAAAATTCTAAGACTTTTTCAAAGAGCATAAACATGAAATAGATAATGACATGACCTAAGAAATTGATAAGCTAAGTGAGGGCATCACGTTTTAGATCTTAAACAGAAAGAGAAATGGATGATTAAAATGTTGATTTCAACAAAACCCCATATATGCAACCGTAAGAAAAAGTTGATCCTATAGCTAATCAGTGCCTTATTTATCAAGAATTTCCATGAATTACACACATACATCTATGATACTAGTGACATATTCCATATGTCAAGATATTAGATCTATCCTTATCACTTTGTGAATTAGACATCGATGTTCATAAAGACCTCATTCTCATGAAATATCCTTTTCAAATAACCAACAACCCTATCAAATACATCAAGCATTTACTTGACCTTTTGTTCCAACAAAAAAATACATTAGACATATAACCTTGAGGGGATGCAAATGGGTCTCATTTCTTTATCCCTAAACCACATAACATTGCAGATTATAGAGATAGGAGATGAGAATCAAAATGAAACTAAGAAGATTCTTGTTCATTTGTATTCATTTCTTTAAAACTATACATTCAAGATGCATGTAAAAAATTCATAAAACTACTAAATAGATTAGAATCATCTATATTAGCTTAACTACTACTATTCATACAAGAGAAATATGTTAAAGAATGGTATCACAGTGATGAAAACACATCAAGACTAGAACCCTTGGTCTCACAATGAAAACTGCCAAGCTTTACAATGAATTGGAAAGAGAAATATATAGGAAAGGAATAAAATCCCATATTTGATATGGAAGTGACATGTGTCCACTTGAGTCTTCATTCCCTACTATTGTAAAACGTCTCTTATATTTCTATAACTAAAATTTGATATGATTTTCATCATTGTTCGTAGAAAACTTGAAATATCTCTTCCTCAATAATGAAAACCCTTTTTTTTTTTTCTAAAATATCTGAAATACATCTAAAATACTAATAAAGTCTTTATTTAACTGACTTGGAGGTAACAAAATTTGCCCCTAACTGCATTCATATTGCCTCTTATGTTCATCTAGTTCACCATTTCACTAGAAATCAAATCTAAACTACCCTAACTAAATAAAAAAAAAAAATGGATACCTAAGATAAATCCTTGAATAACTTGAACTCGTGGCTTCCTGTGCAAAAAAAAAAAAAACTCCAAAAATGGAAAGTTTATTGTCTCCTAGTTCTGACGATATACAACATTTCCATATCCTCTTATCAGAAATGCTCAAAATCTCAATATGAAAATTAGGCTCTAGGACTAGCCTTAGGGTCTGCATCTCATTTTAAATTTTAAATGAAATTTTTTTAAAGTCCCTAAATTTCAGACTTTATAATATATCCCTTTTACATTTAAAAGACTTTGCATGTGTTTTGAGGAGAAGAATAAAATAAAATAATTTTTCTTAATTTCAAATTTTCCCTCTAATTATGTAATTTTGGTCAACCTACTTTGACCAAGCTCAACACATGTCATCCTATGATTGGTCAGACCTCTACATCATCACCTACCACCCATGTGCCACATGGTACCCTCTATTTTTTCCTTGAAATACTGCCACATGTCAATATCTCATTAGCTCTCGAACTACCCAGTCATTGCCACATCATCCTCTATTTGGTGTTTGCTACATTATTACCACATGGCACTTCATCATTGGTTAGATCACTACACATGCCATGCCATCATCAACTAGGGCCCACTGCCATGTGTTGGCTAGGTACTTCCTCACATGCATAGTCAGTAGTCTCCATGTCGCATGTAGGAATGTTCCTTTGTGACATGTGGCACACCGTGCCATGTAGACACCTTGATTTTTGTGCCAAGCTTAAAGGTCATCCGAAACATGTCACTTTCTAGATGGTCACTAAGTCCACATCATTTGTGCTGACATCATTATCTTTTTCTACATATATTTGGTCAAAATTTGAAATCTCTCCAACTAGCTAAGTGGGCCCCATGTATAACTTGTGTGTGGCTTAAAAGGTTGTGTCTCTTAAGACAATTGATAAGAATGCACTTGGGTATTAAAACATTAAAGATTACCTTAACCTACCCAATGTGGGACTAAAAACCTCTATTATGTTTCCTATGCTTTCCTTTGGCAACTCTCTAACTTCTGCGATGGCTTGTTCCCTATCTTAAGACTCCATTGTGGACAACTATGGTTTTTTCTCTATTTTGTCTATGCATCTAGAAAGTAGCTCACTATGAGGTTGTTTTTTATTTGAAAATAAATAAATTTTCCTCCATATTAGATGTGCATTTGTAAATTCCCATACTTTCAACCACACCATATTGATCATTTCACACTTTCAAAATAGTTCAAACCAATGGAGGAAAATTTTGAACCTCATTCGCCATCCATCTAATAGACATCCAAACCAATTTGCACAAAATTTGGAGAATGTGGAGGTAGGTCATTTCATATTAGCACTTCTAGTGGAGGAAGAAATAAGGGTGGGATCAACATTTTTCAAACCATAGTTGATGATTCCTCCCAAACATACTTTATTTCTTCTGAACGTGCCACTTCATTCCTCTTCAAACAATGTCTCCCACACCTTCTAACTCATGAGCTTGTAGCCTCCACTTCATCCCACACCTTCTCCTTCTACTATTGTTGGTATGTCCATTCTGAAGAAGCTTTCTTATAGTTTTAATCTTTTGGGGAAAACATTTTAGTTTCAAGCTCCTATCATGGTGTGCTCTCCCTCCATGCAATTGATCTCTGCCTCTTTCTTGTATGTGGAGCTTTGCATACTCTGCTTTCAATAATTTTGGATGCTTCACATTCCTTCAACATCATTTCTCTTATAATAAGTATATGGGGAGTTAACAAAACGTTTTCCAAGTGAAAATGATGAACTCTTTTCAAAATGGTAGCAAGACAATCCACTTGTTTGTGTTAAAAAAAAATGGATAATGTTATCTTCAGTTATAATCACCATGAAAGAGAATATGGATTTCCTTCTTGATTTAATTTTACCTAAATGAAAAAAAGAGTTATAACCATTAGCTTCATGGGATGACTCTCAGGCAATAATTTTGAAGAGTTGGCCACATTTTGAAACAACCCTCATCATGTGAAAATTGAAACATTTAGCATGTTCAACTCTTCTATTTATCATTAGATATACACTTTTATACACCATTTTTTTTAATGGTCATGCATGCTAAATGATTTTGAATCATTATAACATTGCTTTTCTAAAACCAAAAACCTTTTCAATCTACCAAAACTAGTCGGTCCCCAAAGTGGGTCTGAGTAAAAAAAAAATTGTTTCGAAATACTTGACATCTCAAATTGATCTGACAAACACCTAACATTGACTGAAAACCATTCGACTATTTAACCATCCCTTAAAACTCATTTGAACTCTTTTTTGGCTGACTATTAATTTCATACAAAGGGGTCATCTGACTAGCTTTAAAAATTGACCAAAACACCTGATTGAGCCCTATGATATGATATACTACTTTATTTTGCATTCTTGTACCCTATCAAATCTTGTCTCATTAAAAATTCTCAGTCAAAAGATATTGACTATGAAAGTTGTCTTCTTAGAGCTGCCTACAAGAAAACATGCTAGAAAACCATATATCACATTTAGATTTGGCTTTGAAAATAGGTCAAATTGACATTTGGGGCAAAAAGGGTTGGGGCATTAGAATCAATGCCATAAGGAAAATATAAATCTAGGATTTGGGCTCATGAAAAATAACTGGTCAAATTTGGTGAATGGTCAAAGTGGGCTACTCAGATTTGTAGGACTACAAACACTGGCAGAAAAGTTATTTTTGCAAATGGAATGGACTTGGGAAAGTGTACAAATGAATTCATCAAGACTTGCAAACTGGTACACTTAAAGAATTTTTAGAGTAAAACAGAATGATATAGTCCATTAGATCTCACGAACAAGGGTACCGGTCAATCTGCATTTTATGACACCAATAAAACTTTACAAATTGCAAATGGAGTTGTGTTCGAAAACCAATCAAATAGATTCATCATAGTCTCAAAATTGAAACATAATAAGTCTCTAGCCTCTATAATGCAATGAAAAAGGAAGTTTATCATTTCAGTCAATTGGGTCAAAATTATAACAAGTCAAACAGGGCCTCCTAGAATTCTGAACAATATACATTAGCATGACAACAATAAACAACCAACTTTGAGGGATTCAAAGCCTAATCAAAACATATTGAAATGATTTGAAACCTTAAATATAGGTTCTCTAATATGGATATTAAACACTCCCAAAGTAGTGAATCATGAAATGTTTCTAGGTGTGCGATATTCAATTACAAACTAGGCCTCCTGTTGCTATTTGACACGGGTAAAAATGTAGATTTGGACATTGCTCAAAATGAAACTTCACAGAATGAATCAGAATGGAAATTTATCTTCATGGGATGAGTGGATCTATTGAATTCAAGGTGTTAGAAACATTAAAAACCACTTAGGCCTCAAAAGGATAGTTGGGTACACATGCATTAAAAAGTTCTTATAGGGCTTGATTTTTTAAAATGGTACTCAAAATCATGGCTTCAATTTTGAGTCCCAATAGACTGAATGAGGAATCCTCACTTCATCATGAAATGAAGAATACATTGTTAGAAAATAAATTTACAATAGATAAAGATCAAATTAGATACTAGCTAGAAGCATCCGAAAATAAAATTTAAGTGTTATAATGTTATTGAAAACAAACAATGTTACACTAGTTGGGCCACAATCTTCTATTATTGCTCATATTGTTTTACAATGTCTAAAACTACTACACTTTTTGTTCTCATAGGAATATGAGAAAGTATTAATTAAAGAGAAATTATAATAATACTATAATTTTTAGTAATGTTGAATATATGGATTACATATATATACTGAGTTGGCATATATCTGACTAGTTCAAATAGAGACCCAAGTATGGAATAGTACTCAATCATAACTAAATCTACCTTAAATAAACTCAATGGTGTAATAATACTATAATTTTTAGTAGTTTTGTGAAGAGAAAGTGTTATTTACATGAAGGTTGTGTGCTATAACCCTCACCATGTTCATGACACAGGTGTCACAAATTCCTCTAAAAGAACACATAATATTTTAGATCATGATCCGTAAGATACTATAAAATATAAACATCTATTGAACTTCTATAAATGACACCCTTGTTTCATATCACATTTGATATGCTATAATCAATAAGTATCAAGTTGTGGCATCAATATTAGGAAAATTCCATCAAAATAACTCCAAAGCCATAAAGAAAAGAACATAATAATATGAAATTTGTTTCTATATAGTTTATATAATTGCAATAGTTAAGGTTTAACTTAGCTAAATGAGTTGGTGCATCCCCGCTTGTGCTTTATGGTGTATTGATGTCACCATGTGAAAAAGATTAGTAATTCCTAGCAATCAATAGTAAAATGAAAGTAATAGACTTACCAAAAAATAATATTAATAAAATAGTAGATTGTATATTGGAGTTGATATTAATTAAAGGCAATTGGTTTAAATGTTATACTTACTAGTCCCATGATAAGGAATTTTTTTGTATCTACAGGATTCAAATTGTAATCTATTAGAAGCTATTTCAATTCACTTATTGATTTTATCACACATACAAAAACATGATTTCCCTTGCATGCATCAAATATAAAATTCAACCACTTATTATTTGGCACAAGTCAAAAACTATTTATAAATCTTGCAATATTTCCTATTTCTTTTGGCCTTCCATCAATATACTACAAATTACATAGAAGACAAAAATTGCATGATGCATTCATGAAAATCATTACACATTTTTTAATTCCCTACCTTTACTTTATGTGTGGTAGCTATGCAATATCATTATATATACTCCATGATAGTAGATTTCAACACATAATAACTTAATTATAAAAACATACAAGTTAAACAAATTTCTATAAATAAATTATGATCCCATCATAGTTGACATTGATCATACATCGACAAAAATTTCATTATCTTCATCCATGTCATCATCATCATCACCATCATCATACTTGTCAGTTTGATCATCATCATCACCACCACCATCTTCATTTTCATCATCGTCATCTTCATCACCATTATCATGACCATCATTGCCTTGATGATCATCATCTTTATTAGCATGATCATGTTCATCATCATATCATCACCATCATCATTAGCATCACTAGAATCATCATCATTTTCTTCATCATCATCATTGTGTAATAGTCATTCATGATCATCATTTACTTCATCTTCTGATTCTTGAATATCTTCTTCTTCCATCACATTATATTTTATTGGTTTTTCTCTTAGATCATATCTAACAACAAATGGTCAACATGGTTTATGTGAAATGCCAAAGTAAAACACTTCCTCACATTGGCTTGGAAGAATATAGGGCTCATCTCCAACTGGCTCAAATGACCTTGTATTAATCATTGTAAATCTAACATCATGCTCAATAATAGTCCTATCAGGATCATTTTGATTCAACTGTAGCCTATACCATTTGATGACAAATAGAACTAATTTGAATTAATTAAAGTCACAGTCAAGTATATCATCTAAAATGTGATGGAATCAATTTTTAGATTGTTGAGGATGTATGTCATTTCTAGATAAAATATTGGTGACCTTGAAGACTGCACTTATCCTAAAATCACAAGTTTTCTTCATTTCATCTAACATTTTTATGCATAATTTATGATCATGGTAATACATAGATTTTGGTGTTTGATATACGATTATTCAAACATGTCAAGATTATTTGAATCGATCTATGAGTTGATATTAAAATTTTGGGTCATGATTAGTAATCTTTTGTATGCCTTTCAATCTCTTAAGCCATATACTAGATCAAGTGTCATTGGCTTAACACTGGAATCTCCATTACAATGAGCTTCTTTAACCAACAATGTGCCACCACCCATATTAATGAGCAATTATTTTCTTGAGACTATTCAATCCACATCATCATCCAATCAAGATTGTTTGCAATATACAAATGTAGTACATCCCACTCGTGACCAACTATAAAGAAAGCAACTAGACTAGTTAGAAAAAACTTATATTGATGATGGATAAGAATTAATTAACTATAATAACATCTTATAATTATCTCTTAGTCTCCTCAATCTACCTTTCCCCGTCAGGTACTCCCTTTCAAATTTGTTAATAGAGTTGATATTCCAAATGTGATCTAAATGAATATTTGCTACAAACTTTGGAAGATATTCACTAATGTACACCATTTTTTGGTATACCATATATCTCTCTACCATGGAACCCTTAGGACGTGCTCTTTTTCAAACTAAGCCCTTCATAAATTTCAAGTGTCTCTCAACCATCCACATTGACCTAATTTGTACAGCTCCACACAATTCAATCTCTTCAACTTAAGCTATATATTTTTTCTCTTCCAATATTCAATATCCTTTTCTATCAATTTCTTTAGATGATAACTAAAAGAGATTCAACACACAAGAACATATAAATGAGATTTTAGATAAAAATATACAATATATTACATACAAAGTAAAGCAAGTAATAAATATAATATACATACAAAAAATCTAAGAAATAACACTTCTAACCTCCTGTATTTTCCAAGATCACATATAACTTGTTTAATCATGTTGTCAAATTGGTGTGGGAGGGATAGAGGTATAATGTACTACAATCATTAAAAAATAATATTTTCAATATATTATGAAATAATACAATAGGTAGTACATGCAATTTTACAAATATATTATAAATAGATAGTATGAATTACCTTGGTGAAGATATGTCAACCATGTGTTTTCAACCCTGGCTCAAAATCACCTTTGTTTGATACAAGACTGCTTATATTTGCATCAAATCCTATGGAACATTTTTTTGGTTTTATGACTTCTTTTAATGCATCACTTTGTTGCTCTATTAATAACCAAGGAAGGATACTCATATTTATGCAGTCTTCATTGCTATTTGATTCAATAAAATATTTCAATGCATGATTGGATTCATTAATGTCATTACAAATTATGAAAAAAATTTCTCTATCACACCTTCCATCCAATATTTTCCAAAGTGTCTCTATTAAATTCTTTCCAATATGCATAGCATCAAATAAACACACAATTGAGAGATCCATGTAGTACGATAACCTACTAAATTGAGTAGATAAATTTTTATTCCTCTAGGAAGTTGGTCATTGATGCCTTAATGACCTTCACAAACATTACTTATTACTAAATAAAAGACAATATCAAAATATAAATTTCAAACTTCAAACCATAAATTGGACATTACCTTAGATTTCATCGATTGTATTTCAATTTCCATAAATGAAGTATCATTCTTCTTGGCCTTGATGATGTTTCCTCTTTCCTATTAAAAAGATGATTTTTAGTAATTCAATACTTATGATTATTATGGAGAAAGTGCCTAAACTCATCAAACACCTTCTTTTCTAAACTTCTTGAATGACAAGATTTCATCTTCGGGCCACAAAATGGACATGCAAATTTTCCCTTTGTCTAAAGACCTAAAAGATCATTTACAATTGGATCATATACAATTTTTATGTACAACTTAAGAATAAAAAAATAATGTGTAAGCACTATAAAAAACCAAAAATATCTGACCTTAACAATATAACATATCGCAAAAATGAGTTAGCCTAGGGGCATCATGTATTGTGCATACAAGCATTGCATGGAATTGAAATTCTCTTTGTCCTATTGATCTAGAGATGTCATACATAGTGACCAAATCCCATAACTTCAAAAGCTCATTAATAAGGGTCTCAACATACAGGTTCATATATTTAACTTGGTACTACCTAGTAATTGAATGAACATAAATATTATGTAATTTTTATGATAACTTTGATGCACTATTTATAAATTAATTTAGATAACTATTAAATGAAAAAATACTTGGTACAATCATTGAAAACATTATGTACTCCCTCTTTGTGAACATCCAAGGAGGAATGCTCTTGTTAATAATAAAAATAGGCCACACTAAGTAAACAGATTTCATATCTCCAAATAGATTGACACTGTCCGCTACCAACGCAAGCTTGAGATTATGAGGTTCTTCTTTAAAGTGTGGCCATGTTTCTTCTATCTGCTTAAATGTAGAACCATCCACATGTATTCACATAATTTCATCTTGACTTCTATTATGTGCATGGTAATCCATAAATTGTGTCAGGCTAGTTTACCTGAATAATCATTCAAGACATAGAATAATGGGGATGTACTGAAGAACCTTGTGAGACATTTTTTTTGTTATTTGAGCAGACTGATATCTACTAATATGACAATCAGGGCATTCTATTGCAAATACATGTTTTTTCTGATATAGAATGTAATCATTGGGACATGCATGTATTGTTTGATACTTCATTCCAATTTGGTTCATAATGGTAGATAATTCTCATTACAAATGAGGCAGAATATTTGATGGTGGTAACAAAAACTAACCTATCAACCTACAACAAAAAATATGAATTGTTAATATAATGAGTAGTAATGGTATGCTAACATTGAATATGACAAAAATGGTATACCTTAGTAGAATAAACCATTCATAAGCTTCAAGTTCACCAACAACATTATAATAGAGAGGAGTTATTTGGGAGCCTTGGTATAGGGGCTCGTGTTCCTTCTCAAGTATAGGTATATCAAGGACATCTTCATCATCATTATTAGATGAGCTAGTACCATCATCATGAGCATCTTCATCAGTTATGTCAATAACATCTTCTTCAATCACATCCTCTGATACATTATCATCTTCTTCCATGGGAGTGTTATCCTTAGCTTGGATATTCACACCTCCATGTTATTCTAGTTGGAAATTCACATTCACCAATCGACAAAAATTGTGGCCTCCTTCAATGTGACCATGTTGCCTACAATGAATTTGGATTGTTGTGATTAGAATTCTTTGATTATTTAAGCCCTTACACTTTTTACAAAGAAAATTACATTTATCAACTTTTCTTTAGAATTGAGGCCACGATCTAGCAATTGTATTATTATTTTGTTTTGGCTTCATATTGCCAAGTGTGGTCTTTTTTCATAGGAAAATATAACAGTAAATTTTTTGGACATGTTGTACTTAATATTTATATTTACACATATGGTTTTGAAAGAAAAATTTGGTCACCTCACTCAAATTCACCCATATTATGTGCCAAGAGAAATTGTTCTTAGAGATCTGACCTAGGTATTAGAGGTTACTGATGACACTAAATGGACCAAACTAAAAGATTATCCTTAACAATATTGCATTTGTCTATATTTCTTGAACACATCTCTTAATTATACAAGAGTAAGAATATCTTAGCATATTTAAACTATTACATTCATTCAAATTCTCTTCTACCAATTGGAGAGTGTAGCCATTAATTGAGTGGTAGAAGATCATAGAATTTAGAATTTCTTTATGTGAAACCTTTCATTCCTCATCATTCTCCTGATGGAATCTATATATTCAATGGTAACACCATGCTTCAAATCAAATTATGTCTAGACTCTAGAGGCCAGGCCTTCATGATGCTTAGGTTACCAATATTTAGCATGAGAAAGGATCTACACTAAGTTTCAGTGAGAGGATTTTATCACATCATAACTAGGTTCACAATGCTCCAAAGTTTGAAGAGGCTAGCAATTTTATTATTCTCTTCAACAATTCTAAAATTTATGTTAAATATCATAGTAACAAGTAGATACCTTCTAAAGTATAAAACATGATAATATTATACATTGCAGGCATTCAAAATCTAATAAGCAGATATGCAATACAATGGTACAATGATGAAGAGCCATGCACACCTAAAGAGCACAAGTTATGATGCATAAGCCTAGATCTATGGTAAGTCTCAATGAATGAAATATTTAATCATGCAATGCCTAAGTTCATCATGTTCCAAAGAATGAAGAGGAAGGCATTTTTCTTATTCTCTTTAGATATTTTGAAATATATGTTAGATATCATAGTTACAAGTAGATACCTACTAAACTAAAAAACATGATAATATCATACAATATAGGCATTTAGAATCTACCAAAACCATATACTCGATACACTAACAAATGAGCCATGCACACCTAAAGAGCACAAGTTACACTACATAAGCCTGTAAAAAAGGTTAGCAAGTCTAAATACATGATTGATTACATGGACACAACGTAGCTGGCATGGAGCCTACTATGGTTGTAATAGCTATACCAAATATCCCAATCCACAAAAATCTCTAATATAAATCTCATACTCACCATGGGGGAAAATGATTTCTTTTATCCTAAAAATTTTTACATAGATTTTTTGTTGGAATTCTTTAGAATAATTGAGAGTTGGGGGGGGGGGGGGGGGGTGTGTGTGTTGAATTAGTTATCCAAGGTCTAGATGTACAAATAAAAATTTTCACAGCTTAGTGAACCTATATCCATAAAACATATTCAACATGCATATATACATTAGATCATACATTCACTTTAACTTGTAGGTTACTGTCAAATCAACTTTGTAGAAATCAAAGCATAAAACATAAAAGACTCAATAACACATTTGACAAAATGATTTTACATGGAATCCCAATTTGGGAAAAACCACTAGTAGCATGCTACTCATTCTCACTCGTCTAAAGTGACAGTCTATGAAAGGCCAACCCTATTAAAAGTTACAATGCACACTGTTAAATGTGACCTAGTTAGATGATTTCAATCACCCTGTTAGGAGTGAGCCTTGCTAGAGGACTTTAGATCATTCGCTTGGAATGTAACCTAGTTAAAGGATTTACAAATGATAGTAAGGTCTACTTGAATCCAAATGATTTACCCTAGATTAATACAATGATTAAAAAGTAATAGTAAGGCTTGATCTAATAACAACTTACAAATCACTTGCAAATTATAGATCTCTTTTTCAATCCTCCATTTTTCTTGGTTTTTACATAGTTTAGCTCTAATAGCTTGTTCAACCTTCAAGCATCCATACCCTTAAGCCTTCTTTCTTTATTTTCCAATAATAGTCTCTTCCTTTTGGTCACAGTATGAAGCAATACCTTAAAGCTCTTGTCTAACTTAGGTTCTCCAACAATGATCCATCTTTCTTTTAAGCAACAATCTCTATAAATAGAAAATTAAGATTTTTTCCTCGTTCATCCTCTACCCTCCATTTTAGGGTTAGGTAGGATTCAATTAATCTACCCATATTTTAATTTTAGTCCTTTCTAGAAACTTCTCCTTCAATCCCCTTTGAATTCACCTCAAAATGGTTTACCATGAATTCTGTCGCATGAACTCATCATAGTTATCTTCCACACACTTCACAAAATTCAAGAAAAGAAAATAGTAAGCTTTGATTCATCAAATCCATGATTTAACATGAATACTATCACTCGACATCAATATGCTATCATTCAGCTTCCATACTATTCTTCCACTCATCATCAACTAGATCACTCAACAAACACTAAAGTATACTGGTGCTCGACATCAACTAAACTTTACTCATCTTAAATAATTATGAATATGCTACAAGAAGATAGAAAGAGATAGAAGAGTGTTAGGATTAAACCATGGATAGAAATATTACTTGAAAATATAAACAATATCAAGAAATAATAGATCACACATAAAAGAACAAAAGACATCAAGATTTAACATGGTTCACCCAATCCCTGGGCTACATCCACCAAATAGAAAATCCAATATTATTATGATCTAGTGATTAAAACCTAATTACAATCTGTAATCCCTTATAGCTCAATACTACTATAAGAACCAATTTTTACATCACCCACACTAAAAAAATCCCTAACCCTAAGCCCTTTTATACAATAATTTTTACTGCTTTAGGTTTATAATTAATAATTACATGTTGGCCCAAAATCTCAATAAAATAGGGCCCAATTTTTTTTAGTATGTAGAGTACTTCCCTTATCCGTCACCACAACTTGACAATCTCCCACTTGGAGACTGATCAATCTTCACACTTAACAACAATCTCCCACTTGGAGACTGATCCTATAGCAATATTGCTACCACATGGGCTCCTACTAGATCAAACCACCTTGGACTATATTTTTCTTTTATTCATGTTCAATCTAGAAGACCAACCAAAGCTAAAGAGGAATTCAACTTCTCCCTTGTCATGACCTTTGTAAACATATCTACTAGATTGTCATCTTTATGTATCTTATCCAGCTTTAATTGGCCATCATTCAAAACTGACCAAATGAAATGGTATCACAACTGTCTGTGTTTGGTCTTTGAATGCAGAGTAGAATTCTTTGCAATATTAATGGCACTTTGGCTATCTATCAATAAATAATTATCCCTCTAAGGGTGTCCCAATTCTTCCAAGAAGAACTAAAGCCATATCATCTCCTGGGTTGCCTCTATATCAGCAACATACTCTACCTTTGTAGTGGATAAAGCATTAGCCTTCTATAATTGAGAAACCTAGCTTGTTATTGCCCCACCAATAGTAATTACATAACCTATAGTACTTTTCTTGGTATCAATATCCCCTACCAGGTCTGATTCAACATGGCCTTTTAAATTAGTAGTTGAGCCCCCAAAGTGTAAACACTTACAGGGTGTACCTCTCAAATATCTTGGAATCCATTTGACTGCTTTCCAATACTCAATTCCTAGATGACTCATATACCTGCTAACAACTCTCACTACATTTGCAATATCTATCCTTGTACATACCATAGCATAAATCAAGCTACCTATAGCGGAAGCATAGGGTACCTTGGACATCTTATCCTGCTCTTCTTGTGTCTTTCAACACATCTCCTTAGTCAGCTTCAGATGACTAGATAAAGGTGTGTTGATAGCTTTAACAGTCTCCATAGAGAAATGTTGCAACACCTTGTCAACATAATTAGCTTGAGATAGCATCAATTTCTTAGTATTTCTATCTCTAAAAATATTCATACGAAGGATTTGTTTTGTTGTTGCCAAATCTTTCATAGAAAATGTATGTGCTAATTGGCATTTCATCCTTTTAATGTGATCCATGTTAGACTTAGCTACAAGCATATCATCAATATATAAACATAAAATAATATAGCTATCATCATCAAACCTCTTAAATTAAACACAATTATTTGAAAAACACCTATTATATCCATGCTCATGCATAGAATTGTCACATTTTAGATACCATTGTCGAGGTGCTTTCTTTAAGCCATATAAACTTTCTTCAATTTCTACACTAAGTTCTACTTACCCTTGACCTCAAATCTCCATGTTTGTACCATTTATATCTCTTCCTCCAAATCACCATGAAGGAAGGTTGTTTTAACATCAAGCCACTCCAAATGCAAATCTTTAGTAGCCACAATACTTAAAATAGTGCAAATAGAAGTCATTTTAACAATAGGAGAAAATATCTCATTGAAATCAATGTCTTTTTTTTATGAAAATAATTTTACAACTAACCTAGATTTAAATCTATCATGTCCCCTATTCAAATAATTAAAAATAAAATAAACTTTGTTAAGGCAGGCAGGCTCCAAAAAGGTGAAATTTTGAAAAAAGGGGTTAATCTTTGGAAACCAATGGACTAATAAATAAAAATTATTATTAAATTATATTTTATTAACCCCTCTTGGACGTGAGTTAGGGTTATGCCCTCTTTAAAAGGGGTTTGGAGGCATTTTGGGCTCATTCTACATCTTGATTCTTGCTAATTTTCTTGTTGTTCTTCAGAGGCTGCCAAACCTGTGGAGAAGGAGACCCAAAAATGGGAGTTTTCAGGTTTCCAAGAAGGCTAAAGGTGGGATTTTGAAGCCATTCCATGTGCATGCTCATACAGAGTTTGCCTTTGTGCTGAATAGTGCCGATTTGGGTATTTTCGGGGTTGTTTTTGGTTTGAGTTTGGGTTTTCAGTTGAGTGTTTCATATCAGTTTGGTTTGCTGCTATATTTCAGACTTTATGATGTTAAAATAGAGCTTAATATAAGTATTGGGTCGTGATTAAACTTCTGAGATAGTTTATGAGTGTTTTGTGGTGTTTTCGAGCATTTTTTGTGTTAATTTCGGGAGCCCGATTGAGCATAGTTTTTCCCTAAATTTGTGGGTTGTTGTGTAAAGGCTATACAAATCTAGAAATCTCATTTTTTAGGCTATTATGCTGCTGAAATTTCTATAAAAATGTCCACTTTCAGATTTATTAATAATTGGTGAAGTTGTGAAGTTTTTGGCACTAATTTGGACATACCCGATTTGGGTTTTATTGGGAAATTGGCAGATCTTTGTAATATTGGTTGTTTGAATTAAAGTTCTGATTTGAGGCTAGAAATATCATAAAAAATCAGTAAAGGGACATTACAGTGGTATCAGAGCTGTGATCTTGCCAGCCTGAGGGTTTGTAGAAGTTGCATGTCAGTTTTAATAACTACCCAGATCTTGCATGTCAAGTTTTGATAACTACACAGATCTTGCATGTCATATTTTATTGCATGCAACTAAGTGAAAGAGAAAAAAGATATTTGCAGTGAGAAAAGAATAAAGAAATTTTGATCAAACCCCCAGTTGAAAGCAAAAGTACAAAATCCAAGGAAGAAAAAAGTATGGCTGATCCAAATGAGATGGCAAAGAAATTCTTCCAAGACATCCAAAATACTCAGAAGCAAACAGTGGATGGTTTGGCGGAAACTAGAGAGGCTTTGTGAATATTGACAGAAAAATTACAAGGAATTGCATCCATTAATGAGAAAGGGAGCACTTCAGAGGAGCCGAGAAATGGGAGATCCAGACCATCTAAATCAACCAAATCTATTTTTTGTCCTGCAGATGAGCCACCAGTACCAAATCCAGCCATTAATCCAGTGGAAAGGGTTATAGGTAATTTGATTACATTAAGAGCTACTTACAATGGCTTAGATGATGACTTTCGTAGTTCAGTTCCTTTTAGAGAATATGTGGATATGATGAACGCTTTGATGCCCAAGAAAGAGAACAGGAGGGAGCATGACACAAGTGGAAGAGAACTCAAAAATAAAATAAGCAAGTTTACAACACCTACTTTTGATGGAACAAATAAAATTTCAGCTAGAGCATGGCTACAAAAATTACAAACTTTCTTCACACTTAACCCCATGAAAGAGAGTGATGCTATTCAATTTGCAAGTCTACACTTGGAAGATGCAGCCTATGATTGGTGGTATCATGGAATGACTACTCAAGGTCACGATCAGGTAACTACATTTGAAGATTTCAGTCAAAGGGTGATAGATAGATTTGACCTCAAAGATGATGAAGAGTACTTTAAAGAATTGTCAAAGTTGAAGCAAACCAAATCAGTTAATGAGTATATAGAAGAATTTCAAAAAGTGGCTATTATGGTACCTGATATGAGTGAAAAGAGGATCGTTTATCTTTTTCTTGATGGTTTAGAAGATTCTATTAAGGATTTGGTTAAGGCTTTCTCACCCTCAACCTTACAGGAAGCTATCAAAAGAAGCTTGCAACTTGAAACTTGAGTGCCTATGAAATCAATCACTAATCAAAAACCCCCAAATCTTTGGCAACATAAGGGAAATTTTCAGAAAAAGACTTTCCCAACACTACCACCAAAAGATGTGACAAATGTGGCAAAAAAGAAGGTAGATGAAGAGACTAGGAGTGAATTATGAAGGAAAAAGCTTTGATTTACTTGTAGAGAACCATGGGTTCCAGGACACAGATGTTTGGGGAAAGGTCAAGTGCACTATATTGAAGTTCCTTCAGAATTTGATTCAGATGAGCATGAGGAATTTCATGATACTAAGGAGGAGGTAGAAGAAGAGAAAGTAAAAGAAATCAGCAAAGATGGCACTTTAGCAGCATTATCAGGAGTCCCAAGATACCATCCCTTCCGAATTTGAGGGGTATTAGCAAGGCAAAGGTTGACTGTTCTTCTTGATAGTGGGGTAACTCACAATTTTATTGATGAGGGATTTGTCATGAAAAGAGAGCTTAAAGCAGAAGATTTTGAGGGATTCAATGTTACTGTAGCTGATGGATTCACTATGCCTTGCACACGGGTGGTGAAACAACTAAAGATGACCTTAGGAGATTATGAGTTATGTGATGACTTCTATGTGGTTGGTATTGGGGAGACAGATCTTGTATTGGGTGTTCAATGGTTGCACTCTATCGGAGGCTATTACATGAACCATCAAACTATGGAGTCTAAATTTCATTCCAATGGGAAAGAAGTCATATTGAGAGGGTTATCGAATGGAGCACCTAAGGCGGTCTCTGCAAAGAGGATGGAGAGGACTTTTTGAAGAGGACAAGTAACATGGGTAGCAGGAGTGATAATCCAACCAAAAAGCTCTCCAAGGAATCAAGGTAATTTCCATTTTGAAATTCAAAATATTCTTGATAAGCATAGTATAGTTTTCAATGATTTGCCTCCAGGATTACCACCAGATAGAGTTTTTGAGCATGTTATAGAGTTAGAACAGGGTGCCAAACCAGTTTTAACAACCCCATACTACCATCCAAGAGGTTATAAGGAAGAAATTGAAAAAACTATTAAAGAACTCCTGGACATGGGATTCATAAGGCCTAGCTCTAGTCCATTTGCATCATCTATGGTACTTGTCAAGAAAAAAGATGGTACAATGAGAATGTGTATAGACTACAGGGCTCTAAACAAGAAGATCATAAAAAATAGGTATCCCATACCACGCATAGATGAACTCATTGATGAGTTACAAGGTGCTGTATACTTCTCAAAAATTGACTTAAGATCAGGCTACCATCAAATCCGAATGAGGAGTGAAGATGTGGAAAAGACTGCTTTCAAATGTCACTATGGGCACTTTGAATTTCTTGTTATGCCATTTGGACTCACTAATGCACCTGCAACATTCCAATCTTGTATGAATAAGGTATTCAGTCAGCATCTTCGAAAATTTGTTTTGGTATTTTTTGATGATATCTTGATATACAGTAAAACATGGGAAGAGCATCTAAAGCACATAGACACTGTTTTGGGAATCTTGGAGCAGCAATCCTTCTATGCTAAGCTATCTAAATGTGAGTTTGGTTTGACAGAGATCCTATATTTGGGACATATTATAAGCTCTAAAGGAGTACAGGTTGATCAACAAAAAATCCAGGCAATTTTGGATTGGCCTCCACCCACTAATCTTACACAGTTGAGAGGTTTTTTTGGGTTGTGTAGCTACTATAGGAGATTTACCAAGGGATTTTCTCAGCTTGCTGCCCCCTTGACTGATTTGACAAAGAAAGGAGCTTTTTTTTGGATAGAAGAGGCACAAAAAACATTTGATAAGCTTAAGGAGGTAATGAGTTCATGCCCTGTGCTTGCAATTCCAGATTTCTCTTTACCTTTTGTTGTTGAATGTGATGCTTCGGGAGAAGGTATAGGGGCTGTCCTAACTCAAAGGGGACATCCAATAGCATTTGAGAGTCAAAAATTAAATCAATCAGAGAAAGGGTACCCCATCTATGATAAGGATATGTTGGCAATCATGCATGCACTTCATAAGTTTAGACAATATTTGGTATGTGGGAGATTCATTGTAAGGACAGACCATAATAGCCTCAGGTTCTTCTTGAACCAAAGGGATTTGAATGATCATCAACAAAAATGGGTAAGCAAATTGCAAGCTTATGATTTTGATATTGAATACATGAAAGGAAAGAATAATGTGGTTGCTGATGCTCTCTCAAGAAAGCCCACTTTGTGTTCCTTATCATCTATCTCTGCTGATTGGAAAGTCTCCATAATTTTAGAGTATGCTAAAGATTTATTTGCCACCAAGATTTTGGATAAGTTAGTGGATGATAACAGGTACAAGGTTGTTGATGAATTGATTTATTACAAGAACAGGATCTTCTTAGTGCCAGGGTCAAAAACTAAGGAGAGGATATTGAGGGCCTTTCATGACACACCTTTGGCTGGTCACTAGGGATACTTCAAGACATACAGGCAAATTTGAGAGCGGTTTTTATGGAAGGATATGAAGGAGGATGTCCTTAAACACATTAAGGAATGTATGGTATGCCAACAAAGCAAGAGTGAGCAAAATTTTCCTGCAGGGTTGTTGCAGCCACTTCCTATTCCCGAACAAAAATGGGAAAGTATTTCCATGGATTTCATCATTGGGTTGCCCAAGGTTCAAGGTAAGGATTGCATATATGTGGTGGTAGATAGACTAACTAAGTATGCACATTTCTTTCCTATCACATCTGATTTCAAGGCATCACAAGTGGCCGAATTGTTCTTCAAGGAAATTTTTAGATTACATGGTTTGCCTAGAAATATTGTTAGTGACCGGAACAGTAGATTCCTCAGCTCTTTTTGGAAGGAGCTCTTTCATTTGGCAAGAACTGAACTCACTCCCAGTACTAGCTATCACCCTCAAATAGATGGACAAACAGAGATAGTTAATAAATGGATAGAAGGATATTTGAGGAACTATATTTCAAATCAACAACATGCTTGGGTGAAATGGTTACACCTAGGGGAGTATTGTTACAATACATCTCATCACATGTCTATTGGTATGCCTCCTTTTCATGCTCTTTATGGTTATGATTCCCTTTCCTTTGTTGATCTAATACTTTCTGATAGCAGAGTACCCGCAGCAAGTGATTTCATCAAGCAAAGCCAAGACATAATATGGTCCCTCAAGGATAATCTACAACATGCACAAAACCAACAAAAGATATATGCTGATAGGAAAAGGATTGAAAGATCTTTTGAGGTGGATGATTTGGTATTTGTTATATAAGAAAAGCACCTTGAAGAGAAGTGGGGCAGAGAAAATCAAGCCAAGGTTCTATGGGCCTTATAAAATCATCAAGAAGGTAGGAGAGGTAGCTTATGAATTGGAGCTCCCACCAAACAGCAAAATACATAATATTTTTCATGTATCTTGCTTAAAGAAGGTTCTAGACCAGAAAACCATAGTATCTACAGAATTACCACCTCTTGATGATGAAGGGAAATTAGTTTTGATACCAGAAGAGATTTTGGATACAAGAGAGAAAAGGTTGAGAAATAGGAGCATCATAGAGCATTTGGTCAAATGGAAAAGATTACCACTAGAGGATGCAACTTGGGAAGGAGAACATATTCTTGAGAATTTCAACCTTCATTTCTTGAGGACAAGCAATATTTGGGAGGGGAGGACTTTTCATGTCCCCTATTCAAATAATTAAAAATAAAATAAACTTTGGTAAGGCAGGCAGGCTCCAAAAAGGTGAAATTTCGGAAAAAGGGGTTAATCTTTGAAAACCAATGGACTAATAAATAAAAATTATTATTAAATTATATTTTATTAACCCCTCTTGGATGTGAGTTAGGGTTATGCCCTCTTTAAAAGGGTTTTGGAGGCATTTTGGGCTCATTCTACATCTTGATTCTTGCTAATTTTCTTGTTGTTCTTCAGAGGCTGCTAAACCTGTGGAGAAGGAGACCCAAGAATGGGAGTTTGCAGGTTTCTAGGAAGGCTAAGGGTGGGAGTTTGAATCCATTCCATGTGCATGCTCATACAAAGTTTTCCTTTGTGCTGAATAGTGCCGATTTGGGTGTTTTCGGGGTTGTTTTTGGTTTGAGTTTGGTTTTCAGTTGAGTGTTTCATATCAGTTTGGTTTGCTGCTGTATTTTAGAATTTATGATGTTAAAATAGGGCTGAATATATGTATTGGGTCATGATTAAACTTTTGAGATAGTTTATGAGTGTTTTGTGGTGTTTCCGGGCATTTTTTGTGTTAATTTCGGGAGCCCGATTGAGCATAGTTTTGCCCTACATTTGTGGGTTGTTGTGTAAAGGCTATACAAATATGGAAATGTCATTTTTTAGGCTATTATGCTGCTGAAATTTCTGTAAAAATGTCCATTTTCAGATTTATTAATAATTGGTGAAGTTGTGAAGTTTTTGGCACTAATTTGGACATACCCGATTTGGGTTTTATTGGGAAATTGGCAGATCTTTGTAATATTGGTTGTTTGAATTAAAGTTCTGATTTGAGGCTAGAAATATCATAAAAAATCAGTAAAGGGACATTACAAAATCTTTTCTTACCTCCTTCCTCTTATTTCAACCTATAAACCCACTTATTTTGTAAAGCCCTTTATCTGCAGGAAACTCGTATGAATCCCATGTCTTATTTTTCAAAAAATAGTTCATTTCATCTTTCATTGTAGACTCCCACCAAATCTTAGTATCCATATACATAGCTTTGTCATAACATTTAGGTTCACTAGAGTTTGTTAGTAAAATAGAATGCAAAGAAAGAGAAAATCTTTCTGGAGGTCTACTCATCCTTATTGACTATCTAACATTCATTGGGGTGTGTGGTATTTGTTTTTGTGATTGTTACACATCATGAGGAATGGCTAGAACATCATCTTTTGGAGTATCATCCAACACTACATAATCATTTTCTTTCTTCTCATGTTACTACAATAGATCTTTTTATAACAATTTCTCATTGAATATGACATCCCTACTTCTTACAATTTTATGATTTTCAAAATCACAAAGGATATAACCAAAGGTTTTGAGAAAAGAATAACTCACATTCTTACTAGTCCATGCTTCCTCTAGAATAGCATAACCCAAAGGAGTAGAGGGACCTCTATTAATCAAATATATAATAGTAATCATAGCCTCCAACCACATGTGTAACAACAACCCAACACACAACCTCATGCTCCTTGCATGCTCCATTATAGTCTTGTTCATGCATTCAAACACTCCACTTTCTTGTGGAGTCCTTGAAATAGTTTTTTGTCTAAATATACCATTAGTGGAGCAATAATATTCAAATTCATGTCTAGAATACTCACCACCATTATCAGATCTGAGACATTTTAATTGCTTACCAGTCTCATTTTCAACCAAACATTTTCATTTCTTCAAAGTTTGAAATACATCAGATTTCTATCTAAGGAAATAAACCCATACTTTTTTAGTTGCATCATCAATAAATGTAATATAATAATGAGAGCCACCAAGGGAAGATGCTTGAGTTAGCCCCCATACATCGTAATGCACAAGCTTTGATTTCTTCTTTATATTTTCCTTCCCAGTCTTCACAAAACTCACTCTCTTATATTTTCCATACACAAAACTTTTACAAAAATCCATATTAACACATTTCAGACTTGGTAAAACTTTCTTTGAATGAAGTAATTTCATACCTTTCTCACTCATGTGCCTGAGTCTATTGTGCCACAATGTTGTATCAAAATTTATAGTAGCTATTTATTCTCTCTACTCAACTGTAGAAACTATTCTTAAACATTCATTTTTCTTTGAAACAATTAAAGTAGAAGGAACAATATGACCTATACAAAGATATAAGGTGCTTACTTTCACACCTTTTGTGTATACAAGGGAACCTTTTGAAATCTTCTAATTTTTATCATTAAAAGTAACTCCATAACCCTCATCACCGAGTTGCCCTACTGAAATTAAATTCCTACTTAGCCTTGGAGCATGTCTTACCTAATGTAGTAGCCAATGATTCCCATTTTGCAACTTAATGTTAAATTTTTCCTTTCGAACAATCTAATAGGATTCATTATCCTCCAAATAAACAAGTCTAAAATCCCCTTGGACATAATCAATGAAATAACCTCTATGAGGTGTAGCATGAAATGAAGTACCAAAATCTAAAACCCATGAATCATCAACACTTTCTAAAGAAAAAAGCAAAGCATCCTCTACGAATTTGTTACTTACCACATTTTCCTCCTTGTCTCCATCTATTTTATCTCCTTCATTTTTCTTTCAAGTTCAACAATCTTTCTTTTTATGCCCTATTTTACCATAGTACCTATTGGCGCTCTAAATTGTAGACCAAATTTTGAGCATTGTTGGTGAAATTGAGCCCTATAAACACTTTTGATGAGTTTGTACCTGGCTGTACCGCTGAGGCCTAAGAGGTGTTTAATGCTTCTAACTCCTTTCATTTAGTGTGTCCACTTGTTCCATGAAGTTAAATTAAAATTTTGAGCCATCCTGTGAAGTCTTGTTTTAAGCAATTGTCAAATCTGCAATTCTACCCTAAGTGTCAAACAGTGACAGGAGGTTGTGTTTTTCATCGATTATCTCACACCCAAATTTTTTTTTGGACTCACCACTTTGGGAGTGTCTAGTGTCCATACTTGAGAACTTATGTTTCAAATTTTGAGTTATTTTGAGTTCATTTGACTAGGTTTTGAACCCCTCAAAGTTGGTTAGTTACTGTTTTTACGCTTTTGCACTTTGCACCTAATTCTAGGAAGCCCTATTTGATGAGCTATAACTTTTGACTAGTTGACTAAACTAGTGAAATTCCTTTTCTATTGTATTTTAGAGGTTAGATACTTGTTATGTTTCAAGTTTGAGCTCATGATGAATCCATTTGATCAATTTTCAAACGTAATTCCAAACGAGGTTTCTATATTTTTACTGGTGTTAGCATTTGCAAATTTTTCAGTACCCCTATTTTTGGTGTTATAAATCTTAATACATGATTGGTGAGATCAAATCAATTGTACCGCTGTATTATCCTCTAAAAATACTCCAACTCTGTTAGTTTTTAAGTCTTGACAAATCCATCTGCACACTTTTCTAGGCCAGTTCCATTTGCAAAAATTGATTCCTTGCCATTGTTTCCAATTTACAAATTACAAGTAGCCCACTTTGACCGCTTGCCATTTGCAACTTGTTATTCATCATGAGCCCAAATCATAGATCCATAATGTCATCATGACAGAGAACCAATGCCCTAGTTTTCATTTCCCCATGTGCTCATTTACCTAGTTTTCAAAGCCAATTCCAAACCCAATTTATTACTTTATGACATGTTTTCATGCAGGTGATTTTGAGAGGTCAGCTTTGACAACGAATATCTTTTGACTCAAAACTCATAATGAGATGAGATTTGACAGGGTAAGAGTATATAGAACAAAGAATCAGTGTGCTAGTTTTTGGAGCCCAATTAGGTGTTTTGGTCAATTTTATACGCCAGTCAACAAACCTCCTAGAATTAAATTGGCAGTTTACAGATCAGTGGTAAAATGGTTTTCAGTTGATTAATCGATGATCGAACTTGTTTCTAATTAGTGCCAAATGGTTAATAAATTAGTTTTGTAGTTCAGTCATTTGAAAACAATTTTTTTTTTTAGCCGGACCCAATTTAGGGTCCAACTAAATTACATCAGATTAATAGGAATATTGTGAGTTTTTTATGATGTTCTAAGGGGAAGTTTATAATGATGATGATTTTAAAGATGAAATGATTGTACAAAAATCATCATTTAGGAACAAGTGCATACTTATGAGAAAAATGAAGGAGCAGTGTTCTCAGATAAGTGGGGTTGAGTCAAAAGCAATGGAGCTAAGGTGGCTTTATTAGCCTTTGTCCTCTAAAAAAATGGCACCTTTCATATGCTTCTTGTCCTCTAGTCAAGCCTCCTCTAGTTCCATGGATAACCAAATTGTTCCTTTGGATTGAACTGATAATATGGGATCCATAGATAATCAAGCGGAAAGTTCTTACAAGGGAGAAATCCATATTGTCCAAACTAAGTTGCGGGAAAATGGTAATTCAAGGGAAAGGTCAAGTGATAATCTTGAAATTGATGAAATGATAGTGAAGCTTCTTGGTATTTTCCCACAACTTGCTCTAGAGGAGGCATTATTACAACTTCTAAAGACATGGGGCCAGTTTTCATGGGAAATTGTATTACAATCTACCATTGACCATTTTCTGCAACATGGGATTCCAAAGTAGGTACAAGATGAAATACAAGAAGACCACATGAAGACAAGGGAGTAGTGGTTTTGAACAAGGTGTGTGGGGAGTAGAAGGAAAGCAGAGTCAATTAAAAGAAAACAAATAGAGGCTGAGCACATGGCTGGAAGGAAAGGCAGACCATGCCAACTACAAGTGGCATGTTGGGGACCAACTCCAAGTAAAAGGCATGAGCCTCACGCATAAAAGAAACCAAGGGTCATCCACTAGTTTTAAAGAAGGAGATGCATATGTGCATAGGAAGCATAAGAGGACACACTAGCACTTTAGAAGCAGCTATGCATTGAAGAGAAGGGCGCCAATGTAAACGAAATGATCCACGCCATCAGTTAAGCAACCTATGCAAAAGGAAGAAGGGTAGCGACATTGAAAGGAACTAATGCCTAGCGCCTCTACAGAGAAGACCACACCATTTTTAAAAGAGGAAAGCACAAGTATAAAGAGGTTCCATGTAGCATGAGTAAAAAGAGCTCACGGCTCAATCATGAAGTAGTCTGTGCTCTACAAAAGAGAAAGATATCAGACAAAAAGAATGAAAGAACTGCATAAATCAAAGGAAGAAAAGAAGTTGTGTGCAGTCTGAGGGCTTAGTCCCACATGGGTGTCATGGGGAACATTTTATATCTCAAATATGATTGCACACAAAATGTGTAATGACAAAAGAAAGAAGCTTTTATGAGGCAAGGCATGCGTAGGTGGGGCCCATGGTTTGCCAACCGAATAGATGGAAGTAATAAATTTTAAAAAAGTGCACCACTAGAGAAGGTCATCAGAAAAATAAATCTAGCTAGTCAATATGTTGCTAGCTGGAAAATCCAAGAAATTCTATCTAGCAACATAGCGACTAGCCTGAAAACTTCAAAATCTGGTGGAGAGTGTGAGAGGATATGTGGGTCCTACTTTAGAGATGTAGCGAATCGAGTAGTGCCAAGTGGCAATTGATAGATTCATGGAGCGAGGATGTGGTAAAATGCGGACCAACTAAAATGTATCGCATGGCACAAATTTTGAGGTAGGTTGTGATGTGGCGAGCAAGTCTAGAGACGCACCAGATCATGCCACATGGCAGATCTGAGGGTTCTCATTAACTCACTATAAGAAATATGTAGGGAAGTTAGTATGGCAACATAGCGAGGGTTAATGTGGTGATGACATGAGGCAGTGGGTCCCAATAGCGATGATGAGGCAGCCAATCAGAATGTGACACGTGGTGAGGTCGGTCAACAAGGTTTGACCTGGATTGAGAATGCAAGAAATTTCAAAAAATTTCAAATATAAAATTTATTTTTATATTCTTGTTTCAAGCAAGTTTTTTGAACAAAGTTTGAAACTTTAATATAGTTCAAACTTTATAAAAGTTTAAATTTTTGTAAAATGTGTGAGAGCCATGGAGTCAGAGCTTGAAACTTTAGAGGGCTATAACTTGGGCATTTTTTATCAAAAACTAGCACTCTAATATACCACTGGAATCAAGAGAATCTAAATTTTCCAAATTTGAAGTCAGTTCTTGCACAGGTATTCACTAGTTCATGACATAGGTCAATTTGTGTTTCCTAGGGCATTGACAATAGAACGAGCAGTTTTGATCATGAAGCATCAGAATTGGTTAGAGGGCAATTCTAAGAGCTTGTTGGGATTTCAATGTGAAGAAAATCATCCTTAAGTAGTTTTCTTGCATTCTGGAAGTTACATTGAACTAATTTATTACTTTTACCAAGTTCATTTTTACACCAAAATCAGTTATGATAGTGAATGAAATTTCTGAGATACTTGATGCCTTTAAGAGCTAAGAATGAAAAGATCTTGATTCACCATGGAGGACAGAGATTAGAGAGAGTCTTTTGATGGTAAAGAGAGGGAATTTCAAGTGGACAGATGTCAGAAGCAGAACAAATCTGAAAATTCCTTCTTCCTATATCAATCTCATTCTTTCTCACTATAATGGTTCTAGTCTTGGTCACTGAGAAACCAATAGGTTGGCAATTTTCTCTGGGTAATACCAGTAGGGTTCCAGTCTTTTACTATGAAACCATTTCTTTCAGCATATTTTCTCTTGTATGAATAGCATCAAGAAGGATAATACTGATAGTTTAGATCTATGAAGTTGTTTTCTCTATTTTCATTTCATGCATATAACAGTATAAGTTTCAAGGAAACTAATAAAAAGAACAATAGATGGTTGAGTTTCATCTACTTAATAGATTCAAGGATATGTTTTTGCACTGGTATGGTATCAATTGAATCTCAAGTTCACCTGCCTAGGTTTAGCAGAGCCTGAAGTAGAAGAAGGGTCATGCCTTATAGTTGGCCCATTGTCAGAAATGGCATTTTGAAAATGGGAGTTAGCTGCCCCTAGATATGTCACTTTATCAATGGGATAATTGAAAAACCTCTAGCATTTTAAAACACCAACAAAATAGTGACTCTGCTAGGGAGTTGCATACAAAAAGAACCATTATCTCTGGCATGAAATAGAGCGGATATAGAAAATATATAGCAAGAGGTGTTTCTTATTTCCTTGCTAAACTTTCATGTTTCCTAGTGTTCTTATTTATTGACAGCAAAAGTTTAACTGAATTAAATAATTTTTAATATCAAAGTCACTTGAAGTTTTGATAAGTTGCTATCAAAATTCATAGTTAATGTCATGTTCTTTTAGTTTGTCAAGAATGTGAAATTCTCCTATTATTGAGTACAGTTTGCAAATACCAATTATAAGTTCTGGACCAGCTTGTTTTGTTTTGCTAGTTGGTTAATCTTTTCTCACTAAGTGAGTGGTGAATCAAAGTAAAATCTTTGTACTAGTTCTTCATAAATGCAAAGATATTATGAAGGAAACAATAGTGGGAAGGTAGATTTGAAGAATTGAATTCAAGTTCTTGACACTAGGTAAAAGAATCAAATGAGATGTAGTGCAAGTGTTACTAAGTCCAGATTAGATCTGAATCTGCTGTTATTTGCAGCATTGAAGTAGTTGCAGGCATCTATATTGAAAAGTATTTACATTCTCATGTGATTTTGTTTCCATGAAAGTAAGCTTTACATATGTGTTCTCTGTCAAGTGAGTTTTAGCACTAAGAAGAGGAGAATAGTTTGAAAAGTTTCATACACTGAATTGGATCAAATTTCAATTGTTGTTTCTAAGTTTGTGAAGTGTATAGTTTGAAGTGATTCATTGGTAGAAGGGTGTAGATTTTCTGTAAATTACAGATCATAATATGGATGAATGAGGTTCGAATTTTCAAAGGATGTCAAAATCCATTTCACCTAATATGCAGTTACTTAGCGTAATTCCTAGATCCATTTCTAACAAGAGGTATATGCCATTATGTTTTGATGGTATTCATGGTTTCCCAAATGTCATTCCTAATGATGTCCAAAATAAATTGCCTAAGTTTAGTGGGAACCATACTATTTCAGCCAGTCATCATATTCAGATATTCAGTGATTTGATGTGTGACTATGAGATTTCTCATGAAGATGTTCACATGAAGTTATTTGTTCAAACCTTGGAAGTAGATGCTAGAGACTGGTTTTCATTTTTACCAGCACTTTCTATTTCATCCTAGAGTGAGCTACATTCTACCTTCATGGAGCAATTTGGAGAATAGGTAAGCATATTTGATTCTTATGAAAAGTTCTTGAAGATTCATATTCAGACCGATCAACTTATCCCTCAATTTAACATCATATTTGCAAGAGTTTTGAATGAAATCCCTAAGAGTTATAGACTTGATGATCAAATGTGTTTAGCTATATATTTTGATGCATTTGACAAGAAAATGAACTATCTACTAAGGGATAAAGAACCACAAACATTATACCAGGCTTTCATGACTGCTAGAGATATTGAGAATAATTTGAAGTACGGATTGACTAGAGGTCATTTTTCCTTGAATGATTGCCGATATAATGTGTTTGAAAGAAAAGTGGAACATAGTGTTGATGTTTGAGTTTCAAAATAGAATGTCAACACCCCTGCTATAAGTTATAATTAGATTGTGAATTAAAATTGGAATGTGTGTATGAGAAAAGTTAGTCTAGTTGCAAATAGTTACACACATGTTCATGGTGCTACAACAGTGAGTAATTTTTTAGACTCTGATAGGTTTCAGCAAATGTTGATTTTACAGATCAAACATTAGTTGCAGTAGCAAGTTCTTCTCATGATAGTTATGCGTATGGTGATATTACTAATGTTTCCAGAAAAAAAGTTCATGAACCTAGATCTAAGTTTTGTGCAAGTGAGGAGGCTGAAAGTTATCTCTCTGATAATGAGATTGGTATTGGTGATCTGACATGCCATGGAGAGTTAACACAAAGTGAAGAGCATGAGTCACAGTTATCTAAGTCACAATCAGAAGAACAAAGTGCATATACTTCTAATGTTTCAGCAGTAAAGGGTAAGATGTATTCTTTTAATTAGTCGGATAGGCAAGAATTGAATTCTCTTATTGAGAGGTTGCATTATGTTGATAATGAATTAGAAAGATATGCATCTCAATGTGGGTACAAAGAAGTTGTAAGTCATCTTCCAAGTGATGACAATGAAGTTGTTTATCTGATGTACAATCAAGAAGCATCATATGAAGCTAATGGTGAGAGTTTTTGCTCAAATCATAGTGAGGAAAATGACACTCTATGTTCCTCTTCATATGAGTCTGATCTTGATTGGGAAAAAGAAAGCAATGATGGTAGTGAATGTTCATCCGAAGGTGAAGGTATGATTTCTTCTTCTGATTTTGAAACGGAAAGTGCATCGTAGCTTTTGCATCATACAAATTAGTTAGCCAATGAAGAAATTATGAGTGATTTGTCCTCAAAATATGAAGATAAGAAAATGTTGAGTCCAATTAATGAATCTGAATTTGAAGATTCCAATGAAGAGTTGTCAAATGCTTTTACATCAGATAATAAAGATCCAACATGTAGTGCAGTGTTAAGGACTGATTCACAGTGTGTTCGTAATGGTTATCCTAAACAAGTTGATAAAGAGGATGTGACTATGGATACTATATGTTTGGTAGAAGAAATAGAAAAGGAGTCTTCATATAATTCTAACTTTTCTTCATATGTTGAAAGTTTCCATGAGGATAAATTGGGTAGTGAATTCAAAGTATTTGATAACGCTTTATATGATGAAGCTTGTGATGATGAGCAACCCATGTTTTGTCCTAATGTTCAAAAGGGATTACTGCATGGTGTCAATAACCCATTGTTTGAAGATGACATGGAGGTTTCAAATGTAGTAGGGTTAGATGAAAATTGTGATACACTGTCATATTGTTGTAACATATCAGAATATTGTTCTTCCATTTCTGATGTTGAATCTTCTAATGATGCTATATTTGGTGAGTGTAAAGATGAAGTGTGCGATGGAGTTGTCTTTGAAGAGAAAATGACACTTCATGTTAAGTTCTACGATGATTCAAATGAGGTAAAAGCCAATCAGCACTTTGATTATGAAGATATATTAGGTGGTTGTGAAGTGATGTCAGATCTTGATAATGATGTCATGTGTGAATATAAATCTAAATGTTCTTTTGACATTCAGCTATAGATACTTGAAGAGATGCAAAATCAAGGTGAGTTGAAAATTCATGATATATATAACTTTTTCTGTGGAGTTGAGAATGAGGAATTTGTGTTTCTGCTAGACAACATGCATGAATCAATCAGTAGGGATGAGTTTCAGTTTGATGTCGATATTCATGAGCATGCTGATGTTCTTTTTCATAGTGAGCAAAAGGTTGAAATTGTGTCAAGTTTTAATATGCACTATGAAAGTGAAGGTATTGATTTTGTTTTGCTAAGTGATTTGTTATATGATGATAATATGATTGGTGAAGCTGATAGGAGAAGAAATTTTAGTTTACCTCATGAAAGTCCAGATGAGAATTATGTTTCTGATAGAGGAAAATAATTTTTTTGAGGTTCAGTGGCTCGAGGCCATCGTGTGTACATAATCTTGGTAGTTGTAGTTGTTTCCCTATTTTCAATAAAGTTATTCGCGAGAAGTTTTGAAGTTTTTGGGAATGGTCTGCTTCTACTAGAGATCTGAAATCTTGCCATGCCCACAAGGGGCATGCATCCCTAGACAAAGCCACTATTGGCGCTCTAAATTGTAGCCCAAATTTTGAGCAACGTTGGTGAAATTGAGCCCTATAAACACTTTTGATGAGTTTGTACCCTGCTATACCCTTGAGGCCTAAGAGGTGTTTAATGCTTCTAACTCCTTTCATTTAGTGCATCCACTTGTTCCATGAAGTTAAATTGAGATTTTGAGCTATCCCATGAAGTCTTGTTTTAAACAATTGTCAAATCTACAATTCTACCATGTGTCAAACAATGACAGGAGGTTGTGTTTGTCATTGAATATCTCACACCCAGAAATGTTTTTGGACTCACCGGTTTGAGAGTATCTAGTGTCCATATATAAGAACTTATTTTTTAGATTTCAAGTTGTTTCAAGTTCATTTGACTATGTGTTTAACCCCTCAAAGTTGGTCAGTTACTGTTTTCATGCTTTTGCACTTTGCAGCTAATTCTAGGAAGCCTTGTTTGATGAGCTATAACTTTTGACCAATTGACAAAACTCCTAAAATTCATTTTGAATTGTATTTTAGAGGTCAAAGACTTGTTATGTTTCAAGTTTCAGCTCATGATGAATCCATTTGATCAGTTTTCAAATGTAATTCCAAATGAGATTTCTATCTTTTTACTAGTGTCAGCATTTGCAAATTTGTTAGTACCCTTATTTCTGGTGTTATAACTCCTAATACATGATTTGTGAGATCAAATTCATTGTACCAATGTATTGTCCTCTGAAAATACTCCAAGTGTGTCAATTTTTAAGTCTTGAGGAATCCATCTGCACACTTTTCTAGGCCAGTTCCATTTGTAAAAATTGATTCCCTTCCATTGTTTCCAGTTTACAAATTCCAAGTAGGCCACTTTGACCACTCGCCATTTGTGCCCTATTATTCTTCATGAGCACAGATCACAGATCCATAATGTCCTCATGACAGAGAACCAATGCCCCAGTTTTCATTTCCCCATGTGCTCATTTACCTAGTTTTCAAAGCCAATTCCAAACCTAGTTTATTACTTGATGACATGTTTTCATGCAAGTGATTTTGAGAGGTCAGTTTTGAAAGTGAATATCTTTTGACTTCAAACTCTTCATGAGATAAGATTTGACGGGGTAAGAGTATACAAAACAAAGAATTGGTGTGCCAATTTTTAGAGCTCGATCAGGCGTTCTAGTCAATTTTTAAGGCCAGTCAACGGACCTCCTAGCATTAAGTTGGCAGTTTGTAGATTAGTGGTAAAATGGTTTTCAATTGATTAATCGATGATCAAACTTGTTTCTAATTAGTGCCAAATGGTTAATAAATCAGTTTTGCAGTTCAGTCATTTGAAAACAATTTTTTTTTTTAGCCGGACCCACTTTAGGGTCCAACTAAATTAAATCAGATTCAGAGGAATATTGTGAGTTTTTTATGATGTTCTAAGGGGAATTTTATAATGATGATGATTTTAAAGGTGAAATGATTGTGCACCGATCATCATTTAAAAACAAGTGCATACTTATGAGAAAAATGAAGGAGCAGTGTTCTTAGATAAGTGGGGCTGAGTCAAAAGAAATGGAGCTAAGGTTGCTTTGTTAGCCTTTGTCCTCTAACAAAATGGAACCCTTCTTATGCTTCTTTTCCTCCAGTCAAGCCTCCTCTAGTTCGATGGATAACCAAATTGTTCCTTTCGATTCAACTGATAATATGGGATCCATAGATAATCAAGCGAAAAGTTCTTACAAGGGAGAAATCCATATTATCCAAACTGAGTTGCGGGAACATGGTAATTCAAGGGAAAGGTCAAGTGATAATCTTGAAAATGATGAAATGATAGTGAAGCTTCTTTGTATTTTCCCACAACTTGCTCCAGAGGAGGCATTATTACAACTTCTGAAGACATGGGGCCAGTTTTCATTTGAAATTATATTGCAATCTACCATTGGCCATTTTCTGCGACATAGGATTCTAGAGCAGGTACAAGATGAAAGACAAGAAGACCATGTGAAGACAAGGCATCATAAATTTTGAACAAGGCATGTGGGGAGTAGAAGGAAAGCACAGTCAAGTAAAAGATAACAAATAGAGGTTGTGCACATAACTGGAAGGAAAGGCGTGGCTGGAAGGAAAGGCAGACCATGCCAACTGCAAGTGGCATGTTGGGGACCAACTCCAAGTAAAAGGCATGAGCCTCATGCATAAAAGAAACCAAGGCTCATCTGCTAGGTTTAAAGAAGGAGATCCATATGTGTGCAGGAAACATAAGAGGACACACTAGCACTTTGGAATTAGTTGCACATTGAAGAGAAGGGTGCCAATGTAAAAGGAATTATCCATGCCATCAGTTAAGCAACTTGTGCAAAAGGAAGAAGGGCAGCGGCATTGAAAGGAACTAATGCCCAATACCTCTACAGAGAAGACCACACCATTTTTAAAAGAGGAAAGTGCAAGTATAAGGAGGTTCCATGCAGCATGAGTAAAAAGAGCTCACGGCTCAATCATGAAGTAGTTTGTGCCCTACAAAAGAGAAAGACATCAGATAAAGAGAATGAAAGCCTTGAACAAATAAAAGGAAGAAAAGAAGTTGTGTGCAGTCTGAAGGATTAGTCGCACATGGGTGCCATGGGGAACATTTTATCTTTTAAATATGATTGCACACAAAATGTGTAATGAGAAAAGAAAGAAGCTTTTGTGAGGTAAGGCATGTGTAGGTGGGGCCCGTGGTTGGCCAGCTGGATAGATGGAAGTAATAAATTTTAATGAAGTGCACCATTGGAGAAGGTCATCAAAAAAATAAATCTGGCTAGTCACTATGTTGCTAGCTAGAAAATCCAAGAAATTTTGGTTAGCAACATGACGATTATTCAAAAAACTTCAAAATCTGGCAGAGAGTGTCAGAGGATACATGGGTCCCACCTGGGAGATGTAGCAAATCGGGTAGCACCAAGTGGAAATTGACAGACTCATGGAGTGAGGATGTGGAAAAATGTGGACCAAGTGGAAGGTGCCACAAGGCATAGATTTCAAGGTAGGTTGTGATGTGGCGAGCAGGTGTAGAGATGCACAAAATCATGCCATGTGGCAGATCTAAGGGTTCTCATTAACTCGCTATAAGAAATATGTAGGGGAGTTAGTATGGTGACGTAGCGAGGGTTGATGTGGCGATGACATGTGGCAGCGAGTACCAATAGTGATGATGAGGTAGCCAATCAAAATGTAACACATGGTGAGGTTAGTCAACAAGGTTTGACCCAAATTGAGAAGGCAAGAAATTTCAAAAAAATTTAAATATAAAATATATTTTTATATTCCTTTTTCAGGCCAATTTTTTGAATAAAGTTTGAAACTTTAATATAGTTCAAACTATATAAAAGTTTAAATTTTTTGTAAAATGTGCGAGAGCCATGAAGTCAGAGCTTGAAACTTTAGAGGGTCATAACCTGGGCTTTTTTTTATCAAAAAATGGCACACCAATATACCACCGAAACTGATAGAATCCAAATTTTCCAAATTTGAAGTCAATTCTTGCACAGGTATTCACTAGTTTGTGATATAGGTCAGTTTGTGTTTCTTAGGGCATTGAAAACAGAACAGGTAGTTTTGATCATGAAGCATTAGAATTGGTTAGAGGGGAATTCTAAGAGCTTGTTGGGATTCGAATGTGAATAAAATCATCCTTAAGTAGTTTTCTTGCATTCTAGAAGTTACATTGAACTAATTTGTTACTTTTACCGAGTTCATTTTTACACCAAAATCAGTTACAATAGTGAATGAAATTTCTGAGATACTTGATGCCTTTGAGAGCTAAGAATGAAAAGAACTTGATTCACCATGGAGGAGAGAGATTAGAGAGAGTCTTTTGATGGAAAAGAGAGGGAATTTCAAGTGGAAAGATGTCAGAAGTAGAGCAAATCCAAAAATTATTTCTTCCTATATCAATCTCATTATTTCTCATTGTAAGAGTTCTAGTCTTGGTCACTGAGAAACCAATAGGTTGGCAGTTTGCTTTGGGTATTACCAATAGGGTTCCAGTGTTTTACCGTGAAACCATTTCTTTTAGCATATTTTCTCTTGTATGAGCAACATTAAGAAGGATAATACAGATAGTTCAGATCTGTTAGTTTATTTTTTGTATTTTCATTGCATGCACATGATTGTATAAGTTTCAAGGAAATCAATACAAAGAACAACAGATGGTTGAGTTTCATCTTTAATCATGTCTCCTTTATCAACTAATTTTCAATGTTTTACAATCTTTGACATAGAGCTTAGGTTGTAGTTGCAGTCCCTTAAGGCTATATGTTATTCATTATTGCTTATGACCCAAGAGGTTGTGTAAATGCTTCAAGGAATCAACAGGGTTGCAAGTTTATTTATTGGGATATCATGTAAGAATGGGATTTAATTTGAGCATTGATGTCTATTTACAAGTTGAATAGATAGATCAGATATCTGAAGATACACATATGTCTCAGATATTCATATGTATGTTTGTGATTCATGGGACTACCCAATGTTTAAGGAACTGATTAGTTATAGGATCATTAGGTCTTATTATTGCATATATGAGGTTTTTCTGAATTCAACATTATTAATCAAACGTGTTTTACCCTTTCATGTTGAAGGACCTAAATATAATACCCTAACTCAGCTTCTGAGATTCTTAGATCTTCATTTAGCTACTATAAATTGATGTTATTTCATGAGTTATTAGGAGATATAAGAGTTTTCATCTGCTTAATAGATTCAAGGATATGTTTTTGCACTGGTACAGTATCAATTGAATCTCAGGTCCACCCGCTTAGGTTTAGCAAAGCCTGAAGTAGAAGAAGGGTCATGCCTTATAGTTGGCCCATTATCAGAAATGGCATGTTGAAAATGGGAGTTAGCTACCCCTAGATATGTCACTTTCTTAGTGGGATAATTGAAAACCCTCCAGCATTTTCAAACACCAATAGTCCCTGTAGTTGTTTGGTCTTCTTGATTGAGATCTCCTCCCCTTTGACTTTCCTCTTGATTTCCCACAATTTCTAGAATAACTTCCTCTCTCATTTGTTCGGCCTCGACTTTGTGTATTCAAAGCACTTCTTGATGTAGATTCACCTAAGGATTTCCTTAAATTTTTCTCACTAAAAATAACACCAATCACATCATCATATTTTTGGGTACTAGATCTACAAATAGAATTACTCATAGCCATTACCAAACTATTCCAGCTTTTAAGCAAAGGACACAAAATCATGAGAGACCTAATTTCTTAATCAAAATTAATACCCACTAAAGATAACTAACTAGTAATAGTATTAAACTCATTTAAATGATCCACAACAGATGCACCTTTTGTCATTTTCATATTAAATAAATGCTCCATGAGAAATACCTTATTTGAAGTAGAGGGCATTTCATACAATTTCTTTAGGGTTTCCATCAACTCTTCCGTCATCTTCACTTTTGTAATATTAAATGCTACCAATAGTGTCAGGCATAATTGAATACTTCCAAGTGTCTTTCTATCTAAAAGATACTAGTTGTCATTTGACATAGATCCCCGATTCTTGGTTTTTCCTTGTAGCAACTTCCATAAATCCTTTTGATAAAGATAGTCCTCCATTTGCATTTTCCATAACTAAAATTTTTTCCTATTAAAATTGTCAACCCTTAGCTTACCCTTGTTTTCCATCACTCCCACTCAACCACGAGACTCCCACTCAATCGTGAGACTTTCTTGTAGAGGATAACTAAAAAAACCAACCTAGCTTTGATACCACTTGTTAAGATTAAACCATGGATAGAAATAACAATTACAGGAAAATATAAACAATATCAGGAAATAATAGATCACATAGAAAAGAACACAAGACACTAAGATTTAACATGCTTCACCCAATCCTTGGGCTATATCCACCAAACAACAAGTCCAATATTATTACAATCTAGTAATTAGAACTTGATTACAATTTGTAATCCCTTATAGCTCAATACTACTACAAGAACCAATTTTTGCATCGCCCATACTAAAACAATCCCTTACCCTAAGCCATTTTATACAAGAATTTTTAACTCTTTAGGTCTATAATTAATAATTACATATCAGCCCAAAATCTTGATAAAATAAGGCCCAAAAAAAATTTGGGGGCTCTATCCTCAAACCCTCAGACAGTCGTGGCCTAATGGCTCTGGCTGTATTGGGGGTTGTCGCCCCCAAACTCCTACTCAAGGCCTAGACTAGCCTCAAACCCTATGAAGGAATTATGGAGTATGTACAATACTTCCCTGATCAGTTAGCACAACCTAACAAAGAGGACATAACAGTTAAAGAAAAGGCTCTTTCCATAAATTACATCTACTTTATGCACCCACTTTCCTATTTATTCTCCAACTGTAAAGAATGTATTAATGTAACTTTAAAAAAGTTTTTGATTTTTGTTTTGACCAAATAGTTTTTGACACTTGCCCTTCCATATAAAGCTTGTTGCAATTCTCTATACAAGGATTCCCAAGATGTGGAGTGAGAGGTCAGTAATCTATAGAATTTTCATGTTGTATGCTTTTTTTCAATCTGTCTAGTTTTTGTAATTATATGGATGTAATCCAGTTCTATATACTCTAGAATATAGTGAATATTGAGTATCAGTTATCGAGTTTTGAGTTTTTTTTGAGTCTTTGTCAGTAGTAAGCATTTTCAAAGGGAAATCAATACAAATGAAAAGGAAATTTAATATCTGTGTGTGTGTGTGTGTGTGTGTGTGTGTCTTTGAGTCTTCCCTCCTTTATATATCTTTGATCTCGAGATTGAAATGAACAAGTTTCTTTCAATTGACAAGTAGGAGATGATTTCCATAGCAAGTCAAATTGTGATATTGCTATCAGGATTTAACTTTGTGATTTTGAGTTTGTTGATGTTTTGAAATGACATGGTTCCAAATTACCTTGATGAGAACAAGCTACATCCAAGGGTAGCTACTTCCCATCTTTAACATACCGCCAACTATAAGGCTTGACCCTTCTTCTACTTTAGGCTCTACAAAGCCTAGGTAGCTAGACCTATAGATTCTTTATATGGTACCAGTGCTAAAACATATACTTGAATCTTGACAAAATAGATAAAACCCTTGTTTCTCCTATACTTATGCAAAAACAAAGATATGCAGTAGAAAATTGCAACTCTTTGAAATCCACAAGCTAAGTGAGTGTAACACTTTTAGCTCTTCAACGTGAAAGGGGAAGATATCTGATTATTGATGTTGAATATCAACAAAAGCTCCAAATATGTAGCAATAAGAACAAGTTGATCTTGTAGCTGATCAATGCCTTATCTATTGGGAAATTTCACAAATTAAACACATACATCTATGATATCAATGATGTATTCCATACACTAAAATATCAAATCTATCTTATCACTTTGTGAATCAGACATCAATGTTCATAAATACCTCATTTTTATGAAGTATCCTTGTAAAATAACCAACAATCCTATCAGACACATCAAGCATTTACTTGGCCTTTTGTTCTAACATCAAAATATATCAGATATATAACCTTAAGGGGATGCAAATGGGTATTAGTTCTTTTTCCCTTAACCACATAAGGTTGTAGATTATAGAGATAGGAGATGAGAATTAGAATGAAACTAAAGAGATTCTACTCATTTGTTTTCATTTCTTTGAAACTATACATTTTGATGCATGAAATTAAAACATAGAAATGAATTAAAAATTGGAACTAGCTATATTATCTTAACTACTATTGTTCATAAAAGAGAAAATATGCTAAAGAATGTGGTGTCATAGTGATGAGAACACATCAAAACTAGAACCTTGGTTTCAAAAATTTGAGAACACTCAAGATTGGAACACACATGGTATCAAAGAAGTGAGTAATTTTTCTGCAAAACTAGAACTAACTCCTACAATGGATGAGAAAGAAGAATATATAGAAAAGGAATGAATTCTTGGATCTAATCTAAAGATGACATGTGTCCACTTGAAATTCTATCCTCTACTATTGTAAAACATCTCTCCTCTTTCTATCCATGAAATCTAATTTAGTTTTCATCATTATTCTATAACAACCCTGGAAGTATCTCTTAGGAATGATGAAAACCCTTGTGTCACAAAGATATCTAGAAAGCATCAAGAAATGCTAATAAATTCTAGATTTAACTGAGTTGAAGATAACCAAACTTGACCTCAATAACATTTTTACTGCATTTTATGCATATTCAGTTCATCATCTTGCTAGAAATCAAAATAGAACTTCGATACTTGAATGCGGTTGCAAGTTGAGAATCTTGGAGAAAATCTCATTTAACTTGAACAAATGGCTTCGTGTGCAAAAAAAAAAAAACTTTGAAATCAAAAATTTCATCTTCTCTCAATTCTAGCAATATATAATATTGCTATATTAGCCTATCAAAAATGCCCAAAATATCGTTTTGAAAAATATACCTATACATGGTCTCTAGTTTGAACTTCTATTTTTCAAAAATTTAAAATCTCTAAAGCCTAAACTTTAGGATATATCCTTTTTAGATTTAAAAAAATTTGAGCGTTGATCATTTTTGAATTTTCCCTTCACCATGCATTTCGAGTCAAACATGGTTGATCGGGCTGCCATGTGTCACCCTCTGATTGGCCCACTAGTCATCGCCACATGATAGTTTCTCATTGGCTACTAGACTGCCCTATCATTGACACATGTTAGTTCATGGTTCATCCTTAGGCTACCACATCATCCACTAACCTACCTACCATATCATCTCTAACCTAGGTCCATTGCCACATAGTGCCTAGGTGCTTTACAACTTCATTTAAACTTCACACATCTTTGTAATACAGGAATGTGCCAGCCATTGGATATCAACACATGGCAAGATCTAAATCATCCCTCTTGGGCCCACCACATCATCACTACTTGGAATCTATTACCACATGTAATGATTTGATTCACTCTTCTTTTTCCATGTCATCACTCAATTTTGCATTTTTTTTGTCAAAATTTATGGTGTTTGTCTGATCGAGGTCCACCACATACAAGTCTGGGCTTCCAAAATCAATTTGTCTTTAAGAAAACATGAATGGTAAGTGTGGGAGTATTTAAACATTGAAAAGTATCCCTACCTAATCAATGTGGGATTATAAGTTGTAAAAGAAACTCATGTATCCTATGCTTACATCTTTGCAAATGTCTTCTTACATTTGTGATGAAAATAAGCCATTATTTCTCTTAATGGAAGTCATGGGTCCCTCCATTCTCTTCCCCATTATTATGATTTCATGCTTTCCTTGTTAGTAATGCCACCTCTCATTATCCTTAGTATTAGAGTTGTTGTCCTCAAAAACCCAACGACTCCTTCATGAATTACACCTTTAATGATTGTGCCCATATTAATTCCCACATTTTGATAATTTCTTTGATACATGTGACACAATCAATTTGATATGTTGGTATGATACTCCATCTTATCTTTTTGATTAATAAAAATTGGGAATCCTTATTATTCGTAATAGTGAACCTCCATATAACAGTCATGATCTCAGTCAAATCAAGTGTCTAGAATGTAGAAGCAGCAAGAGTTTGTGCTACTTTGTTCTTTTTGGATTATACCCATTGAATAATGAAAGTTTTAGAAGTCGATATGCCTTTTTCATTCTGAGTGAGAAAAGTGATGATATCACAAATATGAAGGATTAATTGGGGGATCATATTTAAGTATATATGAATACACATAGGGCCATGATAAAATTAATATTTGACTTCAAGGAAACAATAAGTGGTAACTCATCTCAATTTCATTGAATTTTTTATCTTCTAAAAGTAGAGGTTCAACAGGCATGGTCTCCTTTCCTCTATCTATTGTGTGCTAATCTCAGCTACACTACCAAAGGAAACATAAATTATGGGTTGGGAGACTTTAGGTGGAGCCATCCCATACACTCCTCCATCTCTTCCTTCTATAGGCTACCTCCAATCCTGAATAAAGGGCCCTCGCTTCACCTATAGTTTCTACTAAACTCCCCCCATGCACATAGACATGGGTTCTTTGATGTTGGTCTTCCCTTTTTTTGCTAGTGTTGCACTATTCTAAGGGCCTAAAAGTCCCCTCCCCTAATTAATTATTCTAGGATTATGATAGTAAGGCAAAAAAAGGAGTTTCTCTAGCAAGAGCAAGGATATCAGTCACGATAGATTCATATCCCCGCCATCAATGCTTTAGTGGCAAAGTCATAGGTCACATGTATAACTCAATCATAATTTGGATGAGTTCTAGAGGGGTGTATTCATATTCCTAATTATGCATATGGAGAGCATGGATCAGGCTAGACTGATATGGTGAAGAGATACATTATGTCTAAGGCCAAGATACCTGATATACAATTTAGATCCCCCTTTAAAAACCAATGTATACCAATGTATACTATGCTCACTGTTAGATTGTGCAGTATCAAGGAGTTCAACATTAGTAGGGTTGCATTTTATATCATCTCATAAAAGCTTTGTGTAATACTCCAAGTCAAAATCATCAAAAGCAAGGCTTATTTGTTTGTTTATCTAATCCAAAGCTTTCCTTCCTTTCTCAAGCATAAGCACCTACACTACGGACTTAGGGACCAAAATTGTGTGAAAAGAGGTTAAATTTGATATGTAAATGCACTTTGTCATGTTTTCATGAACCATGCTAGATGTTGCACCACCTCCCATGCCAATGCAGTATGCAGGACCACAAACCTTGACAACAAGCGTTCCTATATTAGGTTCCCCATAGTTCAATCTTATCTTTAACAAGGTGCTAATGCTATTTAGATTATCCCAAGTTCACAAGAATCAAAATTTCAAAATTATTATAACTTCTCTTCTCCCCTTTTAAAAATTTTAAAATCCTAATGCCTTGCAATCTAACCAAAATACTTAGGCCCCAAAGTGGGTTTGGCTAAAAAAATTCATTTTCGAACATTTGAATTGTCAAACTGATCCAATAGTCACCAGGCACTAATTTGATCAAAAATCAATCACTGTTACATCATTTAAAATAGATTTTCAACCTTTTTTGCAAAATGTCAACTTTGTGTCAAGAGGTCCTTTGACTAGCCTTAAAAACTAATCCAAACACCTGAGTGGGTTCTAAAATTGAACATACTAATTCTCTATTTCACAAATTCTTACCCTGTGGAATCTCATCTCATGATGAATTATTAGTCAAAAGATATTGACTATCAAATTTTCCCTTTCAAAACTGCCTGCAAGCAAACATGTTAGAAAACAGTAAATAGTGCTCAGATTTGGCTTCAAAAATTGGGCAAACTGACACTTGGGGAAATGAAAAATGGGGCATTGGTTCATTTTCATGAGGACAACATAAATCTAAGATTAGGGATCATGAAAAATAATTCAGCGCATTTGGTGAGCAGTCAAAGTGGGCTACTCAAATTTGTAGGATTGGAAATAGTGACAAAAAGTGATATTTTTACAAATGGAATGGACTTGGGAAAGTGTGCAAATAGATTAGTCAAGATTTGAAAATTGGCACACTTAAATTATTTTTAGAGTAGAAAAAAGAGGTACAATATATTCAATCTCACCTATCATGAATTCAGAGATATGACATCACAAACAGGGGTACTGACCAATCTGCATATCTTGACACCAATAAAAAGTTACAAATTGCACTTGGAATCGCATTCAAAAATTGAACAAATAGATTCGTCATAAGCTTAAAATCAAAACATAGCAGGTCTCTGAATCCTAGAATGTGATGCAAAATTAATTTTAGGACTTTTTCAATTGGGTCAAAGTTATAACAAGTCAAACAGGGCTTCCCATAATTCAAAATAATTCACATCAGCATGACAACAATGAATGACCAACTTTGAGGGATTCAAGACCTAGTCAAATACATTAAAAATGACTTGAAATATAAAACATCAGCTCTTAGGTATGGACACTAAACACTTCCAAATCTGTGTGTCATGAAACATTTTTGGGTGCAAAATATTCAATTGCAAACAAGGCCACTTCTTGTTTGACACTTTGGAAAAAATGTAGAATTAGACATTGCTCAAAATGGGACTTCATAGAATGGCTCAAAATGGAAGTTTATGATCATGGGGTGAGTAGACATACTAAATTCAAGGTGTTAGAAACATTAAACCTCTTAGGTCTCAAGAAAATAGCTAGGTACACATGCATTAAAAAGTGCTTAAGGGCTTGATTTTTTCAATGCTACTCAAAATCAAGTCTTCAACTTTGAGTCCCAATAGAGTCAAACTCTTTTACCCATGTTTCATGAGCAGTGATTCAACATAAATCCATCTCTCATTAGAATAAATTTAACACTTATCACTCATTGATTCTAGGTGATTCTCATAGGGGTGAAGCACCCAAAATTCTAGGGAGGTCACCCATCCTAGTACTACTCTAGCCTGAGTTCACTTAACTACGAAGTTTCCTCCATTGTTAAACCCAAGCTTAGTTTTAACCATGGAGGAAACTTGGGTTTAATGGGTGTTTCTCTCCCCATTTCTTAGGATATGTTTTTCATGTATATTTTCTCCCCCATTGACATTAATGTCAAAGGTGTCAAACTCAATACCAATTGTTACATACTAATTGCTAACTTGTTGTTCTAAGTCATTAACCAAGTTGAGCATCCAAAGATATTATTCATTACCAAAATTCAAATACCAAAATTCCTCAATGACTCAGTAAATACTAGATACTCCCCCATATAGGAAGCATTAACATGAAGTCCATTCAAATAATAGTGCTCTATGCCGACTATATTGATGCACTCTCTACATCAACTATTCAAAAGTAGGCAAGGACATAACCCCAAGCATACCTCTCAGGTACTCAAAAGTATCTTTAGGAAAAGACCTCATTAAGATATCTACAATCTGATCCTTAGTACTTACATAGTCCAATCTGACTCCTTTTCTGTTGCTTTCTCTATCAGCACATGATACTTAATAGATATATGCTTTTTTTTAGAATGCAATAAAAGATCCTAAGACATATGCATTATAATTTTTTTATCATAGTAAATCATAATAGGTTCTTTGATCTCTATTTTGATGTCCTTCAACATCTGCTTCATCCAAAAAACTTTATTATAGTTGTTTACTATTGCTACATACTCTACCTCAGTAGTGCTCTATGAAAGACAATCTTGCTTCTTGTTAACTAAGAAACCAATCTTCCTCCAAGAAAGAATCCTCTGACATTGGTGCTCTTTTTGTCATCCATACTACCTCCCCAATAAGCATCAGTATATGAGCACAAAATAAAATGATTTGATCTATCATACCAATTCTATTCTCCTATCATGCTCATTTCAAATTCATTCTTCATCTCTTCAAAAAAATTATCACTAGATTCATCATTACCTCCAAAAGTGATGTCAATAACAAATATTACAATGATCAATAAGTCATCTTCAATTTATTTTAGATACAAGTTACTATCTTTTGTACTTTAAGCAAATCCAAGCTTTGACAAGTAACTGTCCAACCTTGCATACCAGGTTCTTGGTGCTTTCTTTAGACCATAAAAAGATTTCTTCAATCTGTATACCATGTCTTTATCTTCTAATAAATTAAATCCTTCATGTTGTTGAATATAAATCTCCTCTTCTAATTCTCCTTTAGAAATGTTTATTTAACATCCATCTAATAAACCTTAAGTTTCTTATTTGCTAAATATGCCAAGAACATCCTTACTACTTCCATTCTTGCTATAGGTGCATATTTTTCCTCAAAGTAAATGCCTTCTTGCTATGAATAACCTTTACAAACAAATATAGCCTTGTTTCTCACAACTTCTCCTTGCTCATTCATCTTATTCCTAAAAACCCTTTTAGTTCCCATCACATTCTTGTCTTTTGGTTTAGGAACCAATTCCCATGTAACACTCTTTATTATCTAATTTCATTCTTCCTTCATTGCTTGGATCTAATAATTATCTTTGAATACTTCATCTACGCACTTGGGTTCAACTTGAGATATCAAGCATATCTCCTCATTTACTTTGTTTCTTGTCATAATGCCTTTGTCTTTACTTATAATTATCTGCTCAAGTGGGTGATTCCTTGTCAAATTTTTGTTATCACTATGAGTTGAAATTTAACCTCTTATCTCTTCTCTAGGTTTAATGCTTTATTTTCCTCTATGCTCAAAAGTTATCACATCATTCTGCAAGTCACTATAAGTCTTAAACAAAACTTCAACATTCTATCTAACTATTTGTGTAAATAAGTATTTACTTATTACACTTTACTTAAGTTTACTTAGGTTAATGCATTATTTTATTATTTCTTAGGCGAGACACTTAGGAGTTTGCGTACTCTTATGATTTGTCATTTTGACAACATTCGAGTAAGCAACTATAATTTAGCACATGGTGTCTACAACTCTAGAGTTTGCATCATTAAATAAGTTGTCATGTAGACAACACATTTATTCGCACTCCTATTTTAGCACATGGTGTCTACAACATAATTTTGTGTGCTACACCTTTGTAGGCTTATCCTCTCATCATCACATTTTTTCTTATGCTTAATGGAGGATAACCCAAGCCTGGTGGACATGTGCTTCATTGTATGACTTATCATGTTGCTGACTCCTAGGCATTCTAGAAGCATTCTAGAATCCTTTATATACAAGCACTCCTAGTGTACTTACACATTGAATAAATATCATATCATCATTCTTATAATACTCTTTTGGTCTACTGTTGTGCTTGTGCTTGAGTTCCTTGGTCTTGGGTGAGTTTTTCCCTAAGGAAAATTCTTATATGGTATCAGAGATGAGGGAGATTCTCTTCACATAGTTGTTCAAGACCATTATTACTTTAGCACCTCAACCCAGATCTAGAGAATCCATAGAAATTGAGAGCATCTAGAGCCTATATGGACCTCACCATTTCATCTAGAATGGTGATTTGGTGAAAATCAGCTATAAATTTGCCTATATTGGACCAAAGTATATTTTGAGGCAAAAGAATTTTGCAAACTAACACCCAAAGGCTCGATTTACAAGTACGATATGATCTTTTATTAGATCTATGAATTTTATTTTCATATCTACAATTTACTCTTCTCTATAATTATTTTTTAATTTTGGTATTTTTCAAAAAAAAAATTAGGCCAGTTGGCCTTGTAGAGAATTTTTTTTGAAGGTACCGGGCAGTGACACCCCAGCCCCTACAAGCTAAATATTCCATCATCATCTTCAATATTCAATAATTTAATTCTAACCTCGGCAAACTGCACCACAGTAGAATACTTTAATTTTAACTAACACATCACAGACTCCAACCTGTAAACATTTTGAGGTGGCTTATCACAAATCATGACAATCTTATCACCAGTCAACACCTCCCACACCTATTCCCAACAATTTAGTTGTTTTTGCATAGCCCAGGCTTCTTTTTAAACATCGGAGGGATCCCACCCATAATGAATGTGGGATAAAAAATTTATCTCTTGTCAGTGCTAGCTCCACTTCTAGTCATTGGCAGCCACTCAAACTTGGCACTAGCAGTTATACTTTGACACTAGATTTTGTTCCTCAATGCCACTATAACCATGACTTTTGGTGACCTTCCACAAGCCACCTTGTGGTGCTTCTACCTCCTGCTCTGCCACATCAGTGCAATCTTACATGGCTTTAGATTAGCAAACATAGGTGACATATAAGTGCTAGCTGAGCTAGTGACAGCTTAGATCTGTATGCCATGTGTCTTTTTTCTGTATAGTTTTTGTATAGTACGGCCCTAACATATCAGCCATGGGGCCCAAATTTTTGCTGATGGTAGTAGTTTGCTATCTTAAATTTGATAGTCATATGACCATCATTCCTAAGAAATTTTGAACTACTACAATGACTATTGTACTGTCAAATTTAACCTCATCTTTTGCTAATTAGAACCCTCTCTAGATTCATTTTTTATTTGACAGTCTGACTTTGGGAGGTCATATCTCAGTCATCTAGGCTCCAAATCAAGTGTAATATTTTTTGATTTTGGCTAGAATTTTTAAAACTTTTTAGTTGTGCAATTAGTTTCTAGTTGTGGTGTATGTATTTGTCAGGTATTATGTCTTTTGGTGACTATACCTATCTAATCTTATATTTTGCAACTTTAGTTACTCATTATAAGCTCATCTGGACTCGAAAACAGGTTCCATTTTTTTCAAAGTGTGTTATTTTTTGTCTACTTTCTAGATTTGCAATCAGATTATAGGGTTGTGGGGACAAAAGTATCACTTTTAGAATTAGGTCTTTTTCTGTATTATAATGCTTTGATATAACTTCAAGATTGTTGTATATCTGAGATACATTATAATGTTCTAGTTTTCAACTCTATAAGGAGGTTGTAAAAAGGAAAAATTAGAAGTCCACTAAGACCAAAATTTGCAAGTGGCCATTGTAATCACACTACATATAAAGTGCCAAAAGCATCATTTTTGGGGGGTTTCTCAATTGAGTAAAAATGGGGGGTGTTTCTTGGTGTTGTGTTCCTCTTTTCTTGCTATTTTCTTTCATTTCTTACATCATGGAAAATTTCAAGTTTCCAAGATTAACACCACATAACTATGCTACATAGTCTATTAAAATATGGTGTGACTTAATGTATAATGAAGTTTCTCAATATGTAGATGGTACCCTTCCTAAACCAATAGGTGATCAAGTACCTAGAAGTGAAATCTCTTCTTGGGAATCTGTAGATAGGAAAGCCCTAGGTAATATTTGTTTGGAGGTTGAAGACAAAATCATTTATTAGATCCATAAGTCTAATACATCGAAGGAATCTTGGGATACCCTCAAAAACCTATATGGTAAAGCATGTGAGGAGGATATTTACAAAATTGAAGATAATCTTGTACCCCTAGATCCTAAGAAATTTTATTCTATACATGATTTCATCATAAAGGTGAATGAATTAAGAATTGAACTTGATGATTGTGGGAGTCCTATTAAAGATGACAGGTTAATCTATCTCATTCATAATAAGCTACCATCTGAGTACTCCAGATTTGTTTCTTCTTATGACACCACAAAGACTACATTAGGGGCTACCTATCAAGAACTCATTTTTTATCATTATGCTAAGCTATTGGATGAACAAGAAAAGAAGTTGCAATCAATGGGGATTCTGCATTCATCCAAGTCTAAGGCATTAGTGGCCAATAATGAGGGGTCCCAAACTTCAAATAAAGGAAAGGGAAAGAAGAAGAAGTGGAAAAATAACACACAAGAGGATATAGAAAAGACAACCCCACAATCAAATCAACAAGGCAAGTCTTCCTCGAATTCAAACAAGAAGGGGGACAATAATAAGGAGAAGAAAAAGTGTGCCTATTACAAGAAGTTTTGTCATGATGAATATGAGTTTTATCATAAAAAGATTGATGAGTTAATGAACATCGTAAAGAAACACAGTCTTCCATTGCCTAAAACTTATAAGGAGAAAGGATCTTCATCTTTAGCTTCAAATAGTAAAGGGCAAGCACTTATGAAAAACTCAAGTTTTTCAATGGAATGGATTCTTGACTTAGGTGCCTTATATCATATGGGTTCTTCAAAAGGAGACTTTTCTTCATTGAAGTAGTCCAAGGTATCACACATCTTTATAAGAGATAATACAAAAATGGAAGTTGAAGGAAAAGGACCTATGAAGATGGAAAATGGGGAATTCAAAGACATTCTCTATGTTCCTAACCTTAGCTCTAATCTCCTTTCAATTTACAATCACTCACCTTGCAGATGGAAATAAAGTTGAGTTTCTTCTAGATTTAGTAATGGTGCACACTCTCAAATATGATTCATTGGTTGTAGTGGGGAAAGTTAATCATGACACAAGGTTTTTCTTTCTCCCACTTTGTGCCTAAGTTTTCTTCACGTGCTTTCTTGACTCAATCTCATCCACAAATCAAATTATGGCATGAGTGGTATGGTCATCTTGCCTTCTGCTATCTTCATCAATTTTGCTCATAAAACATGGTCAAAGGTCTACCTACAATAAACTTTTCTAAGGGTAAATGTTCAACATGTTTAGTGGATATCCATCTAGAGGAGAATTTTGCTAAAGGGAAGTCTTCAAGAGCACCAATTGTACTTCATTTGGTTCACATGGTACTAGTAGGTCCAACAAGGGTTTCTACATACTCACTTTCATTGACAAATTTTCATGCTACACATGGATCTAGTTTCTTCATCATAAGAATGAAGTGTTGGACAGGTTTCTAGCCTTCATGAGTCATGTTGAACAACAATCAAGGAAAGTCATCAAAGTTCTTTGGATGGAAAATGAAAGCATATATGTGAACACAAGACTTAAAGACTTTTGCAAACTTGAGGGTATTGATCTTTAGAATCCACCAGCATTTAGTCCAAAAAATATAGATGTTGCAACATTGAGGTTACAATCTCTTAAGTCAATCAAAAGTTGCATGAGACAAGCCAAGTCTCTTGATCCTAAACTTGATGTCAAAGCTATAAGCAGTGCCAATCACATACTTAATAGGTCTTGTCATAATGTCTTAGATGGAAAGACTCCTTTTGAGGCATGGTGTGACAAAAAACTAGTTGTGAAACACTTCAAAGTCTTTGGTTATCTAACATGGGAAAACATATCTTCAAGGGGATGCAAAGCACCACAACCTAGGCCTTGTACTTTCATCATATATGAAGATGACATTAAGGCATACAAACTTATGGATCTTGAGACTCATGAGATCTTTATAGAGAGGAATGTTCACTTTGAAGAAAGTTCACACAACTTATCCTCTAATCCTCTTCACACTTCATACATTGTGGAAACTAATAGTGACACCAGTGATATTGATTTAACAAAATTAGATATGTAGGATCCTATTGAAAGATATAGGGAGAGGTCACATCATTAACACATTCTGTATGCATATATAGCCACAATGATAGGTCCAACACAATAGGGTATACATAGCCTTCTAGCTCCAGCATCAGAGGATGACTACATAGCTGATAATTCAGGTTTGTCTATGGAGTCACACATTACAGATTTGGGAAACATCAATGATGATATACATCTTCTCTTTGATGATGATGATCCTTCTTTAGTTGTTGTGAGGGCTCACTCTGACCCTTGTGTCCATTCTCTGCATGATTGATCTTTACAGGTTGATATGATTGTCAATCCTTATGTATAGTAGTTGTAGGAGGTCTCTTTATCATTTGAGGAGATAGTAGGTTCTTTGGGATAGATTCTACATCCATCCTTACTAGATCTAACATTGTTCTTTTTAGTAGCACTAGAAGGGGTAACTGTTAGTATCGATATAGGGACGGTTGAGCAAGTTTCAAAGGAATCATTGATTATTAGGATTCTTTCTAGATATAGGGGAAGTGTCTCTTATGTATCCATGATAATGTTTCTTCCAAAGGGGAGGAATGTTATTTAGCATTCCTGGATCAACTTCTACATTGGAGCAGCTATCATTGATCAAGATTCTGCATTTGTGGGGGGGGGGGAGGGGACTGCCTTGTCTCTCTTCTTCTTCTCATATTTCTCTTTTGTATATAGTTGATGTATATCATAATGGGGGGGTCTCGATTACTCCATCCATCCATGCATCTTGCCTTTTATCTCTCTTTTTGGGGAAGGGTTTTTCCCATGAGGTTTTCCCTCTTTCTCCACTTTATGAGAGATTGCATTATGTACATGGGTACCTAACGTGGCCTAGTAGCCAGGACCCATCTTGCATTTCATCCTAGATTTTTTAAGCTTAAGTGCATTCCCCTAAGTTTCACTTAAGGGGGGTGTTTGTGTAAATAAGTATTTACTTATTACACTTTACTTAAGTTCACTTAGGTTAATGCATTAGTTTATTATTATGCATTATTTTATTATATCTTAGGTGAGACACTCAGGAGTTTGTGTACTCTTATGAGTTGTCATGTTGACAACACTAGAGTGAGAAACTCTAATTTAGTACATGGTCTGTAAAACACTAGAGTTTGCATCATTAACTAAGTTGTCATGTAGACAACATAGTTATTCACACTCTTATTTTAGCACATGGTGTCTACAACATAATTCAACTCCCAACTATGCTATCCCATCGTATCATCTCAAGCCTTACCCTCTACCTCTCACGATCTCACGATGACTTCATAGCATCATATGTCTCTTGGTTTTCCTTCCCAATCTCCCAAAGCCCTCGTAGCATTATAATGGCTTAACTTCAAAGACCTTAATCTTTCCTCACTTGATCTCATGATGGGCCTCTTGGGTTATGCCATGTGGTACCTTGTCACTGGTTGGGCACCCAAAATATCTCCTACAATTAACTAACCTCAAGCCCCACAACATGTGAGCAAGCCTTGCACTTTGACAAGTCTTGTGTCTTAAAGACACTAAGGAAATGTTTGGTTGTGTATAAAATTTCCCAATTTTCCCATTACACTACAAATGTGGGACTAACAATTTAGCTTGTTTCTCTTTAAAAAAATAAAAAGGTAACCTCTGTTCAAAATATTTGATCTCCTTCTGCCTTCAATGCTATAACCACCCATGCTACAGGACCTTGTTCTCATTATCCATAGGAATCTTCAGGAGGGGATACATGCATGCACAAAGAGGAAAACAAAAACTATTTGTTACAAACACTGACTACAATATAGATGTAGGGGCCCCTTATTAATAAATCCAGGCAGTAGTAGGCCTCTAGCTAGATGAGCAAGAATCCCCATTCAAAACACTTCATGCACAATCTATCTTCCAGATGTTCAATCACTCCTCTATCATGGAGCTCTGCTCCTTTCTCCATTGCCATGAATGCCATTGTTAATTGCTCTGACTTGCCAGGTAACAAATCACATCCTATAGATGATCCAATGTTGTCCCATCATTTTCCTTGTACATCTAAAAATTGTACCTTCCATCTCCTTACAACTAACTCATTTAAAACATTTTCTTTCACTTATCAGGTAGGTAAATGGAAACATGCCTTGGACCAAGAAAAATTTGAGCAATAGGGCATGCCTATTGGGAAAATGTTTTGACTATTATATGAGATAATCACCTACCAAATCAGCTCGAGAGTTCTCTATACAAAGATACCAAAACAAGAAATTTGATGTCGGCATGAAATTCCAAAATGAATCATAGTGAATTTGGGCTTTCTTTTAATCAAGATGGGTTTATACTTTAATATTATTAGCAGCTTTAAAACATAACAATTCTATCTTCAATCCACACTCAACTTCACAATACTACATATATAGTAACATGTTCAATCTCCATATTGGATATTAACACTAAATTCATCCTTAATCACCTCTAAAATCAAAGCAACATGCTTGCAAAGATATAAATCTTGCGTGGTCAAATACCAAATCCTTGAATTGAGAATTATATGCAAAATGATGAAACATGTATGGTTTTTGAACACAACTTGCCCCAAACCACATTCTTAGACCTTTTATTCCTTTTGAAAACAAAGTTCATGATCACTTGTATTGTATTAATTACCATCATTTCTTGGGAATTCTTTGCCCTCCAAAACAATCAATCAAATTTAATGGAAATAGTTGGGCCCCAGAGTGGGTCCGACTAAATAAATTTTGAATTGAAATAATTGACCTCAAAATATTGATCTGTAGAACACCTGATATTGACTGGAATCAATTTTGAGCATTGAATTGCCATTTAAAACTTTTTTAGCCTATTTTCATGAACTGTGATTTTCTAATAAGAGGGTTTGTAGTCTAGCTTTAAAAACTGACCCAAATAGATAACCGAGCTCTGAAAACTAAAATGTTGATACTTTGTTCTGCATTCCTTGACCTTGTTAGATCTCATCACATGAAAACTTAAGGGTAAAATGATATTGACAATAAAAATTGTCCAATCAAAACTATCTGCAAATAAACATGTTAAAATCTATAAGCCTTACTTTTCAAAGAGTAGACAAGAAACATACCTTTCATCACTTGTTGGATAAAACTTACCAATGTCATCATCTCTCTTAATATAATATGTGCTCCCAAATATTCTAAAATATTTAACTGATGGTGAATATGCAAACCATAGCTTATAAGGTGTCTTGTCCATACCTTTTCTTATCTTTACTTTGTTCAGAGTATGTACTATTGTGTTTACTACTTCTTTCCAGAATGTCTTAGAAACATCATTCTCAAATAACATTGCTCTAGCTTCTTTTGCCATAGATTTATTTCTTCTATCAACAATCCCATTTTTCTCAGGTTTTCTAGGCGTAGATAGTTGTCTTTTGGTTCCATTTTCTTCATAGAGTACATTAAATTGTCTAGAGACGAATTCTCCTCCTCTATCAGATCTCAAACACTTAATCTTAACACTAGATTCATTCTCAACTCTATTCTTAAATATCTTAAACTTCTCAAAAGCTTTATATTTCTCTTTAAGAAATGCTACCCAAAAAATTCTAGTGAAATCATCAGAAAAAATCATAAAATACCTTTCACCATAGAATCCTTTGGTTCTTTTAGGACCACTTAGATTTGTGTGAACAATTTCCAATTTCTCTATAGTAGAGAAATTCTTGGTAGGAAAAGATACTTTCCTCTGCTTAGCCAAAATATATTCCTTGCATACAACGTTAGTAGGCTTAACAATCTTAGGTAGATCTTTCACTACAAATGTACTACTAACCTTCACAATATTATCAAATTTTATATGAAAAAATCATCTATGCCATAATCAAATGCTATCAAATTTTTTGACCAAACATGTCACCTCAGTAGGATAAAACTAAAATACATTACCTCTAGATCTAGTGCCAATTCCAATCATCTTACCATCTTTGTCTTTGATAGTGCAAGTTGTTGGAGTTCTTTCTAGTAATGAACATATCAAGTGTATTTAAACCTGATACTAGGAAACAAAGATAGGGATAGGCCTAAGGATGAGCTAAATCCTATATTTAGCAAGGCTAAATCTTAATTCTAGGCCAACATTAATAGAATCATTAGGACTCACTGCACTTTACGCTCTACAAGGCCAAGGCAAGCAAACCTAAGGGACTGTTCTTATTAACTAGATATTCTTCTCTGCAAGACTATCCCCTATAGAAAAAATGGTCAATATTCTTTTATGATTTGCTGATAAAATTTCTAATCATAGTAGCTAACTACAACAAAATTGTTACAGCAAATAAGCAATGACCAACACTTATAGTTCTTGAATACATAAAAAGGTAAATTGATATTCAATTAAAGATTTGGATCTCAACATAACCTAGGTATGCAACAATAGAGAACATGCAACCTCTAAGCCAACTAATCCCTTATTCATTAGGCATCAACTAAACTTTAACATACACATGGACACCTAAATTATACTCATATATCCAAACATTTGATCTATCTAGCTGGCTTGCAAATAGACATCTATCTTCATAAAAACTCTCATACTTATTATAATATCCTCCTGGTGAAACCTACAACCCTATCAATGTAAATAAGCATTTACATTGCTTCTTTATCCCAATAGAAAATCTATTAGGACATACAACCTTTAGAGATTACAAATGAGTTTAAGCTCATTGTTCTTAAACACAAAACATTGTAAATAATAGGGGAAGGAGATGCGAATCATAATGAAACTAAGAGAAATGAAGTTCTGTACTAATCTCATTGAAAACAATGCATCATCTGTATGTCAAAAATTAGAAAATAACACCAAGGAATGAATGTGTAGTAAAAAATGCTTCAAAATAAATACACTATTTCTATTCATAACAAAGGAATACTAAGAAGAAAATGGTATCACAACTCTAGAACTAGAGCCAACCTTATGGTCTCACTAGTCAGAAAAATTGGAATTGGTATGGTCTCACAATAGTGAGAAAATCTCAAAATTAGAACCTCTACAAAGAGTAAAGAAGATGAATTTATAGACATAAAGAAGTTTTTGGATCTACAATTTGATTATGGCATGTGTCCTGATGAAATTGTCTTCATCCTAATATTGTTGAAAATGATCTTCTTCATCTATCGACAATCAAAAATCATTAATTTTTGTAACAAAATATCTGATATATATCTCCTTAAAGTAATCAAGAAAATATCCTCTAAGGAAATATTAGATATAAATTATAATATGTGCTGGAGATTCAAATCTAATCTTGGTTTGTCATGCACTGCTTTTGCCATGAAATGCAACTATATTGTGGGAAAACACTTTATTGCTCCCAATTGCCTCTAAAACATTCAATTTTACCTTTACAAATACTCAGGTCACTTGATCACATAAAAATATGATCTAATCCTAATATTATTTTATTTGAAAACATCAAATATACATTTTAAACTAAGGAGCTGTCAAAATCATAAATCTACATGTAGCTACTTCTGGTGAATATTTGTGTAAAATCCATCTCTAGAAATGGATAGTTCATCTCTTTCCAATTCCAATGGTATATTATAGTGCATATTTTGGATAAAAATCATGCCTCTATGATCCATTTGAAATTTCAGCCTTGGGCTATGAACAATCATTAAAATGAAAGATTTAAATGAATTATATAGCATAAACTATATAATATCATTCAAATATTTAAAACTTTCAACTTTTAGGATTTCTAAGCATTCAGATTAGAAAAATCTAATTAAAATTTTTTTAAAAATTTTATCCCCTCCCCGTAGTCACCAAGTGTCATATTTCCATTCATTGAATTGCTCTCAAGTGGGCCCCACATTTTCATCATCATTTAAAAACATTTGAAAATTATGAATCTATGATATTATGACCAAATCATAATATTGTAGCTTTCGACTTCACCTTACCCAGCCTCATGGCATCCTTGTATTCCCGTAGTACCTTAAGTCTTCAAACTTCAACTCTCGACTATATGATCCCATCATATCATCTCAAGCCTTACCCTCTACCTCACATAATCTCAAGATGACTTTGTAGCATCATATGTCTCTTGGTTTGCCTTCCCAATCTCTTGAAGTCCTCATAGCATTATAATGGCATAATGTTAGAGACCTTAATCTTTCCTCACTTGATCTAATGACGAGCCTCTTGGATTGTGCCACATGGCACCTTGTCACTAGTTGGACACCCAAAATATCTCCTACATTGAACTAACCTCAGGCCCTACAAAACATGAGCAAGCCTTGCACTTTAACAAGTCTTGTGTCTTAAAAACACTAAGGAAATGTGTGGTTGTGTATAAAAGTGCCCAATTTTCCCATTACACTATGAATTTGGGACTAAGGGTCTGGCTTGTTTCTCTTTAAAAAAAGAAAAATGTAACCTCTATTCAAAACATGTGATCTCCTTCTGCCTTTAACACTACAAATGCTCATGCTACAAGACCTTGTTCTCATTATTCACAACCATCTTTAGGAGGGGATACATGCATGCACAAATAGGAAAACAAAAACCATTTACTATAGACACCAACTATGATGTAGATGTAGGGGCCCCTAATTAATCAATCCAAGGAGTTGTGGGCCTCTAGTAGATGAGCAAGAATCCTCATTCAACACACTTCATGTGTAATCCATCTTCTAGACATGCAATCATTCCTCTGTCATGGAGCTCTTCTCCTTTATCTATTTCCATAAATGTCATTGTTTATTGCTCTAGCCTACTAGGTAATAAATCACATCCTGTAGATGATCTAGTGCTATCCCATAATTTTCCTTGCACATCTAAAAACTATGCCTTCCACCTCCTTACAATTAACTCATTTAAAACATTTTCATTCACTTATCTAATAGCTAAAGGACAACATGTCTTGGACCAAGTAAAATTTGAGCAATGGGGCATGCCTGGTGGGAAAACATTTTTGCTATTATAGGGGACAATCACCTACCATATCAGCATGGGAGTGCTTTGTAAAAAGATACAAAAAAAAGAAATTTTATGTTAGCATCAAATTTGTAAGTGATTCATAGTGGATTTGGGCTTTCTTTTAATCAAGATGGGTTTATACTATAATATTATTAGCAACTTTAAAACATCACAATTCTATCTTCAGAATATCTTCAATCTGCAGTCAACTTCGCAATACTACATATACAGTAGCCCATTCAATCTCCATCAAATCAACATGCTTGCAAAGATATAAATCCTGTGTGGTCAAATACTGAATCCTTGAATTAAGAATTATATGCAAAATGATGAAACATGAATGGTGTTTGAATATAACTTACCACAAACCACATTCTTAGACCTTTTATTCCTTTGGAAAAAAAAATTCATGATCAATTGTATTTTATTAATTACCATCATTACTTGGGAAGTCTTTGCCCTCCAAAACACTCAATCAAATTTAATGGAAATAGTTGGGCCCCAGAGTGGGTCTGACCGAAAAAAAAATTGAGTTTTAACAACTAACCTCCCAATACTTATCCATAGAACACCTTATGCTGAAATGAATCAAATTCAAGCATTGAATAACCATTTAAAACTTGTTTAGCCTATTTTCACCAACTATAATTTTTTGATAAGAGGGCTTGTAGTCTGGCTTTAAAAGCTAACCCAAATAGATAACGAGGCTCTAAAAATTGACATGTTGATACTTCATTCTGCATTCCTTGACCCTGTCAGATCTTGTCACATGATGAATTTGGGGTCAAAATATATTGACATTCAAAGTCTCCTAGTCAAAATTGTCTATAAATAAACATGTTAAAAACCATAAAATACATTTAATTTTAGCTTTACAAACTAGGCAAACAAATGCTTGAAGGCTTGAAAAAGGGGGAATTAGTTCATTTCCATGAGCAAAAAGTAAATCTATGATTTTGGCTCATGATGAATAATAGAATGCATTTGGTGATCATGTGAAGTTGGGTACTTAGAATTGTAGGACTGGAAACATCAGTAGAAAAGGGTTTTTTGCAAATGGAATGGCCCTGGGAAAGTGGGCAGACGGATTCATCAAGGTTTACAAACGGGAACATTTGAATAATTTTAAAATTAGTTTATAGTAGTGCAATCAATTGTATTTATCTATTATGGAATTAGAGTTACGACATCCCAAACAAGGATACCAACCAATTTGCATTTTATGACACTAGTAAAAGTTATAAATTGCATTTGGAGTCGTGTTCAAAAATGTATCAAATAGATTCATCGTAAGCTCAAATCTAAAACATAGAAATTGTGTGACCTCTAGAATGCAATAAAAAAGGAATTTTGTCAGTTGGTCAATTGGGTCAAAGTTATAATAGGTCAAACAAGGCCTCCTAGATTTTTGGGCAATTACACAAATGCATGACAACATCAAACAACCAACTTTGAGGGGTTTGAAACCTAATCAAACATATTCAAAATGATTTAAAAATTTTAACATAGGTTCTTTGAAATGTGTATTAAAGATCCCCAAAGTGGCAGGTCATGAAACATTTTTAAGTATAAGATATTTGAATGCAAACTAGGCCTTTTATCACTGTTTGACACTTAGGCAAAAAATGCAAAAATGAACACAACTCAAAACAAAACTTCGTAGAATGACTTGGAATGTCAGTTTATCATTATAGGATGTGTGGAAATGCTGAATACAAGGTTTTAGAAACATAAAACACCTCTCAGGTCTTAATACCATAGCTAGATACATAATCAATAAAATACGTTTATAGGGCTCAAATTGACTCAAAAATTGGAATGGTACTTAAAATGGGGATGCAATTTTGAGTCCCATCAGTGGCTCTATCTATGGAAAGGATTCAAATTTCTAGAGGAAGAAGACCACTCCCAAAAAATTTCTTGAACAACTTGACGAAAGGAGGAAAACCTATTCTAACTATACAAAAGGATGGCCCGGGCCACAAAAACTTCTCGAACTTCTTACTTCTATCAAACTCATGATTCCCATTTGTGTCTCTCTAAGGTAAGCTATAGGTATTAATTGCATCAATTTCACCACATATATTAGGTCTTCTCATTAGTGGATCAGGTGAAACAAAACTATTCTCATAGTGCATATAAAAACTTGAATCAATTTCTTCTTCTCTGGAGGAAGAAGACCACTCCCAAAAACTTTCTTGAACAACTTGACAAAAGGAGGAAAGCCTATTCTAACTGTATAAAAGGATAGCCCCGAGCCACCAAAACTTCTCAAAACTTCTTACATCTATCAAACACATGATTCCCATTTACATCTCTCTAAGGTAATCTATAGGTATTAATTGCATCAATTTCACCACATATATCAGGTCTTCTCATTAGTGGATTAGGTGAAACAAAACCATTCGCATAGTGCATATAAAAACTTGAATCAATTTCTTCTTCTTGCTCACTATGAAAATGTATATTGGCATTGTCTTGAATATAAAAATTAAACTAAGAACCATCATGAACATATTATGGATGCATGCTATCAAGAGGAAACACAAGGTATTCATATTCCACTTTGTTCATAGAGTTGCACATGTCAAGAGAATGCAACTCACCTTGTGTATCTAGGTGTGAAGGGCACATAAAATATGATCCCTGCCTCTTTGTAGTTATATCACTTATCAAAATAGATTTACCACTCATTGAAAACTCTTCACACTAAAACAACTTGTCAGTCACCAAATTTGAAAAACTGTTCCAAAAATATTGATCCAAAATATGCTATTTATAAGTAGTATCTTCATCTAACCAACTATTAGAGGAAACCTTAAACTTTGTAAACTTACCATCAAGCTGATCATTAAAAGATTTGTTAGTATAAAAAGGAAACTTAGAATCAGCAATTTAATTTCCACTATTTTCCTCTTCATCTCCTCAAGGATCAAAACTTATTGCAATGCAATCACCAACATGAGAAAAATTGAGATAGTAGCAAACTTCCCTTCAATGACATCCCCTTAATGTAACAAGTCATCATGTGCACAAATATTTGAGGTAATATCATATGCACCTCCAAAGCTTGACAAAGATAATTAGGATTTTATATCTTTTTCCACATCAAACATTGGGGAAGTGACTTGACTAAATGAAGAAACATTAAGAGGGAAAATATGAACATCCTTAGAAGTACTCACAAATTTCTCAAAATCACAAGCCAACAAATTTGAAACCTCATTAGGGCTCAACAAAACTTCTTCACAAATCTTCTCCTGGCTGTGATTATTATCTGGATGACATAACTAAATCATAGTAGCAACAACATTAATACAACAATTTGAAATATCAGAATCATTACAACATTCTTTTTTATCATGGAAATCATTACCTCTACTGATGTGACAAATTTCTTCAATCTCATATGCACTGTCATAAGACTCATTTTCAATTTCATATCCATCTTCTTTATGCTGGTTGCAATCCTCTAATTCACTAAAAGTTGAATCCATCTCTTCCCATTTAGAAGATAGATTATCAATTTTTACAAATTCATTATATTCATCACTACCTTGACTTTCAGCACATGTATTATCATCATTGGAAGACATAATATGAACACTATCATTATCACTTTCCATATCCTTAATGAATGCTTCAGCTTGCAAAATCTCATGTAATCTTACTAGTGCTGGCCAATTAACTAAATCAAGCACTAAAATATCAAGGAAAACACTAGGTAGGGAAGATTCCTCTAGTCTAGAATGAAAAGGCATCTTATTGATTACTAATTTAAACTTTATATGAACTTGTTCAACATTTAGACCCTAAATACTTCCCATGTCCCCTTTGATATGCTGGAAATCATACTATGGATTTGCTTATTCGACATAACAATATTACTAGCCATAGTTTCCAAACTATTAGAAATTGGTAGATTAACCTCAAACTTGATCTCTAACTCCATTTTAAAATAAAAATTTCACCTATTTCTCTAGTGCTGAAAATCACTTAATAGAGGTACTAATTAATTTAAACATTAAACTTTCATGAAAAGTAAAATACCTCCAATGCTGATGTAAAAAATTTCATCTACTAATTCTAGCACAAGTGTGATTTGATACTCTTTCACACACTAATCAAAACCTTATAGAGCTACCACCTCCTTTAACAGGACAAATAAATCATAGTTGTGATTCACCTTCAAACATTCAAATTTTCTATAATAGTAGAAGCAACAACATCGAACCTTAATCAAGAAACATTTCTTTTCCAAGAAACTATTAAGAGCTTCAAATCCACCCTTACAATTGAAAGTCCTCCAACTTTTTAACATGAAATCAACTAGGATACACTAGTACAAAAAATAGAGTCTCCACTCACAACATGAGAAATAAATCAGGATTTTTCACTTGACAAAATCTGAACTAGAATTTTAATGGTAGGAGAAATACAAATCATCAAACCACTCTCATAGATTTATAATCCTGATAATCGAGAACAAACCATGCTTGTTCATTCTTGACTCTAAACACTATAGCACTTTGAAAAAACTTCCCAGCTAAACTGACTAATGATAGAATTAGTAGTGACAATACAATCTTCAATCAACCTTCAAATATACTATTGTCCTACATAAAACATCATTGGGAGGCATGAAATTCCAGCATGACCTTGCTACTAATAACAAACTTTGCACATGCCTTTCTTGTAATTCTACTGAATCACCTTTTAGATTGCAATACTCCCTATCAGATTCACCATTTTTTTGGATTTCTTTCTGGCAAGGAACATATCAAGTGGATTTAAACCTAGTACTAGGAAACAAAGATAGGGAAGGTTAAGGATGAGCTAAATCCTATATTTAGCAAGGACAATGTCATCTAGACTCACTTCACTTTAGGCTCTGCAAGGCCAAGGCAAGAAAACCTAAGGGATTGTTCTTATTAACTTGATATTCTTATTTACAAGACTATCCCCTATAGTAAAAATGGTCAATATTCTTCTATGATTTGCTGATAAATTTTTTGATCATAGTAGCTAACTACAACAAAAAAGTAACAACAAATAAGCAATGACTAACACTTATAGTTCTTCAATACATAAAAAGGTAAGTTGATATTTGATTAAAGATTTGGATCTCAACATAACCCAGGTATGCAACAACAGAGAACATGCAACCTCTAATGTAATACCCCGCCCGGAGATCCTTGGAAACAAGAATGGAAAACAAGTCAGAACAACTTGTTTTTTTTTTCAAGTGTAAGTGCACATGATACAACCTACACAAACCAAAAGATCACAACGGAAGACTGAAAGACAACCAAGCACCAACGGATCTCCAAACGCCACTACCAACAAGAACACAATCACAAAAACTACAAAGGCCTACCAAGTTGAAAGACATAAGCTGACTCTAGGAAACGAAATAAGTCTGAAATCCTGAAGCCCTCAAATTTTGGCTAAGTCTGAATTTCTGAAGCCCTGATTTTTCCTAGAATCCACACCTTATCTCGTAGAGGTCTGAAACCCATCTCAAATGAATCATCGCATATATTAAAATATATCTTAAGTATAAGGAATTAAATACTTAAACGATATATTTTAAACCCTGAAGGACTACAACACAAACTCAAAAACTAAATTTCAAAAGAAACCTCCTGAATTCAAAATGCAATAACATAGGCTTGAAGAACGCCCAAAAGGGTATCCAGATCAACTCTCAAAAAGATCAGAACACTACAAAAAGTGCCCGCTGTTGGTACGTGTAGGTTTTAACCAAAAGGCGTGCGACACTTTTCACCAAGGGAGGGCGACACTTCTCCCTTACTGCGTGCGACACTTCTCAAGAAGGCGTGCGATACTGGAAAAGTATCGCACGACATTTCTCATAAAGTCGTGCGACACTCTTCCAATGTCGTACGACACTTCTTCAGTATTGCGTGCGACACTTTTTAGTTTTGTGCGACATTATTTCTATGGGCGTGCGATACTTTATCAGTGTCGCACAATGTTGAACAAATGTCGCCCATAGAAAATAAAAACAACTCCAGAACTCAAAAACAGAGAAAAACTGACAAAAGAACCTCCACACCGGGGAGTACCGGATCCACATTTTGAGGCCAAAACACTCGAACCAAAATTGAGTAACAGGAAATGAAATCTAACCATATATCCAACAAAGAAGGGAAAGTACAGAAAGGAAACATCACGACAACTGAAATAACATCGCAATAACATAGATAACATCGCAATGAGCAAGATAACCAACTAAGTACGTAGTTCCTCCCAACCGTCAATAGCGTCATAGGACCATCGTGGGCCCTACCCATCCCCCGCGCATGATATCCCAAGCCACCGATTAGATCATCGGTGCTATCGTGATAGGGACATCACTACTAAACATGCTACAATATAAGTAATGAAATCTATCATGCTAGTAGAACATAAGATAACCCTGTTATCAGATAACATCATCTACTACATGCTAATCATCATAATGAGGAAAGCATTAAAACTAACATCATCTAAGCATGATAACATCATAATGAGAGCATAAATCACAAGCAGCATACTCTGTATACCGAAGTACCAAGTGACACATCCAGCAACGATCACGTTAGAACAATGGACCGTCTCTGTACATCGGTCCCTAGCAGTGGTGAAGGTAGCTATGCCTCCCAACCATGTGGCACCCGTAGGTCCACACCCACCGTGCTGATGGAGATAATGATCCAACCACATACACACAAAACAACAACCATGGCTAACACACACGCCAAGCAGTATGATGACTGAATCCAAGACATAAACAATGCATAAACTACAGGTCCTGGTCAGACACCTCAATGGACTACTACGTAGGGACTGACATCATGGAGAGTCGCTTGGCATCGACAAGCCCAAGCTCAGATCATGCGTTTCAACTCCTCAACGGAGGGCCCCGCATATACTTTTTATTATCTTAAATTTTATTACCACCCAATGTTTTATTTAATTATCACTTACTTAAAACTTCCTCTGCCAACCCTATGGGACTAAGGTCACCAGGCTGCGAGATAGAAGCCCCCTCCATATGCTACCCTACCCTACCCATGCTCATCCAACGATGAGTTCCCGAAGGCATGCAAACTCCCAACCCAACCCCAATGATCACAACGTTCAGAAGTACCACGGAAGATCGAGCCCCGCAGGTCACCCGACAATATACGTGTGTGTGGCGCACCACCATCATAGAGATCATACACAAGGATAGGATGAGAATGCAAACAAAAGTCAATCGATCGAAAAAATAATCGGGATGATGGATGCTACACGCATCCCAATGCAACAAAAGATGCAAAAATGTTCTGACTGGTATCCAAATGGATCATCCAGGTCCATGAACCACAATGTGCCAAGAAAGCCCGAGAAAATAGGGTGGCATGCAAAATGAGGTAAAAAACCCCAAATTTTGGAAAAATTCCAAAATTAAAACCCATTTGGCCTTTGGGTTCAAAAACCCCAAAAATCCAAAAATAATAAAAAACGGACACCGTATGCAAAAACGGCCAGCATAACGGCCCAAAAACCCAAACTCCCATTTAAAAAATAGGTAAAACGTTCATACCCGACCAACCGAGCAGAACTAGCAAACAGAAATGGAGGGGAACACTAGTTCTCAACCTCCTAACATATTGCTACAAGAAACGAAAGCTGAAACGGAGCGAAAACTAAAAAATGGGAAGGCCCTACCTGAAGGAAAAAGAGGCAGAAACTGAAACTCGCACAATAAAATAAACCGCCCGCCAAAACAGTTGAAAATGATGGCAAAGCATAAACTCCTCAAGCCGAATCCAACGAGACCAACCTCGCACAGATCCCACACTCACAGCTCCCAGAACGAGCAAAACAAGAATCCTTCAGAAGAGGATTTCCAAATTTGCTCTACAATTCTATTTCCAAATTGTGAAAAGTGATTTATGAAATCACTTTTCCAATACTTATTCACTTTTTTTGGGTGAATAGTCAATTCTGGAAAATAGCTACCTAGAGTAGTTAAACTCCAAAATGACCCAAACGAAAATAGGTTATTATCCGCAACGGGATTTCACCTAAGGAAAAGCTGCCAGAAATTAAATCCAAAAGATTAAAAACTTGAAAACTCAAAATTACAGAAAAACACTTAACACTTTCGCGACAAATGCGAACTTCTAAATGCACAGACATGTTCACTGCTCTAATCACATAATGCAATTGAGTTCGGATTTACTAATCACCGAAAGGTTTTAATATAAAACAAGTAAATAAGGATACGTCGACCATATAGGAGCGACATTGGCAAAATATGAATAGCTGGATGACTAACTCCATAGGCCACTGCCAGGGATGTAATTCCTGCACACTAGAACACACGATCAAGTGCACTTGCATATAATATAATAGTCAAAGCAATTAAAGCATTTAAATAACTCATTAATCCATTTACACCACTCACATTCGCATTAATCATAAAAGACGAGAATGAAGTAAATAACCATAGTCAACAATTAGGTCCAATACATCATATCACCATATAATCAGTTATCATAGATCTACTGTCGTCTCAAAATAACATCAACATAAAAATATGATAAACTGAACAGCATAGTAACAAAGCATCTATGGTACGAAAATCAAAATATAACATTCGACCCTCAGGTCGTCTCAAGGTACAAATATCAAAAGAGTATCAAGTATCTCTTGAATCAAAAATAGACAAGGTACAGACTGCAAACACGAGAGGCACTACATCTAAGCTAACTAGTCCCTTATCCATTGGGCATCAACTAAACTTTAACATACATATGGACCCCTAAAGTATACTCATACATCCAAATATCTGATCTATCTAGCTGGCTTGCAAATAGACATCTATCTTCATAAAAACTCTCATACTTATTGTAATATTCTCCGGTTGAAACCTATAACCCTGTCAATGTAGATAAGCATTTACATGGCTTCTTTGTTCCAATAGAAAATCTATTAGGACATAAAACCTTTAGAGATTGCGAATGAGTTTAAGATCATTGTTCTTAAACACAAAAAATTGTGGATAATAGGGGAAGGAGATGAGAATTGGAATGAAACTAAGAGAGATGAACTCTTCTATTAAGCTCATTGAAAATAATACATCCTCTATATGTCAAAACTTAGAAAATAACACCAAGGAATGACTATGTAGTATAAAATGCTTCAAAATAAATTCACTACTACTATTCATAATAGAGGAATAGTAAGATGAAAATGGTATTACAACTCTAGAATGGGAGTCAACCTTGTTGTCTCACTAGTCATAAAAATTGGAACTTCTCTGGTTGTAGTGAGAAATCTCAAAATTGCAACCTCTACAAAGAGTAGAGATGAAGAATTTATAGACAAAAATAAGTTTTTGGATCTCCAATATGATTCTAACATGTGTCCTACTAAAATTGTCTTCATCCTGACATTGTTGAAATTGATCTTCTTCATCTGTCGGCAATCAATAATCATTAATTATTGTAACAAAATATCTAATATAAATCTCCTTAAAGTAATTAGCAAAATATCCTCTGAACAAATATTAGATATACATCATAATATGCACTAGAGATTCAAATCTAATCTTAGTTTGTCATGCACTACTTTTCCCATGAAATTCAATTGTACTATTGGTAATCACTTCATTGCTTCCAACCACCTCTAAAATATTAAATTTTACCTTTATAGCTGCTCATGTCACTTGATCGCATCAAAATTTGTTCTAATCTTGATATTATTTCAACTACAAATATCAAATCTACATTTTAAACTAAGGAGACCCTAAAATCACAAATCTGCCTATCGCTACTTCTAGTGAACACCTATGTAAAATCCTACTATATAAATGGATAGTTCATCTCTTTCCAATTCCAATGGTATATTATAGTGCATATTTTAGATAAAAATCATGCCTCTATGGCCCATTTGAAATTGTAGCCCTGGGCTATGAACAATCATTAAAATGAGAGATTTAAATGAACTATATAGTATATACTATATAATATCATTGAAATATTTAAAACTCTCAACTTTTCAATTTTTAAGCATTCAAATTAGAAAAATTTTATTTAAAAATTTTATTTTATTTTACCCTATCCCAACAATCGCTAAGTGTCATATTTCCATTCGTTGAACTACTCTCATGAAGACCGCACATTTTCATCATCATTTAAAATCATTTAAAAATTACAAGTCTATGATATTAAGACCAAATCATACTATCATAGCTCTCAATTTCACCTTTCTTGACCTCACAACATCCTTGTATTCTTGTAGTACCTTAAGTCTTCAAACTTCAACTCCCAACTATGCTATCCCATCGTATCATCTCAAGCCTTACCCTCTACCTCTCACGATCTCACGATGACTTCATAGCATCATATGTCTCTTGGTTTTCCTTCCCAATCTCCCAAAGCCCTCGTAGCATTATAATGGCTTAACTTCAAAGACCTTAATCTTTCCTCACTTGATCTCATGATGGGCCTCTTGGGTTATGCCATGTGGCACCTTGTCACTGGTTGGGCACCCAAAATATCTCTTGCAATTAACTTACCTCAAGCCCCACAACATGTGAGCAAGCCTTGCACTTTGACAAGTCTTGTGTCTTAAAGACACTAAGGAAATTTTTGGTTGTGTATAAAATTGCCCAATTTTCCCATTACACTACAAATGTGGGACTAATAGTTTAGCTTGTTTCTCTTTAAAAAAATAAAAAGGTAACCTCTGTTCAAAATATTTGATCCCCTTCTGCCTTCAATGCTATAACCACCCATGCTACAGAACCTTGTTCTCATTATCCATAGGAATCTTCAGGAGGGGATACATGCATGCACAAAGAGGAAAACAAAAACTATTTATTACAAACACTGACTACAATATAGATGTAGGGGCCCCTTATTAATAAATCCAAGGAGTAGTAGGCCTCTAGCTAGATGAGCAAGAATCCCCATTCAAAACACTTCATGCACAATCTATCTTCCAGATGTTCAATCACTCCTCTATCATGGAGCTCTGCTCCTTTCTCCATTACCATGAATGCCATTGTTAATTGCTTTGACTTGCCAAGTAACGAATCACATCCTATAGATGATCCAATGTTGTCCCATCATTTTCCTTGTACATCTAAAAATTGTACCTTCCATCTCCTTACAACTAACTCATTTAAAAAAATTTCTTTCACTTATCAGGTAGGTAAATGGAAACATGCCTTGGACCAAGAAAAATTTGAGCAATAGGGCATGCCTATTGGGAAAATGTTTTGAGTTATTATATGGGACAATCACCTACCAAATCAGCTCAAGAGTTCTCTATACAAAGATATACAAGAAATTTGATGTTGGCATGAAATTCCAAAATGAATCATAGTGAATTTGGGCTTTCTTTTAATCAAGATGCGTTTATACTATAATATTATTAGCAGCTTTAAAACATAACAATTCTATCTTCAATCCATACTAAACTTCATAATACTACATATACAGTAACCTGTTTAATCTCCATATTGGATATTAACACTAAATTCATCCTTAATCACCTCTAAAATCAAAGCAACATGCTTGCAAAGATATAAATCTTGTGTGGTCAAATACCAAATCCTTGAATTGAGAATTATATGCAAAATGATGAAACATGTATGGTTTTTGAACACAACTTGCCCCAAACCACATTCTTAGACCTTTTATTCCTTTTGAAAACAAAGTTCATGATCACTTGTATTGTATTAATTACCATCATTTCTTGGGAAGTCTTTGCCCTCCAAAACAATCAATCAAATTTAATGGAAATGGTTGGGCCCCAGAGTGGGTCCGACTAAATAAATTTTGAATTAAAACAATTGATGTCAAAATATTGATCTGTAGAACACCTGATACTGACTGGAATCAATTTTGAGCATTGAATTTCCATTTAAAACTTTTTAAGCCTATTTTCACCAACTGTGATTTTCTAATAAGAGGGTTTGTAGTCTAGCTTTAAAAATTGACCCAAATAGATAACCGAGCTCTGAAAACTGAAATGTTGATACTTTGTTCTGCATTCCTTGACCTTGTTAGATCTCATCACATGAAAACTTAAGGGTAAAAAGATATTGACAATAAAAATTGTCCAATCAAAACTATCTGCAAATAAACATGTTAAAAACCATAAAACAATTTTGTCACAACCCCAAATCTGAAATATAGCAAGTGTGTGACCTCTAGAATGCAAGGCAAAATGAATTTTCTTAGTATGGTAAAATGGGTCAAAGTTATAATAGGTCAAACAAGGCCTCCTAGATTTCTAAGAAATTACACAAATGCATGACAATAACAAATGACAAACTTCGAGGTGTCTGTAACCTAATCAAACGGACTTAAATTGAGCTGAAAATTAGAAAATAGGTTCTTTGATATGCATATTAAACATACCCAAAGTGGAAGGTCATGAAAATTTTTTGGGTACATGATATTCAAATGCAAACTAGACCTTATGTCATTGTTTGACACTTAGGAAAAAAATGCAGAAATCGACACTGCTCAAAACAAAACTTTGCAGAATGACTCAGAATGCCAGTTTATCATTATAGGATGTATGGACATGGTGAAAGAAAGGTTTTAAAAACATAAAAAACCACTTAGGTCTTAATATTATTGCTAGATACATAAGCAATAAAATATATTTATAGGGCTCAAAGTGACTCAAAAATTGGAATGGTGCTCAAAATGAGGATGCAATTTTGAGTCCTATCATAGGTATTCTCAGTTATGCTTCAATCTGTCAACAAAATAGTCATTAGTTTTAGTTTTACCATCAAGTTTAATGGATCTAATTTATATTATATGACAGGTTGCATTGTTACCAACTCTAACAATTCCTCCATCATGATTCTTGAACTTAACAAACTTATTCATATCACTAGTCATGTGATCTGAACAACCACTGTCAATTATCCAATCAGATTTCTTTTCTACTTGGGTAACTAGAACTCTTTCTTCCCTAATTTATCTATCAAGATTGTCTTCCTTGATAGCCAAAAATCCTAATTCATCATCACTTTCACTTTGACCTTTCTCATCAGATTATTCATCTTTATTTGCATAAAAATAATTTCTATCTCTATCTCTTCTAGGGTTAAATCTTCCCTTATACTTATTTTCTATTTTAGGACATTTAAATGCATAATGACCATATTCATTAAAATTCTAACATTTAAAGATTTTCTTACCATCTTCTTCTTTTCTCACCAAAAGGGACATTCCTTCTTCAATTTCCTTGTCCTCTTCAGCTCTGCTACTACCAACAAAATCTCCATGGGTGCTTGCAATCCTTGTCAAATTATTTTAAATATTTAGGGAAATAAAGGTTGTTTCTGTAGACACCTAAATTTGATTACACTACTTTGGTAATCTAATTTAGCCATCTCTAAAGGCATCATTAATTAAATTCTTATTTAATTAATCCTTTGCCATCCCTAGTTGATTAATTTAATTAATCATCTATAGTCCTAATTGATAAATCAAATAATCTATTATTTATCAATTAAATCCTTTTCTCCTATCTAATTCCAAAAATCCCCATTTATTAAATAAATTTATTTGATAAATGAAATCCTCAAATTCAAAAATCCCTAACCTATCTCTAATCCTCCATTTAGCCTAATCCACCCCATCCACCCATACTAACCAAGCTTAGCCACTAACTCACCCACCCTCATTAATGCCATCCACTTGCACATCTCTAACATCCCTAATCTAATCCTAAACCCAAACCTAATCCACCCCCTAATGTTGTCACATTCCTTAAACAAGTTTAAGACTTTCCTAATCCAAACCAAAGTCTCCCCTCAAAAAACCCAACCACTAAGTCATGAGTGCTCTTACAAAACATAAAAGAATCTTACAAGCCCACTCATGACTCTTACACCCATCTTCCACACTCTTCCCTCTTCCACACCCATTCCTCTTACATCCCTCTTACATAGTCAACCCCACTCATCATGCCTTTAACCAACCCTTTACCCTACGCTCTCACACTCATCCTCCTTGTGACAAGTGTCACCTTCCCATTGGTGCTAAACAAGCACAATCCATGTGCTCCCCTTTGAGTGCATCTTAGCCCTCCTTAAGCCTTCATCCATCCTTGCATCTAAGCCCTCCATCCCTCTACCCCTTAGCCTATAAATTGAATCTTATCCCAAGCCATTTCATCAACAATCTTTGAGCTAAAGTTACCATGCTATTTTGAGAACCAAAGCCATCAATCTTACCCTTATAATGCCAAATTGAGAGCTCACAAAGCTACCAATTTGCCATTACCCATCTCCATTGAAGTAGCTTTTGAGCATCTTGAGCATACATCCAAAGTAAAAGGACACATCTACAGAATCAAGAAAGCATGGAGTGTTTTCTCTTGTGAGGTTTGCACTTCCTATTTGCTTTCTTTGTCTAAGCATATATGTGAATTTAGTTTTTGGTTTGTGAATGTTTACTTTAATGTTAATGTTCTTTGCACACTAAGATTCTTGCTCTACAGTTTCAACTCTTGAAAACTCACCAAACTATCTTAGATTTTCTTTTGTTTATTCTAATCTTCCAAGTCATGTTTCCTTTGTGAAATTCTTAGTGCAAGACATCACTAGTTGAATCATCTATGCAAGTGTCTTGAAAGGTGATGTCAAACTTTTCAGGACCTTCCAAATGACTTCATCATCTACCTTATTTCCACCATGAGACTGAATACCTACAACCATTTTTGATATTCTACCAAAATAACATCTTATTGATTCATCTTCCATCATTCTAGCATCTTTAAATTCTCATATCCAATTCTCTAATCTCATTCTTTTTGCATGATTATCACCTTCAAAAGTAGATTCTAATGCTTTCCAAATTTCATAAGATGTTTCAAATGAAATTAGAAAACTGTACTCATTCTCTAGAAGATTTTTTAGTATGGCTTCTCTTGCTCTCATTTTACACATGAATAGATCTCTCTCTTCTTCATTGCAACCTTCAAGATTTTCTTATTTAATGATTGATTTCAAACTTTTTTTCAAAAGCCAGTATCTTGGACCCATGCACAACAAATGAGTCTTCATCTTCACCTTCCAACTATCATAGTTGTCCCCATCAAATCTAGGACTATCCTTTCTAAAAAGATTCACCATCCATCTCCCAAATCTATAAAGCTTATCCTTCAAGGACCTGACACTCTAATACCAATTGTTGGAATATATAGTCTACTAATATAAATAAGAGAGGGGGTGAATTAGTTTAGTTATCAAATTAATATTACAAATAAAAACTTTAAAAAATATTAACCATATGAGTAATGTAAACTAAAACCACAACAAGATACTCATACACAATTACACTAGATATGTTAACTAGGAAAACCCTTGATTAGAGGGAAACTCCTAGTAGGGATGGTACCCACAATATGATATACTGATATAAATATTCCTTGTTATAGGATAGACCTTGTTAGGAATATATTATAACATTTAGTACATATGAGTCCCTATTAGGAGAATTTGAATCCCTATTAGGAGATTCCAACCCTGTTAGGAGTTGTGTCAACCATGTTAAGAGTTGTGGAAGATAGTTGGACCCACTAGCCAAATAGCTTCAAGGTTAAGACCAATGAACTCATTATCCAAATGATATTTGTATTATTCCTTTTAGAATAATAGAACTAAATTTTACTTCCTTCCTCTATCTCTTTTATGTCAACCAAACTTTAGCTACTTCTGATCTTCTAAACAAATCACAAACTATGTATCCAATAATCCCTTGGATCACTTACACACATTCAAACAACACATTGCTCCTTTTTACACTTAACAAATAGAATGCACAATAGATTCTTGATACACATTATCCTTTTTACAACCAAGGAAAACATCTTTCATTTATACCATATATTCATAATAATTCCTTGAGTTGGTCTTAAGGCTTTTCCAGTTAATTAAAATAAGATATATAATAAATTACAATTATAATAGCACCATCAACTCACATTCTATAAAAAAATTATACGTGCGAATTCAGGTCTTATGCACTCACTGATGTTACCACATGACTATCCTCTTTCATTGGTTGATTACATATTACCTCATTATACCTTGGCTAAAATATATAATGGAAACAAAAAAACTACCAAACAAATTCTTTGTTTCTACATTGCTCATAGTAAACCAAACATAATTGTAGTACATCTTCAACTCAAAATTTGTCCTCTTGACCACATCATCAGGATACCCTCAAGAACATGTCCATAACTGTGAATCACTTACACCTTACTTAGTTCCTATGCAACATAAGACCTTAGACAATTATTCTTCTAGTCTCTATAGAAACTATACTATATTGTCATCAATGAAAAACACAGTCATGAATGTAATATGTCAATGTTCTCCAATGCTCAAGATACTCTCCCAAAGTAGTATCATCAACATTCATGCTAACAAAATCATTTTTATATATCTAGATGACCTAATAGTGTTCTCAAAGAAAAGAAAAGATCATATAGTGGACTTGGAGAAAGTATGACAAAGGTGTCAAGAACATGGTATTTCCTTAAATCCCAGGAAGTTAATCTTTTGTGTGACTAAAGGAAAACTAGTTGTCCACATAGTATCTTAGCAAGGTATAAGAATTGACCTAGAATGAGTTAAATCTATCCAAAGGTTGAGTCTTCCTGCAAATAAAATTGGAGTTAAATTATTTTTTACTCAGGTAATTTTTTTCTCGTAATTGGTTCTAGCAGTAAGTCTACAAGAACCATGGTTCAAAAATATATTATATTTCTTACTTACAGTGAATGACCTAAAGGATTGACAATGAAAAAGAGAAGGGACTTTAAACTAAAAGTTGTTAAATATGTCACTTGGGAAGATAGATTGTACGAAAGATCAATAGATAGAACATTCCTCAAATGCATAGATAAACAATAGCAAGAGAAATTGTTAAAGCCATTCCACGATGATGCTTATGGTGGATGTTTTTCCTCTTTGATTACTTGCTTCAAGATACTAAGATAGTGCTATTACTAGCTAGGAATGTTCAAGGATGCCTACCATTGTGTGTCAAAAAGTGAAAAATGCAAAATGTTTACTCGTAGACCTCAATTAGCCTTATTTCCCCTTAGACCAATAATAATCAAAAGGCCTTTCCAACAATGGGGTCTAGAGTTTATTGGCCCTATAAATCCTACATCTAGTGTTGGTCATACTTATATAATTTCCATGATAGAATACTTCATTAAATGGGTGGAGGCAAAAGAACCAAAAAAGACTACCTTTGAAGTGGTATGTGAGTTCATAAAAGAAAATATTTTAGTAATATTTGGTGTACCCACCAAATTAGTGATGGATAATGCAACATATTTCTCTTTAATTCAAGTTAATGAGTTTTGTTTCAAGTATGGTATAATAGTTAGCCACTCATCTGATTACTTTTTGCAAGGAAATGGTCAAGCCAAGTCTAGTAACAAGTACTTAGTAAATATTATGAGAAAACTTGTGTTAGAAAATGGAAGAACATGGAACAAGAAAATTCATGAAGCACTCTAGGCTGACAAGATGACTCCCAAAAGAGAAACTAGGATTTTTCCCTTTGAAATAGTTTATGGAGTCAAGGCAAGTCTCCCCCTACCTTTAGAATTTGCTACTAGTAAATTGAGAACTGTGATAGAAGATGACATCTATAGAGATGGTTTAGAAAAGAGGATCTTATATCTAAGAAAAATCAAGGAAGAAATGGAGGTGACTGTAGATCACATTGTAAAACATCAAACGTGGGTGAAGAATGTTTGTGATAAAAGAATGAGATCTCAAAAGTTTATGGTGGGAGATAGTGTACTATTATGGGATAAGTAGAGAGAACCTAAAGGAATGTTCAAAATATTTTATACACTTTGGAAGGGACTGTACACTATTCACCAATCTTTCAAAAGAAACTCCTTCAAACTAGCATACTCAAGTGGTGAGGAGCTACCCTTGACCTATAATGGTCAATATTTGAAATTATATCAGATTTCTTATAGAAAATAGATAATCCATGTATTGTATGATAGTTATATTAAGTCCCTTTGTTTTTTTTCCTTAGTTTAGTTATCTTTTTCCTTTCTTTTAATGTGTTGTTTTCTTGTGTTGGTTACCCTTCCTCTCCACCATCCAATTAATCTATGTTTGCCTATGTGAATTTATAACTCTGTAGCCCAATAGATAAGGCACTAGCCTTTGTAAGCTCAAGGTGTGTTTTTCAAAAATAAAGGAAGTAGGTAGTCTTTGTGTGTGTGTTCTTTTTGTCATTCCCATGTGAAACCTAAGATATCTAGGTCCTTTCTTTGGAACTCATGTACCAAAGTCCCCACTTAGAGCCAACTATGAGTATCACTTTCAGTTCTCTAGTTTTGAACTTCAATTTTTTTAAAAGTAAAGTCTAGTGAGATCCATGTTCATGTATAAGTGATAGCTAGGAAGGCTTTCAATCTCATCTCCCCCATTCAAATCTCAACCAAGTAGAAAGTTAATGCTTATTTATCTAATAGGTGTGTTTAAGAATGTGGATAAATGTCAAACATATCCCACAACTAAGAAGAAAGTTGTCTATTTGGAAAAATCCAATGTATGTTTGATAAAGAATCATCTTACAAGACTACTTCACTTGGAGAAAGATCACATGAATGTAATGGGTGTAACAATAAGAAGAGAATGGTCAAAGGAAATAGATTCATCTTTGAGGCTAAAAGGAACAAAATCAACCTCACTAGAATCAAGCACAAGGTTATGGAAATAGGTTGAAATGAGTAAAATCTAATCAAATATAGAGGAGGCAACAAAACCTTTAAAAAATGCTCAACCATCTTAACAATGGCAAGCATCCTGGTCAAAGATGGCAAGAATGAATATTGAAATCAAATCAATGATGCAGAATATATTTCATATCCATGTGACATGTTGAAATGTTAATTACCCTAACCATTAGATGGAGATCATATTAAAGGCTTTCCCAACATCGCATCTTATATTCTATATGATGAAATATAAGTCATGAAGTTGTGCACAAGGTGACAATCAATTTCAGATGGTTAACGCAACATCGCGGGTTGAAAAACACTTAAGACTTTTCAAGTTGTGATGATGTGAAGAATGAACATGAAAATTAAGATCTAAAGCTATCACATCGTCACTAGGAGTTAAAGTGGACTTGAGGTTAGTGTTGTCATAGAGGGGAAGCATGCATTCTTAGCATCATAGGGTTACATGATGAGTTAAATTTTTAAGTTACAAGCATGTGAAAAGGTAATAGTTAAACTCATCACAACATTGCAAATGTTAAAGTTAATTTTCAAATTTGGGTTGTAGAGCTGTGAAAGGTGATATGGTAGTTAAGTGTGAAGCTATCACATCGCAAATGAAAGAAATGTTAGGTCTCAAGCCATAAAATAGATGTGAGATAGTCAATTAATTGGTCATCACTTAATTATGGCTTGTTTCTAGCTTGAAGAATTATAATTTGAGATGGTGTAAAGATCATGAAATAAAAGTCAAAACTAATGATCGCAACATCACATGTAGTTAGTTAAACTTTCATTTTAAGCTACAAAGTAGCAAAAATATATGAATCACTTTGTCACATGATGTTAATATTAACCCTCAAAGAAGGTTGTAAAGGTGAAAGAGAAAGAAGTAGTTAACACATAATAGTCATCGCATCATTGCATAGGTTAAATGTGTCATATGAATGACACTTACAAAGAAGTGACAATGTAAAGATGAAAACATTTTCATGATTAAATCATGATTATTGATAGAAGATATATGACCATAATTGAAACTTTTTGTGACTATTACAAATTAGAGAGGAATATGAACCATTTTGAGGGATTCTAATTATTTCTACTTTCTTTCTCTAATATATTGAATTGTAACCACTAACTATTGGATTTCTTAACAATTCAAGTTCTTTCTTAATGTATGCTCTGGAGAATATTTTCAGTAAAATTTAAAGTATCTCCAAAACTCTAATAATTGGTAACATGTTGAAGTCCTCACAATTCTGACTCCAACACAACTTGAATGCGCAAAATTGGAGTTTAGATGAAAAATTTATGACTAGTCAAAGTTTGGTCAAACTAGGACTAAAGGCCATAAAAGGGTGAAAAATATCATCTAAAAAGTGGTCAAAAATGGATTTCAAATGAAAGAGCTCATCAAAAGCTTTCCAATGGTGGTCATTTCGTCAAAAACGGAGGTCATATGAAAAAGTTATGACAACTTGAAGCTTTCAAGACAAAAGGTAATTTTGATGACATCGTAAATCTTGTCACCATTCTAATGTGGAAAAAAAAAATCCCCCTAACTTTACTTACCACTACACCATTTTTTATTTAATAAAATGGTGGACATGTACTTTATTTCCAAAAAAATGATGAGATTTAAAAGAAAATCTCCTCAAAATATAAACAAATAATTAAAACAATATCCTAAACTTATCCATCCAAAAGGGATTTGTTTATTTTATATGGCTTATAATTTACAAGAAGCCAAAAGGAGGTTTTCATATGATTTTATATTTGTTAATTTGTTATATTAAAATGGGAAAATGGTTATTATGTGATTATTTGGTTTTAGACCAAATATGACTAATTTTTATGTATAAAAGGGGAGTTACTCGCCTTTAGAAGACAATTAGACTTGGGAGAAGAACTTCTTGTGGGAAATTAGTCTTTGGAAGAAAAAAAATTGTTGTGAGAGATTAATAGGAGGGAATTATTGAATTCTTAAGAGAGATTTTACAAGGTGTTATTCTACACCAAAAATTGTAAAAGAAGAAAGAGATTGTGAAGGCTTGGAGCTTGAAATTTGTAAGAAAGAAATTTTGCTTGGTAGATTTAATATAGCGGTCCCCTGATTGAGTTGGAGTGGACCAGGAGATGTAGTCCTACTGGGATGAACTCCTTATCAAATTGTTTGTGTCTCTATATTCTCTTTCTTATTCTCTCAATTGTTTCAATTTATTTATTTTATATAATTAAACACATTGTTAAATTAAGTGTTTATGATTTAATCTTCTTGTAATTTCAATGGTTTTAAATACATAGTCATGCATTTACTACTTGGATTAAGAAAGTATATCTAACTATTGGGATTAAGTCATAAAACTTGTAGATCCTAAATCAAATCAAATGTAACTTGCCAAGAACTCTAAAAGGGGGCCTATATATGTAATTTTGGAAATTAATAGAGGGGTTGGCTAATTTTTGGTGTGAAGAAATTCGTGTTGAAGAGACAAGATTGAATGTGTTTTATACCAATAATTTACTATGCCATTGCATGTGTGATTTTGAGACATCTCTTTGAAGTTAGATTAAGATCAATGAGCAAACATAACTTTGTTTCTTTATTTGTATACAATGAACTAAATGCATTGAATATATTGCTTGAAGTTGAGGAAGATATCTTTGAGTGTTTTTTAAGGTTAGGTTCATTTACGTGTTAAATTTAATCATTTAAGTTTGCATCTCATACTTTATTACATTACTAATGTTGGGGAGTCATAAGATGTGTGGATTTCTAGCATTAGCTAGGTTCAAGATTTAAAACTCACTACCAAAGTTAGTTGTGTCTAGGCCTTGCTTAGTTTTCCTTTTCTATTCTTATATCAAGAACGTACTCAATTAGTTTGAAAAGTAAATAAATTCATTGAATAGAATTCATAAGGGAGTTATACCTTTCAATTTAGAGGAACTCCATCAACCTGATGATGGATTATCTAATTGTTGGTAGATGATCATCTCTTATAAATTATGGAATTTGAGATCTTATTAAAGAAGGATAGTCTATTTACCAATAGATTTTTGGTGATTGTGCTGGGGAACTTGAACAGTCTCTAGACCAAAAAAAGGGTTTAACATGAGGAGAAATGGTACTACCTCATGAGAACATATTTTTTGTACTCCAACCTAACCTTGGGTTTAAGATGACCAAGAATATATCATTTCTTTCCTAAACACATTTGTTTGGAGATATAAAAGAAATACTCAGCACTACAAGAATGTTAATCAAGTGCTTGAACAAGAATAAGCTAGAGCTGAAGCACAAGAAAGAGCAAACTAAAGGAGAGAACTTCAAAGAGAAGAATGTAGAGCTTGACAATAGAATTAATTCAAATCTCTAGATCAAGGAATATTTTTGTATTTGAAAGGATTATAGAACTTGTCTTCCCCATATTAGAAGTACCCTAACAAAGAAGTGATAGGAAGAGTAGAAGTAGACCACCTTCACCTCTCAAGACACAATCTCCATTATCTATAGCTTGTCAAGGATTGACCTTGATCAGATTAGTTCCTCCTCTTATTAATTTTTTGCAATACCTTGCACAAATAGTCATGATAGCTCCTATGGCCACTATGATTAGTCCTTTACAACTTGTAGCATATCATCCACTTCCATTAGGTTCTAGGAAGAATTTTCCTAAAGTTTTAGGAGATGGGAAAATGTATATGGATGAACATATCAAGGTTTTCTTTGCAGCAACTCATATTCTTGGAGTTGGACAAAAAGATATGGCTGTCAAATTGTTTGTTGAAATACTGGTCAAAGTCGCAGCCAATTGGTACTATCATTTAAGTGATGCTACAATTACAAATTGGGCAACAATAAGAATAACATTCAAAGTGAGATTCAGAATGGTCGAGGATGAACACCCATTATTGTCACAAGTAACTTCTATCAAGAAGAAGGCAACCATTAACATGAGATATTTTGTCTCTTGCTTTAATAAATTTTTTGACAAGTTCCCTACAATTGATAAACTCATCGCAGGTAACTAAAAAACATTATTTATATGTGTTATGTCACTTGACATTAATTATGATTTAAGGAATCCTCATCCTACCACTTTAGAAGATGCATAAAAAAAGGTTGTGGAATCGAAAGATGGCATGATCTTTGTGGGTAAGTGGAAATGTGAGATACAAACTGGGGAAAGTGCCATTGGTACTACTTTCTCAAATGAAAAGTTACAAAAAAATTCTAATAAACTTTTTACCATAAAAAGACAACTTCTATATTTAACAATCCATACCAGCAAAATTTTCAAGATTAGCATTGGAGAAATAGTGATGAAAGAAATTTTGTTGGAAGAACTTGGAAGTTGTGTAGTCTGCAATAGAGGCTTGCCATAGAAACACCCCCCCCCCCCCCCCCGACTCGTTAAAAAAGGGAACATGTGCATTTTCCACCTAACAACAAATCATAATAGTGAAAGCTTCCTTGAGATAACTTGTATGATGCAATTACTATCAACTAATGAGTTAAACACTATAGTACCTGTACTGAGATAGGTTCATGCTCAAATGGCATCTCTGGATATTTATTTTTATTATCAATCTAACTTAGAGAAACCAAGAGAACACTATGCTACTATAGATAGGACCTCATACAATGTACTAACTAAAGGTTAGCAAAATAGGACCTTGATTCCTAATCCTCCTACCAAGGCTAACAATGTGTTTACTTTAGGTTCAAAAGATGTTACCTAGGGAGTAAGATTTCTTTAGCTTGGTAAGGAGCTAAATTCTTTTGATTTCATCCAATTCTATAAAGATTCTAGAATTTAAATTACCCCTATAGATAACTTGAAATCTAATCTTGTTGAGTTAAAAGGGTTCATTGATCATTCTAGGGGAGATAGTCAAAATTTCAATCACAATGTTACTTCTATGGTAGAGGAAGAGTCAGTGACATCCAACCCTTTTGAATAAGAAGAATCTTCTATTTTTACAACCTCCCGAAGTCAAAAAGTTGATCCATTTTATGTATCCTTGTATATAAATGGGTATAAGTTGAGTTATTGTAAATTGATTTAGGTGCTTATGATAATGTGATGCCTTCTCCTGTAGATAAAGTCTTAGGCCTCACACTTACAAAATTCCTTGTTAGGTGTTACTCCATGGATGATAAGAAAGTCCCATTGCTTGGGAAGATCAAGGATGCTCAAGTAGCCCTGGCCACCAACCTAGAGAAGAAATTATTGTTAACTATTCTAGTTTATTACATTCTTGCTAGTTATTGATTGTTACTAAGTAGAATCTTTTGTAGAGATCTGGGTGGAGAAATAAAATTGGATTCATCTCAAGCCTTAATCCTTATAGGTGTTAAGAAAATTAAATTAGAAATAGAAGAGAAAGAGAAGAACACAGTTTTGAAATCTGATGATTCTAAAGCCCATATCCTGTATCAAGACTTAGAGTTTGGCAACTACATTTTATTCACCGATGATAGTGTTGATAAAAAAAAGATGAAGAAGAAGAAAATCAAACTTCCTATGAAAAAGAAATTTTGCAAATTTGGATGTTAGAATTTGATGGAAGTTGCTCCTTATCTGGCTCAAGTGAAGGCATTGTATTCATATCACTAGAAGGTGAACCTGAACCAATGACATTCAAACTATAGTTTGGGAACACAAACAACATGGTCAAATATGAAGCTTTACTACTCAGGATAATTAACACAAAAGACAAGGGGGAAAATATTCAAAAAGCTCGAGGTGATGTTGAGCTAATTGTATACCAAGTAAAAGGTCAATACTCTATAAAGAACCATAGGTTGAAGAACTATTGAAATAGAGTATGGGATGAGATTGAAGGACAAGATTCCATCTCAATTGAATCTATGTCAAGAGAGTTGAATACCAAGGTAGATTCATTAGTAGTATTTCTTGGCCAAAGAAAGGGATCAAAATACTACAACAATGGACTACTTAATCTAGGATTGGACATCCTGAGTGTTTCTAAGAAAACTCATTTGGGCTTATTTAATTTATCAACCAGGGATGTAAACTTGAAATGGTTTCTACAAAGTACATGCTCCAAACTTCTCTCAACTTAAGAATTACTTTATTGAACTTCAAATGATTATGCTATAGTAAATCTATGGTAAAGCTAAGAATCAAATCTATTTCATCAAACCCTGAAAATGCAACTGAAAACTACTTCAACTGCCTATGTTGTAAGAACAACCCAATAATTCTACTATCAATGGCTGTAGAAATAATAGAGTCTAGTCTAGTTCTATTAACTAAAGGTAAATCCTATGCTAACTAATTAGTTCACTCCCTATGTGGGCCCCCATAGAGAAGTGATGTAGAGTGACTCAGAGATGGAAACCTAAAATGATCTTCTTATTCATAACAATAGTAAACATACATACTGATAAATAGAAAGATTACATTCAGTGTCCAAAAACTCAAAAAGTTCTTCTTTCTACTAAAAACCACTAATTAATTATAAAGCTCCTCTAGAACATAGACTTTCAGTTATTTAAGCACAAACTAGGAACATAATTCCTAGATCTTAGACTCCATCAACTACTACAATAATGGATGGCATTGAATATTAAAATAGATGAATTAACTTTGGCATCAAATGGAACAAGAATTTAGGAGTTCACGACCCCTAGATTTCTTGCTTTGACTCTTGCTTTCCTAAAAATAGGTACTAGCTGTTATGGATGAAATAGCTGGTGATGTTGAAGGTCATTAATGAAATCTATCACCATTTTCTTAGGCTACTAACTCCACTTAGCTAAGTTAACTTCACCTTTAAGTCTGAAAAATATTAGTGCCTCCAAAGTAATAACATACATTAAGACTAATTCAAGATATGTCATCTAAATTAGTTTACCCTATGTCACATTGTTGCAAGAGAACTACCCGACCTAGCTAAGGAAGAAAAAATATCATTCTCACTATTTTGTAATTAAATGACATATAATTTCATAGCATACTCATTTTACTCCTCGAAAGTAATTATGCACACATCTATTTGAAGTTATCATAAACATCATGTTCTCAAACATAAAAGTCTTTAGAGAATTTGCAAACTCAACTAAACATGAAATGATAAAATAGACCATATTCTGGTCTCGTCATTCCCCCCAACTAAAACTTTGACTTGTCCTCAAGGAAATATGAAAATTTTCACCCTCACAGGCATCTTGAAATCTAAGGGAACACTCTGTCCTTTCCCTCCTATAGTGTAGTTCCAATAAAAACCTTTACTAATCCTATACCCTTCCCATATTTGGAGCTCTATTGACATATCAAATTTCTTTAAATCTTGTTTATTAGCAAGCAATTGGGACAATAGTAGTGAAGGCTAAAAAATTAAAGGGATCCAATTTCTTTTTCTTTCTTCCCCTAGCTTTATGTACTAGGGTGCTTATTGAGTAGCCATGATAATATTCAATGGAGAATGAGGTTCCTTCTTCCATTGGTCTTCACTCAATCCTTTTCAACACCATTGATTTCCCTGCTTTGCTATAGGAAGATCTATTTCTGCCATAGCTACATATTCTTGATAGGATACGTCACTTAAAGGAGAAATAATCTAGTTTTTGGATTTTGATTGAGCAAATTCAACCAATCATAGTACAATGTTCTAGCATCCTTGGCTTCAAGCCTTAAAAAAAGTGGAATCTCATACTTTAATTCTGTATACTGGTGGGCCTAGTTTTCTTTGCTAACTTCATTTAGGATCCAAGACATCAATATCCTGAGTTGAATATCACCCACATAAAGTAGGGGCTTCCAATCTCTGTTTTCAAGGACTACTAAATTATGTAAAAAGAGTTCATAGAGTAAATTTTTTATGGCTATAGGGGTAGTATGAAAAGCTTGGAAGAATTCTTGAGGAGTATTCAATATTAAACTTTTGTCTTGCATTACATAGGTCATCTAATAATTGACAAATTGTTATTTCAAAAAGAGAGAATAAATAGGAGAAGGTCAATGATAAGACATCAATTTAGGAATCATGGCAGTGACTTTTGTAATCTTACCACTTAATTATTCAATATCCACATCCTTTTCAATCAAATCTTGAGTTTGATTGAAGATGGTTTTGTCGAGGTGCTCTCTCTCTCTCTCTCTCTTTTCCATTCTTTCCTCTCCTAAATTAATTGATTAGATAACTGTAAAATAATGTTTAACAATGAAATAATAGAACTAGGATGGTAACATGTGACACAAGTGAAGGACCAAGAGGAATAGCTTGTTGGGCTACACATGCTAAAGCATCAAGTCCTTGAGAAAGAATATGTTCAAAAATACTATTAACTACATCCAAATTTAATCAAATATCTTTTTCATGAAATTTTCCCCTCTAAAGAAGAGGAGGAGAGTTTGGAACTTTAACAAATACACTGTCATCATTGTCTAAATCTATGGAAATGATGGGTGGCTAGACAAAGGATGTTTGTGTTGCTGCAGGCATATGTTCTGTAGTTTCTTCATTTGAACCATCTTCAATGATGATCTTATCCTCATCAGAAGAGGATTTTTCTTTTTCAATAGTTACATTTTCAGACATAGTGGATTAAAAATACACACGCTCATTAGGTTTAATAGATGGTTGGCTCCTTTGATTTCTACACCTAAGGGGTACTTATGTTTCCTTTGAAGTTGTAGGAAGTTTTGGAGATGTTTCCTATACATTCCCCTTCTTCTTCTTATAAATCCTAAGAACTATAGGAGAGCTAGCAGTTGGGGAAAATTTAATTTTCCTTTTACCCTTATTAGATGCTAGAACATACCTAGAGGTAGAAGCTATAGGAGTGGAAATTAGGGTTCTCTATGACCTCCTAGGTCTGGATGAGGTAGAACATATCGTTGGGTTTACAAGATTTTCCCAAGGTTTTTTTTCCTCCTCAATTTGTTTTGTAGGCTACCTAAAAGGGGTTTTACACATTGTTTGAAATAAAATCATCCCAGGATATCCCAAGTTGTTTCTTGAGGGCTTTTTCTATGATAAGCTTAATAAAACAATGGTGTGAAACATCATTCAGGGTTCCTTTTTGCACTATAGCAACTCTTTTTAACAAAATGTGATACATAAAATGAGGAACATTTAAAGGGGAGTCATCATGTCTTAAGCAACTCAAAAATTTGAAATGTGTGGCATGCAAATATGAATGTCTCCCCTCACAAGTAAAATATCTCACAATATAGACAACACATGGTTAAATGAATCTAGTAAATATGTGCATATTGTACCATGTTTTTAGTCTATTGAAAGTCATAGGACTGTGTGCACTATAAATTGGGATTTTGACAAAGTTGGGTCCAATACATTTGAAAACTCCTCTCCTACTAGAGGCAATTCCATTATCTCAGCTACAATTTTGAGTGAAAACAGAACCCTTATTCCTCTAACTATGGTAAAACCATCCCTTAGCATCTATAAAGATTCTAAGGTAAGCTCCTCATCCCATTTAGATAGTTTGATCATGTAATTTGTCCACCCCCTAGCTTGAAATATGGGTAGGCAAGCTAGGTCTCCCAACAATGTTGCATGGTCAGCTAATTCTGTTCTTAAATCACCCCCCATTGTTCTTCCAGAGTGATTATAGGAGTAATTTCAAAAATATAAATGCTTGGAACAAGATGAGAAGACAAGTGATAGTACATTTTAAGTAACTAACATTTTAGCATTTAAGATCACTTAATTCTACATTAAGTGCCTCAGCTAGAACTTGTACTTGCTAGTTTGTGAAAATGTGACATAAAGGTAATTGCCACATCACATCACTCTTTTTATCATACCACAACATATAAAGAATAGCATGAACATTTAATGATCGTAAAAAAATGAATGAAATATAATACCCCTCTCCTTAACTAAATTAGGCAATAGCTCCTACAACTGTTACTAACAAAGGTAACTAAAAATAGAACAACACGTTAAGAAAAATATTTATCTTGAGTATGTGTATGAACCTTGTAATTCATGTTGTCACATGATACCATCATGCAATTTGATGAAGGACAAGGTGACATGGAAGATGAGAAAGAGTGGAGTGAGGTGGAATTATTATGGAGAAAATACTTTCACTAGGAAAGTAGTTAATTATGATGAGTAAAATGCACTTAGAGAGAGGATGGAAAATGAGTAAAAACTCATCTGTAGTTGCTGTAGGAATTGTAGGATCAATAGATAGCTAGAATTGTTGTAGGAACTCTTTATGACTAGATGGCTTATGGTAGAGTTTTAAGTAGTGCCCATTAACAAGTAGTTTAAAGTGAATATAATCAATGGTAGAGAGTTGCACTACACCATTCTCAAACATGGAAATGATTTCATAGGGTCCAAGCCAATGCATTTGGAATTTTTTTGGAGTTTTTTGATAATAGGAATCATATAGCAAGGCCTAGTCTCTAATAGAAAGCTTCTTGTTGTGGATGAACTTATCATGCCATTTCTTTCATTGCTGTTGGATTACCTTGGTATTGTGTAGGATAGATTTGCAGTATTCATCAAGGGCATTCAACTATAGTAACCTTTCTTCTTAAGCCTTTGAAAGATCAACATCTAGCTCCAAAGAAATTTTTTAAGTCTTGTGCTCAAATTCTATAGGCATGGAAGCAGATTTTCCATAAAGTAATTCAAATGGGGTAAATCTAGTGGTGCTCTTCCATATAGTCCTATAAGCCCAAATTGCTTCAGGAAGCCAAGTAACCTAGTCTTGTTTGTGAATATAAACTATTTTGGTGAGGATTTCTTCTATCTCTCCATTTGTTATTCCTACTTGACCATTAGCTTGAGGATGGTATGGGGAAGATGTACCATGATGGATCATGTACTTCATCAGAAGTTCTACAATCAGGTTAGATTGAATTAAGCTCCTTAATCTGTGACAATTTCTCTATGTACTCCAAATGTAGTAAATATGCATTCATATAGAAAAATTGCTACCTTGTGATCTCTAGCATGTGTCATAGCTTGTGCTTCTACCCATTTAGTTGCAAAATTAGTACATAGTGATATGTATGATTTTCCATGAGAAGAGGGTTCTATTGGACTAAAAAGGTCAATATCCAACTTGTCCAAAGGCATGACCACGACCTATGGTTGTACGGGTATTTCATCAAATTTAGTGGGCCTTTCCATGCATTGGAATTGATCACATCACCTTGTATAGTTTTTTGTATCTTAGTGGAGAGTAGGCTAGTATTATCCAATTGTCAAAATCTTGTAGGCTTTTCTCTTTGCTGCAAAATGACACCCACATGGTTCATCATGACATGCCCACAGGATGTCATAGCTTTCATCTTCCCCCACACACTGGTGAGTTACTTGATCTGGTCTAGTGTAGAACATCAACCCAACTATACATGACAAATTGAAACCCTTTTCCAAAAAGAGACGATGTTGCTTGGGTGAAAAGTGTGGTGGTGTTCTTCCTATAGCGAGCTGATTTGCTATATCTATGAACCATGGGTTATAAATTTCTATTGAAAATAGATGCTCATTAGGGAAGATATCATCTATGGCTAGAAGATCATCAGGTACTTGAAGTCGTGATGAAAAATTTTCTACTACATTAGTTTGGCCTAGTTTATCTATTATCTTCACATTAAACTCTTGCATGAGGAGTAGCCAATGTGTTAATCTACTAGAAATAGCAAGTTTGTTAATCAAATATTTTATAGTAGAGTGATCAATGTAGATAAAAACCTCATAGCTTGTGATATAATGCCAAAATTTATTAAGTGCATACACAAAAGAAAGAAATTCTTTTTCAATGACAATATAATTTAGCTTAGCAACCTACAAATTACTAATATAGTAAATCACATGCTCAATAGTACCTTCTTTTTGTACCAAAACTGCTCCTAAAGAAGTATCAGATGCATCAGTATGAATTTGGAAAAGTATCTTCTAATTAGGTTCTCTAAGAATAGATGTTATAGTCAAAACGTCCTTCAATTGCTGGAATGTTGTTTCACAATTTTCTGTCCACTCAAATTCAGCTATCCTCTTGAGTAAGTTATACAAGAGGGTAGTAAGATTATTGAAGTCTTTGATGAATCTTCTGTAGTAACCAACATGTCCAAGAAAGCTTTTTGATATCTATTTTCTTGGGTGGCATTGGTAGATTAGTAATTATAGCAATCTTTGTAGGGTCTACTTGAATTCCAAAAGAGGAAAGGTAGTGGTAAAAAAAAACTCCTTCTTCCATCATGAAATAACACTACTCAGTATTAAGAGAAAGGTTGTATTCTTGACACCTTTTTAGTACTTTCTCCAAGTTAGCATGAGCTTGTTCAAATGTGTCACTATAAGTGGTGAAATTATCCACATAGATCTCAACACAATTAGTAGCTATGTTAGAAAATATGCTAAGTACTACTCATTGAAAATTTGTAGGTGCATTACATAATCCAAATGGTAAGATAGAATAAGTGAACATTCTCCATGGATAGGTGAACATTGTGTTATCCTAATCTTCTAGAGAGATTTGGATTTGATTATATCCATTGAAACCATCTAGAAATGAAAAATATCTCCTACCTGCTAAGTTATCTAGTACTTGATCAATAAATGGAAGAGGAAAGTGATCCTTTTTAGTGGCTTTATTAATCTCCCTATAGTCTATACATACTCTCAATTTTCCTCCCTTCTTGGGAATAATAATTAGAGGTGACACCTACTAGCTATTACAAATAGAATAGATAAATCCAGAACTAAGAAGTTTTTGTAACTCTACTTTGACTATATCTTTTAATGTTGGGTTTACTCTCATCTGGGGTTGTCTCACTAGCTTACATTGTGAATTAATAAATATCCAATGTGTACAAATACTAGGATCTAAACCCTTTATGTCAGTATAGTCCCATGTAAATGCTTACTGACTATCTTGCAATAGTTGAATGAGACTTGTCATCTGAGATACAATAAGGTCATTATTGATATTCAGCTCTCTTAACCTTTTCCATCATTAAAACCTCTGTTATTGATGGAGATTTAATTTCATGGGGTAATAATGTATGAAGGTAATAAAGTGCTATAGGAGATTGAGGTGCATCATGTTTAAGCAATACATTTTGTAAGGATCTGGTAGGATTTTTAGAAGAAGACTGCTCAGAATCATACTAATTAGTAAGGATTGCTGCTAGTATATCATCTTCTTCCTAGGATATAGAAAATGGGTTTCTCTAAAGAATCATGAGCTATTGAATAGAATTAACTTCTAAAGGATCATCACCAAGGTCTGGCCAAGAAACTTGGTCAAGATTTAGTTGTGGTTGTGCAGGAGAGTAGAAAGTTAACTTTTTAATCTTGGCACCATCTAATATTGTCATTTTTCTTGATCAACATGCAATGCATGCATCTACAGTGGCCAATCAAGGTCTTCCTAATATTAATGGATGTCCTCCAAGGGTGCCTCTAGGTGACATCACAAAAAAGTCTAAAGGAAAATCTAGGGAGTCCAAGGTTACAATGATATATTCTATCATACCATTAGGCTTAATAGTTGAGTTGTCTGCTAACTAAAGTATTGTAGGAGTGTCCCTGAATCCAATTATGCTAATTATTAATAAGAATTCTCTAATTATGACATTAATTGACACTCCCAAATAAATAAAAAAATTCTAAATTTGGATACCATTTATGTGTATGGTAACCATAGGACTTCCTAGGTTAGAATACTTAGGCGTCAGGACTTTACTCAACATTAAATCATAAAGTTATCCCAGTGTATGGATAGTAGAAGGATCCTTTTTCTTTCTACCAAACTACTTGACACATGCTTCCTTTAAAGCTTTATTATAAAGGGGAATCTCCTTAAGTACATCCAATAAGGTAATCTGGATATTCATTTGCTTAAGTTGGTCTAGGAGGTTAGTTTCTATAGGATTTTGTTTGGATGGAGCTATAGGAACTAATCTTCATAGATATGGAGGAGTATATGCTTGTACAAATGGGGGAATTGGAGCATCAACTAGTTGACTTGTTGGAACATTTTTAGTATCAGTGACCTCAGTTATTATAGGTCCTTTAGGTGCAGTAAAATTGGTTCCAGACTTTAGATGAATATCATTTATCTATAAAGAATAAGCCTATATCTTATGGTTGGGATTTAGTGTTGGTTGAGTACTAAGTTGTGGTTTCTTATGTGGGCTAGCATTGGTTACACAAGGTAGAGGCATCAAGGCTTGTTGTTGAGATGGAGGGATTAGGGCTTGTTGCTAACATGATTAGCTATGCCCCCACTGAGGTGGTTGTTGCCAATTCCCCTAGTATAGAGGTTGCTAGTTAGGGCCCCACTAAGGATACTAGTTATTTTGTCAAGGTCATTTATTATTTTTTAGGGGATACCGAGGTGGTTCTTAGTAGGCTTGGTTACACTATGGCTTCTGGTTGGGCCAATTATTGTTCCAATTTTTCCTTGAGGGGTAGAATTTGGAGGAATAATGTCTTGCCACTAATTATTATTATAACCAAAATTATTTAGAGGGTCTTGAGGCATACCTTGTCTCTAAGATCATGGTCATCTTTGAGCAACATAAATCACTTCTCTTGTATCCTCATCAATTGATTTGAACTCAGTGGGTATTGGATGTGCATTCATAGCTACAATGGCCTTGCATGTGTAGTTCTTCTTCCTTTCTTTGTAATGAGAGAAGAATTTAGTCAACATAGCATCAGCTTCATCCTTTTTCCTTTAGGCTTGTGTGGTATCCAACTGAGTAATAACATCATTGATGATATATTTCTTGAAGTCAAACAATAGGTTAGATAACTCTATCTTAGATACTCTTGACCCACCATTGGTCTTATCTGGTAGGCTTCTTAGTCCTCTACCTTTCTTCATAGTAGCTCTTGAATAGTTCTGACATATATCCTTGATTTTATTCCAAGTCCTTTTTGTAACATCTCCTCTAGCCATTAGGTCCAAGGCTTCCATGCTTTCTTCTTGCACACCTCTCAGAAAAAAATGCTTCTTAGATTCTTAATTTAGATTATGTTGTCTATTCCACTACACATTGAACAAGAATTTGGAAACATATTCTTACAATGTTTCACCCTCCTTATATGACATTTTAAAGATGTCATCCCCCTTCATATCTTGACCTCTACCATATTCTTTATATTTTTGAAGAAACAAATTACTCATTTCAGTCTAGTTTGCTATAGCATTTGCACCCAACCCCATAAAACATCTTAGAGAAGCCTCCTTCAGAGTAGAGGGAAACAATTTCAACTTATGGGCATCAATTGTGTAGTCATAGCTCTTATAGAAAATAAAAAACTCAAAAAGAAAGGTTTCAAGGTCTTTTGTAATAAGGCCATAGAATTTTGGAAGGGCAGCAACAAGTATGTTCTTCAAATTTTGATTCTCTTGTTGAGGTGGAATAGGAAAAGGAAAGGTAGGCATAGCCATTCTTGGAGGAAGAGGTGGTTCTTGATATATAACAATGGCTAGTGGATTATCTTGATATTTAGGTTTAGCAAAAAGTTCATTCAAGTGGAGTGATTCTTCTGAAGATGAAGAAGGTATTTTAGCTTAAGTATCAGCAAATAAATTTTCAAAAGGTTTGTCTTAGTCATTCTCTCTTTGGGGTTCATCTAGTTCAGGATGAGAATCATTGGATGGTTCTTCCTAATTATCAAGAGGAAGGAATCTCCTAAGATGGTCTCTTTTTCTATGCATAGAATGCTTCTTTAACACTAAACTCTATTCTACAAGGAATAAAAATGCAACTACAAAGATCGGTTTGAATTAACACCATCCCTAACAATGGTGCCAAAACTGCTTGGCCAAAGAAAGGGATCAAAATACTATAGCAATGGACTGCTTAATCTAGGATTGAACATCCCAAGTGTTTCTAACCCAACTCATTTGGACTCATTTAATTTATCAACTAGGGATGTAAACTTGAAATGGTGTCTGAAAAGTGTATGCTTCCAAATTCTCTCAACTTAAGAATTACTCTACGAATATTCAAATGATTATGCTACACAAAATCTATGCTAAAGTTAAGAATCAAATCTATTTCATCAAAGCATGAAAATACAACTAAGAACTACTTCAACTGCCTATGCTACAGGAACAACCCACTAATTTTTCTATCAGTGACTATAGGAACAACATAGTCTACTCTAGTTCTATGATCTAAAGGTAAATCCTATGCTAACTAATTAGTTGACTCCATGTGTGGGTTCCCATAGAGAAGTGAAGTAGAATGACTCAGAGATGGAAACTTAAAATGATCTTCTTATTCATAACAATATTAAACTTACATATTGATAAATAGAAAGCTTACATTCAGTGTTCAAAAACTCAAAAACTTCTTCTTTTTAGTAAAAACCACTAAATAATTATAAAGCTCCTCTAGAACATAGACTTCTAGTTATTTAAGCACAAACTAGGAACATAATTCCTAGATTTTAGACTCCATCAACTACTAAGATAATGGATAGCATTGAATATTACAATAGATGAATTATCTTTGGGTGCCAAATGCGACAAAAATTTAGGAGCTCAAGACCCTTGGATTTCCTACTTTGAATCCCACTTTCCTCAAAATAGGTACTAGCTATTATAGACAAAACAGATGGTGATGTGGAAGGTCATTAATGAAATCTACCACCATTTTCTCAGGCTACTGACTTTGCTTAGCTAAGTTGACTTCACCTTTAAGTCTGCAAAATATTAGTGCCTCCAAAGTAATAACATACATCAAGACTAATTCAAAATATGTCATCTAAATTAGTTTACCCTATGTCACATTTTTGCAGGAGAACTACCCAACCTAGCTAAGGAAGAAAAAACATCATTCTCACTATTTTGTAATCAAATGACATATCATTTCATAGCATATTCATTTTAGTATTAGAAAGTTATTATCCACACATCTATCTAAAAGTATCATAAACATCATGTTCTTAAACATCGAAGTCTTTAGGAAGTTTGCAAATTCAACTGAAAATGAAATGATAAAATAGACCATATTCTGGTCTCATCAAAAATCTACAACTTTGCTACTACTTCCTCATCCATGATTTAAAGATAAAATATATCAAGTGGAGATCATGTACAAACTATCCATGCCTAAAAACATAGAAGACTAGAAAGTCTTTAAAGATGATAAAATATTGCAACTATTTTTTGAAATTGTAGGTAACATTCATGAAGATAATTTAGGCAACCACCTAGAAAGTCATCTTAGGAATTTAAAAAAAAAACATGAGTTTGGTGTTATTTACTTACCAAGTAATACCATCCCTCCTTACTTTATATTGTTGGAAAAATTGTTTACTTTCCATTATGCCTATATTAAGGAGAAAAGGGCAATAGTAGGTCCCACTACCAGTGAGTACAAGAAGTTGAATATTGGATATGAGTGAAATCCCAGGGTGATTAATATTGGGAAGTGTTGCATGCAAGAAGAGAAGGAAGAAACTAAAAGACTCTTTCTAGAGTACCATGATGTATTTTCCTAGAGTTATGAAGACTTAATAAGTGTCATGGGTGGGGAATTCAAACATCAAATCCCCTTAAAGCCCGGTGCCACTCCATTTTGGCACAAAGAAAGAAATTACAATCCAAAGGTTGTTGATGCATATGTTTAGAAATTGATAAGATGCTCAAAGAAAAGATCATATAACCTATTCACCATTCCACATGGGTAGTCAACATGGATCATCTATTACAAACAATAGTGGGAGTTAAGATGGTGTTTATGCTCGACGCTTTTTTGGGCTACAACCAAATTGAAGTAGAAAAGAACCTAGATCAACACAAAACTACTTTCACTACTCCCTAGCACACATTCACATACCAAAGAATGTCTTTCTTCCATATTAATGTTGGTGTCACTTTCCAACAAGGTATGAACCTAGCTTTCTTTGACATAAAAGGTAGAATAATTGTTATATATCTAGATAACCTAACAATGTTCTCCAAGAAAAGAAAAAATCATATAGGGGACTTGGAGAAAGTACTACAAAGGTGTCAAGAACATGGGATTTCCTTGAACCCTAGGAAGCCAATCTTTTGTGTGACTGAAGGAAAACTACTTGGCCAAGTAGTATCTTAGGAAGCTATAAGAATTGACCCAAAATGAGTTAGAGTTATCCAAAGGTTGAGTCTGCCTAGAACTAAAAGTAGATTAAAATCATTTTTCAGTCAGGTAAATTTTATTAGAAGATTCATCCTGAATTTCTCTAATATCACTAAATGCATTATGGGCATGATGAAAGGAAACTCAAATTTCAAATGGAGTGTTCCTAGGAAGAAAGCTTTTGGATACATAAAAATGCAATAGCTCATGCTCCTGTGCTATGTCATTTGGATTACAATAAGGATTGCATGATTTACTATTACTCTTCTAAACATTCTTTATCAACTATCCTTATGTAGGAGAATGGAAAAGGAGTCCAGGCCCCCATTTCTTTTATGAGCATGTCTCTAAAGAACCACAAGCTCAAATATTTTTAGAATGAGAAACATGCCTTTATTTTGGTTAAATCATTAAAAAAAATTAGAGTTTATGTTTTACATTCTCATTCTTTAGTGTATGTGCCTAATGTCATAGTAAAGAGCATATTAATCTAGCAAGATGTGGGACTTAAAAATAGAGGAATGTAGATAGTGAAGACATAGTAGTGTGACATAGAAATCAAACCTACCAAACTAATAAGAGGCAATTCATTTTTCAAGGCTATGGTAGAAAATGTGTCAAATAAAGAACCTAAAGAAAAACAATTGGTTCTAGTGGTAAGTCTACAAGACCCATGGTTCAAAAATATTATATATTTTCTAACTTACAGTGAATGCCCTAAAGGATTGAAAATGAAATATAGAAGAGACCTAGAACTAAAAATTGTTGAGTATATCATCTAGGAAGATAGACTATACAAAAGATCAATAGACAGAACATTCCTCAGATGCTTAGATAAAAAACAACAAGAGATATTGTTAAAGACATTCCATGATCATGCTCATTGTGGACATTTCTCCTCTTTAGTTACTACTTTCAATATACTAAGAAAATGATTTTACTAGCTAGGAATGTTCAAAGACACCTACCATTTTGTGTCAAAAAGTGAAAAATACAAAATGTCCATTCATAGATCTCAATTGGCCTTACTTCCCCTTAGACTAGTAATAATCAAAGGGCATTTCTAGCAATGGGGTCTCAACTTTATTGGCCCTATAAATCTTGCATCTAGTGCTGCTCATACTTATATAATTCTCGAAATAGAATACTTCACAAAATGGGTGGAGGCAAAAGAAAAAAAAAATACTACCTCGAAAGTGGTATATGAGTTCATAAAAGAAAAACATTTAGTGAGATTTGGTATATAAACTAAAATAGTGATGGATAATGTACCATATTTCTCTTCAATTGAAATTATTGAGCTATGTTTTAAGTATGGTATAATAGTTAGCCACTCATCTAATTACATTCCACAAGGGAATCATCAAGCCAAGTCTAGTAAAAAGAACTTAGTAAATATGGTGAGAAAACTTGTATCAAAAAATCAAAAATGGAACAAGAAAATTCACGAAGGACTTTGGGCTGATAGGGTGACTCCCAAAAGAGAAATTGGCATTTGTTTCTTTGAATTGGTTTATTGAGTTGAGGCAAGTCTCCCCCTACCTTTAGAATTGGTTACTAGTAAATTGAGAACTGTGATAGAAGATGACAACTATAGAGATGGTTTATAAAAAGATGTTCCTATATCTAAGAAAACTCAACGAGGAAAGGGAGTGGATTGTAGATCACATTACATAGCATCAAATGTGGGTTTAGAATTTTTTTGTAAAAGAAATAGACCTTAAAACTTTACATTGGGATATACCATATTGTTATGAGATAAGTGGAGAGCACCTAAAGGCATGCACAAAAAAATTGATACACTTTGGAAGGGACCATTCACTATTCATCAAGCTTTCAAAAGAAACTCCTTCAAACTTGCATACCCAAGTGGTGAGGAGCTACCCTTGACCTATAATGGTTAAGATTTGAAATTATATCAGATTGCTAATAAAATAGATAATCCCTGTATTGTATGATAGTTACATTAAGTCCCTTTGGCTATTTTCCCTAGTTTAGTTGCCTTTTCTCTTGTTTTTCTTGTGTTCTTTTCTTGTGTTGGTTACCCATCCTCTCCATCATCCAATTACTCTATGATTTCCTATGCTAATTTATAACTCTGTAGCCCAATGGATAAGGCACTAGCCTTTGCAAGCTTGAAGTGTGTTTCTCTATAATAAGGGAAGTAGGTAGTTTGTGTTTCTGTGTGTGTTCTTTTTGTCGTACTTGTGTGAAACCTAAGATATCTAAGTCCTTTCTTTAGCACTCATGTACCAAAGTCCCCAGTCATAGCTAGTTGTGAAAGAACTTTTAGTTCCCCATTTTTGAACTTCAATTCATTAAAAAGTCTAGTCAAGTCCATGTTCATGTATAAGTGATGGCTAGGGAGGCTTTCAATCTCATCTCCCCCCATTCAAAGCTCAACCAAGTAGGAAGTCAATGCTTATTTTTATTATAGGTGTGTTTAGGAAGGTAGGTAAATGTCAAGCATATCCCACAAATGAGAAGAAAGTTGTCTATTTGGTAAAATCTAATCTATGTTTGATAAGTATCATTTTACAAGGCCGCTTTCATTGGAGAAAGATCACATGAACTTAAATAGATTTAACAACAAGAAGAAAATGGTCAAAGGAAATAGATTCATCTCTAAGGTTGAAAAGAAAAAAATCCACCTCATTGGAATCAAGCACAAGGTTGTAGAAATAGGTTGAAGTTAGTACAATCTATTCAAATATAGAGGAGGTAGCAAAAGCTTTCATAAATGCTCAAGCTACTTAAAAATGATGACCAGCCTAGTCAAAGGTGGTGAGGGTGAATATTGAAATAAAATCAATAATGTAGAATATATTTCATATCCATGCACATGTTGAAATGTCAATTGCCTTTGGAAATGGATTCCTAGCCTTTAGATGAGGATCAATTTAAATTCTTTTGCAACATCGCATCTTATATTCCATATGATGAAAAGTAAGTCACAATTTTTTGCACAAGGTAATAGTCAATTTCAAATAGTTAAAAAAACATCACAGCTAGCAAAATAGTTAGGACCTTTCAAGTTGTGAGGATGTGAAGAATGAACATGATAGTTAAGATCTAAAGCTATTGCATCATTGCTAGTAGTTAAAGTGGACCTGAGGTTAGTTTTTCCATAGAGCGAAAGCATGCATTCATAGTGTAGCAAGGTTACATGATGAGTTAGAGTTTTAAGTTGCAAGCATGCAAAAATGTAATAGTTAAACTCATCATAATGTCACAAATGTTAAAGTTGAGTTTCAAATTTGGGTTGTGAAGCTATGAAAGGTGATTTGGCAGTAAAATTGTGAAGCTATCACAAAATCACAGATGAAAGAAATGTTAGGTCTCAAACCATAGTGAAGATGTGAGAAAGTAAATTCATTGGTCATTTCTTAATCAGGACTTGTTTCTAGCTTGAAGAATTCTAATTTGTGATGGTGTGAAGAGCATAAAATAAAATTCAAAGCTAATGATCACAACATTGCATGTAATTAGCTAAACTTTCATTTTAAGATGGAAAGTAGCAAAAATGTATGAATCACATCATCACATGATGTTAATTTCATCCCTCAAAGAAGTTGCAAAGGTGTGAGAGAAATTAGCAGGTAAGACATAACACTCATCACTTCATCATACAAGTTAAATGTGTCATGTGAATGATAGTTACAAACAAGTGACAATGTAATGATGAAAGCCTCGACATGATTAAATCATGAGTGTTGATAGAAGATGGATGACCCTAATTCAAATTTGTTGTGTTTTTTAGGATATGAAATATAAATTTTCATGGCACCAAGGTGACTATTATAGATTAGAGAGGAATATGAACCATTTTGAGGGTTTCTAATCATTTCTACTTTCTTCTCTGTATTGAATTGTAACCACTGACTATTGGATTTCTAAGTGATTCACGTGCTTTATTAATGTAACTAGCCAAGAACTCTAAAAGAGATCCTATATATGTAATTTTGGAAATTAATAGAGGGGTCAGCTAATTTTTGGTGTGATGTACTTCATGTTGCAGAGACAATATTGAATTAGTTTTATACCAATAATTTACTATCTCATTACATGTGTGATTTCAGGAATATCTCTTTGAAGTTAGATTAAGATCAATGAGGAAACATATCTTTGTTTATTTATTTTAATACAATGAAATGAATGCAATCATAGTATTTCTTTAAGTTGGGGGAGATATATTTGTGTGTTGTTTAAGGTTAGGTTCATTTACATACTAAGTTTGATCATTTTAGTCTACATCTCATACTTTGCTACATTGCTAATGTTGGGGATTCATAAGATGTGTGAATTTCTAGCATTGGATAGGTTTAGGATTTAAAACTCACTACTTGAGTTAGCTCTTTCTAGGTCTAGCTTGGTTTTCCCCATTTAGTTCAAGAAGTAAAAAAATTCATTGAATAGCATTCATAAGGGAGCTATACCTTTTGATTTAGAGGAAATTCATCAACCTAATGATGGATTATCCAAATACTAGTATATGATTATCTCTTATAAATTTGGGCATTCAAGAGCTTATAGAAGAAAAACAATTTTTTTACCAATATATCCATCGTCCAAGTGTCTACAACACTTCAATACCTATTGTTATGCATCAAACACATAGAGATGTTAAGCTTAGGGCTTGCTATAAAAATTAGAAGCCTTGGTTTCCATCTCCCACCCTTTAGGGATCTTATCATACATCTTTCTAACTTTCATTTTTCCAAGTGGCATGAATATTCCATTGTGGCAACTCAAGTTAGGGCATTATTCCTAAAACTAATCACCAAATGGGGGGTTTTGGTGCACTCAAGAAAAAAGTCTTGATATCTTGAGTTATAGAGCACTTAAAACCCTCAAACCACTTGCATTATCTTCTAAGATGTTTAGGATTCCAAATAAATCACCTATTTACATGTGACAATATATACTAGTCTATTCACTATCAAAATGTGATGTTTAATAAGGAAAAATGGGATCTTTATTTGATTGAAATAGAAAAATTACATTTTTGTATCTTCTAGCCACCTGGAAGGGATATTTGAAGACTTACCCCAATCATCCCAACAAATATTCAAAGGTTGTGACCATTGGGGAGTGATTTGGAAAAAGTTGACAAGTTTTTGCAAAAGTTGTCAAGTAACTTTTCTTGCCTTCTGTAACTTTGGCATTTTTTGTGAATTGAATAATCTAACCCATCTAGGACCTTTTCCTTATTCCATATGGGCCTAAAAAATATTTAAAAAACATATAGACACTATTATCCTATAGGTCTAAGATATGTCCTTTGACCATAGTCAAAACCCATGGTTTATAAAGCACTAAATGGGGACTAGGTTTTACAAATAGGCTTTGATTTACTAGATAACTAATTCTACCTATTACATTTGTCTCTTGGGAACAAATTCCATTGATTACAACTCATAAAGAAAATGATAGATGCTTTGAAGAGTGGAGGGTTATGTGCTTTTGCACTATACTCCCTTGCTTGAAAAACTCAAGTCCCCCTTGAGGATAGTTGTTGAACAGAGATGCCATGCATGGAAATGCATTCCTTACTCATCCATATAGGATCTATTTCTAGAAGAGACTTCCACCTGACCAAAGAGTTTCTATACATCTTCTTCCTTGTCTTCTTGACTACGTTAGAATCCAAAATCTTTTCCAACTAGAGTGGTTGGCTAGGTGGTAGATCCTTGATCCATTCTACTTGTTTATCAATATCTTGCATTACACCATTATTACTTGCATCACCTTTGAAAAGGGTGAGATCATAAACATTAAAGATAGGAGAAATTGATATGCTAGGAGGTAATGAAATTTTATATGCATTCTCTCAAAATTTGTGCAATATTTGACAAGGTCCAATCTTCCTCATCTTCAATTTTGTGTTCCCTTGGTAGTTTTCCTTTGTCTAGATAAGCCCATACTTGATCTCCTTCTTTGAATGAAACATGTCTCTTTTTCTTGTTTTCATACTATCTGTATTTTGCAATGTTCAAATTCAAAGTATCTCTGACCTAATCATGAATTTGTTTGATACATGCTGAATATTCTTTACCTTGTGCACTGGTTTTGAACTCACTTGGTAAGTCTCCCAGTTCTATGACTCCTCTAGGATTGAATCCATAGTTTATATAGAATGGTGTCTTCCTTTTTGGCCTATTGACTAAGTCATGGAAGAAAATTCTGCTTGAGGGAGGATCACATCCCATGTCTACACATGTTTGTTTGCTAGACACCTTAAAAGGTTGATTGATGATTTGTTGGCCACTTCAGTCTGCCCATCTATTTGTGGATGGTAGGCAAAATTGGAGGAAAGGTTTGTGCCCAACTTTTTTCATAAGGTCCTCAAAAAATGACCTTGGAATTTCACATCTCTATCTAAGATAATGGATTTTGGCAATCCATGAATCTTGACTACTTCCTTGAAAAATATGTTAGCAATGTGTGAAGCATCATTAGAGCTCTTAAAAGGAATAAAATGATCCATTTTATCAAATATTTCTATAATTACAAAAATTCTATCAAAATATTGTCTTGTCCTTGGAAGATCTAAGACAAAATCTATGCTCACATTGTCCCATGGCTTTGTTGGAATAGGTAAAGGCTGATAAAGACCCTAATTTTCCCTTAATTCATTTTCTCCTTCAAATATTGTGCAAGTCTCAACAATTTTCTGACATCAGTAGGTAACTTAGGCCAATGATAATTCCTCCTTAGGAGTTATAGAGTTTTCTCAACCCCAAAATGAACTCCAAATGTGCCGCAATGCTTCTCTTTGATTATGTTTTCCCTCATGGAGCATCTAGGAATGCAAAGGTGTCTTCCTTTGAACAATAGACCATTTTGCAACAAACATTTAGAATATATTATGTTATATGCCTTAGATAATGCAACACTTCAATACATGTTGTCCTTGTTAGAATTAAGTTAGTATTTCCATTAGTGATAACACTTATCCATATCATTATATCTACCAAGCTCAACACTTAGTTTCCTACACCCACCAAGCATTCTAGTGTTAACCAAGCTTTGAACAATTCAGCAGTTTACATTGAGAAGAATAGTGGCTACCAAGTGAATTCAGGCAATGTGTAGACCAATAGTGTCTACCAAGCTTCATAGTGTCTACTAAGTAGTAATTTTGTGCCATGGAAATTCAGTGGAAACAAAGCATTTGAAGAAGTAGTGTTCACCAAGTGAAGCAAGGTAAGCTCAATATATAGTATCTACCAAGTGACACTAATCTACCGAGTCACCAGTGGTCACCAAGTTTAGAACTACTTTGAGTGATTAGTATGGAACAAGCCTTCACTTTTACCAAGTGCATGATGATGCCATACAATTTAGTGGATGCCAAGTATTAGAAGGTCACCAAGTAAGTTCAATGAACTTGAGTTATTTACTATCGAGCCGACTTTGTAATGTGTTTTTCACTTCTTTTTTGGCCAACCTTATAGTTTTGTAAATTGGAAACCTATATACATAAGATGTATTTTAAGACATCATTTTTTTGAAGTGTCATTATGTAATTTTGAGAAGTGCATGAGAAGAATTATCAATAGTAGTTTAAGGAATGCAGCAAGGTCAATACAGAAGCAAAAAATTCATAACTATCACACAAGGTGATTAGTGCATAAAGGATCTTATCAGAAATTAGTTGTAAGTAGATCCACTACTTCATCCTAACAAGTGAATTAGTTTCTAAATCTTTTAACAAGGTAGACTTAATAGTCTTTTGTATAAATCTCTTAATTGAGTGCATACTTCATTGTATGTTTGTAAATCCTCGAACAAGGTGGACCTAGTAGTCCTTTGTGCTTCTAATAGGGTAGATCACCAGAAGTGGTCAATATAAGCTTTAATAGGCCAACATTTTTCTATAGTAGTAAAGTTTTGTGGGTATCATGTCCACCCTAGTTTTACTTTCTATTTGGAAGGTTTCTGGGTCACCAAAATATTGTGTTCTTTTCTGTGATGAATGTTTTATCTTTCAATACTAATGTATGTCGTAGTATAGATGGATTTATGATGAAAAGTTTTGAAGTTACTGATTCACCCCTCCCTCTCAGAAACCTATCATATCTTTAATATTTCCAACAATTGGTATCAGAGCATTGTGGTTCTCAGGATAAAGTTTAATAGCTTGAGCAAAGATATAAGGACAAACAGAGATATTCAAACTTGACAAGGTAATTAAAAATGAAAAACTAGAACTGGAGATGGCCATAGCTCAACTCAAGGAAGCAAAGGAACATCTTTCCCAATCCCTAAAAATAAGGAAGGAAATTGCAAGACAAATGGATGACCATCAGTATGCTGAAGAAAAGATTGAAGACTTTTTCCCATCAAGCAGTTTAGATGAAGCTAATGAGCCAATCAAAGAACTCCTAGCAAAGAATGGCTCTCTAAAAGAAGAAGGAAACTCAAAAGAGAATAAGAAATTCAATCAATTGAGCTATGTGAGATTTTGGAACAAAGGAATAAGGCAAATGAAGACTTGGAGGCAAGAAACAATGAAGAAAAAAATCAATCCATTCAGCACGAAAACCTCATTGATCAAATCACTGAAGCAAATAAAGAAATCAGGATTCTCAAAGAACAAAATGAAAAAATAAGAAGTGATATAAATTATGAAAGGGAAATTAATGAAAGAATAATTAGAGAACTGAGATCTAAAAAGAAAATCATTGAAAAATTGAAGAATGACCTAAATGCTAAAAAACAAATCAATGAGAGAATGTTGAAATCACATGAAGACATGAATCAATTGAATCAGAAAAGTGAGTAGAATCTTCATAGGCAAAAAGGTAAAGCAAGACTTGGATACAATGAAGAACAAAGTGAATCTTCCAAGGAAGGTACAAAAAAGAATGAAAAAACCTCATGCAATCAATGTGGGAAAATTGGTCACACATCAAAAAAATGCTAGAGCAATGGAAAAGCAAAATTCAATAGAAAGTGCTACAACTACAATCATCATGGTCCACCAAAGCCAATGAATGCAAGGATAAACCAAACTTTGAAGTTAAATGTCATAGATGCAGAAAGCATGGGCACAAGGCATCTCAATGCAAATCCAAAACATTCAAGCTAGCTGAACAATTTGCAAAGGAAATATTTGGATGGGACAACAATACCTGGTGCAGATGTCATTATTATGGAAAATATGGACACACTAGCATAAATTGTGCAAGGAATCACCTAGGAAAGAAGGATACTACTATAAGGTGTTACACATGCACTAAACTCAGTCATATAGCTAAAAACTACATGAATATAAGCAAAATTGAAGATGAAAAGAAAGCAAGGGCTGACAACATAAGGAAACAAATGAGGCAGCAACGAATTCCTAAATCTACAAAGGATACAAGCTCAAATCATGGTAGTGAAGTCACTCAAGAAGTGGGCAACTCCATCCTCTCAAAATAAACTTCTAAGAATATGTTGGAGCTGTACTCAACAAGAAAATCATAAGCAGTTCCAACAAATATGAGGAATCCAAATGATCCAATCAGTATTTCAGATACACAGGGATCACAAAAAGGTTATCTTTCACCGAGTTGCATCAGAATCCACTGAGGAAAGTTGGTTGAAGACCTTACTAAGCGAGGTTGGGAGAAAGGAAATTTGGTTTTTTTGTCAAGTTAGGTCAGTGGATGATAGTCTATCACGCAAGATGCCACAATGGTGCCCAACATTTATGAAATTTTCTCAACAAAAGGGGTAATTTTGACTTTATTTTTCATTGCATTCTTAGCATAGAAGAGAAATTTGAAAGAGAATTGTAGTGTTTTTGAGCAATTTAGCAGAGAGATCTTCACAATTTTTATCATCTACGTAGCATTGATGATGTCTACCAGTGGAAGCAGCACTAAACCAAAGAAGGGTTCTGAAATGCTAGTTAAGTGCATCAATTGGAAAGCACCAAACTTCAAAATTGTTCCTACCATTGTTGAATCACTTGATCCTTACGATGCTCACTCGCAAATCTTTCCAAAGGTACTCCTAATCAATGACATAAGAACTCATTTTAAATGTACTGTTCAAGAATTAGGGACATTAGAAATGGATAATTCCCTAGCTGAAATGTGTGTTGATGGAGTTTTGAAACCTAAGCATAAACATTTGGAAGCTAAAGGATTAACTCATATCCCTCACATGCCTCAAAATTTCCAAGTAAAATGGATAAGATATATATTGAGTCAGTTCCATAGTGGTCAATTATGGTTGGAGCAACCCATTTTGATTACAAAGAATATGATACACAAGGTTATAGGTCTACCAATACTAAGCAAAGCTAAGTCAACCAAAACCCTAGGTCAGAGGAACTTCAAAAGAAAACCCTAGCCGAGTGGGATGGTAGAGGTTTGAAAATAAACAATGTCACTAACATAGAGCTTAGGTTTGGCATCGACATCATTGCACATAAGATCTACAACTTGAGTTGGTCAAACAACATTCCTTGTGAGGTAGTTGACCTAGCATACATGGTTATAAAGAAGAATCTTGAATTTGATCTGCCAGATGTGTTACTAAAGAAATTGAACAAAACATTGAAAGTGTGAAGACTTCCAAGAATAATTCCTTTAAGTTTGGTTCATTTCTTGTTTTCTTATTTTTTTATGTTCAAAAATTCTTTCCATCTAAGGGCACAATATTACAGAGGAAAGACACCCCTATTCCTTATCAGATAAATGAATTTATTAAAGAAATGGGTAAAAACTTTGAAAAGGTGTTGGATAACTATTTTGAGGTATTCAAGGAGAAAATGAACAACAAATTTTGTATCCCACCCAAGCTTGTAGAAGACTAGAAGGATGATATATGTTTCATGGTGGAATGTGACTAAGTATACATTCAAGTAGTCATACCAAGAGTGGCATAGGTAAAACCATTGCCTCATGAAATTAACATTACTGAAGCTAGAGACATCATTGAGGCATTAGTAAATGAGCCAGCCAATCCTAATCTTCCTACATTTGGCACATATGAGGAAGCCAAGAAGAGGATAGAGCTCAATATCAAGATTCCTCAAGCTCTTAGTAGAGGCAAGAAGAGAATTGCCAAATTGAAGATAGATGAAGGTCCTCTAATGCTTACTGAGGGCAAGGGTGACGATGAAGAGGAGGAATATGAAGAAGAAGAAGAAGAAGAAGAAGAAGAATTAGAGAAAGAGGAACTAGTGAGGAAGAAAGGTAGAGTGATTGTCACAAAAACTCAAAAGAAACCAACTATAGTGTTCTCTAGGAGAGGTAGGAAAGGTAAAACTAAACCTATATTCATTCGCTCTCCACCTACATTTGAGGAAGGATGAAACAGCTAAGAGTTGGAGCAGGAATTTGTAACTTCAAAGTTCTCAAATATGAGACTCAGACTCCAACTAAGCAAAAAGAGATTGAGGACTTACTCATGGAGAAGATGGGTATTTGAAAATAATCCCTTGCAAAAATTCAACCTTAAATCCATGCAAATATTTTTACCAAAATCCAAGTCAGATGGGAGAACATGGTGCAAACTATAAAAGACATCTTTGAATAACAGTTGAGATAGTTAGTATTGAATTTGACTAATGTAGAAGTGAAGAGGGCAATAAAAGAGCATGAAGACAAAATGTTTCTAAATCTTAACACATGTTTCATATTAATGAATAACATAGAATCAATGGTTAAGCATGCCTCAGGCATTGGTGAGATCTATATCATCTCAACAGGCCATCAAATGAAACTATTATAATTGAAGATGATGATAGTGATGATGATGATGATGACAATAGTCCTTCCATCTTAGTTACTATAAGATAATTGCATGCTCTAATAGAGGAAAAGGAAGAAGAAGAGAAGGAAGAAGAATGAAAGGAGGATGAAGTAGAAGAGGAAGAAAAGGATGAAGATGATCTGGTTAGAATTGTAGCACAAGCAATTGCATCTCTTCCTCACACTCCACCACATATTGTCACATCTATGGAGATAGCTTCTACTAGTGACATTGTTAGTACAATAGCAACATCAATTTCTCAATCTTCTCCAACCACCTCCTAGCTCCAAGTGTCTACAATGGAAGTGTCAAGCACTTCATCTACTAAGCTAATTATTACTTCTTTAGCTACCAAGTTAGCTCCCTCTACTCCTGCATCATCAGTAAGTTCTACAATTTTGTCTTCATCAATTCTAGTAAGCTCTATAGTTTTGTTTTCATTAACATTGTCTAAATCTGCTTTGATTCTAGTTAGTTCAAACACTTCTATGGATATTCTACCGAGTGTGGCACCATTTTTTGGAAGTGTTTCAATTTTTGATCTGGTTAGTACTCCTATTGGCATTCAATCCTTAAGCCCTATTCCATTTTTCACTGCTAGCCCCTCTATCTCTACTATTGTGTCTATTCCAAAGGTCAAACCAATAATAATTGAAGTAGAACAAAGGAAACCATTAAAAATTTTGATCACTGGAAAAGAAATTGAAGAAGACATTGACTTAGATACAGAGATAATAATACCTAAGATTAACTATGAGACTGCTACTATTCAAGAAATGAGGTTAGCCAGTCAACTCATAGAGAAGAAAGCTACGTAGAAGAAATTAAGGTCTAAAAGGCATAAGGAGTACAGAATAATTGAAAATGCCAAGAATATAATTATGTTAGAATCTGATAAGATTAACAAACCAAAAAACTAGTGTGAAGAGTAAATATCTAAACAATGAATGCAAATGATACAAAATCAAAATAGTATCATAGAGTTAGTCTCCAAGAGAGTAATACAAATGTTGGAAGCAAAATAGCATTAAGAGGATGCAAAAACAAGAGATCCAAATATAGGCCAGGTAGCATGCTTATATAGGCTAGGAAGAGGGAGGAGGTGGCAACACCAACCAATGAGGAGCAACCATCTATCGAACTAAAGATAGCAAAGTATCTTCCCAAGATAGCTAATGGATGCTCACATGCAGGAAGGTGACATCTCACAACCATTCACCTAATAAGACATGCTTTATTAACGTAAGCGAGATTATTAAAAGTGTAGGAAAAAACTAGAAAAATAGGAAAAATAAAAAACTACACTAACACCCCCCCATAAGAGAAGCTTAGGTGGATGCTAACCTAGAAAAGCTATGAGAGTAGGAAAATGGGTCCCGGCAACAAGGCCTGATCAGATACCCAATACAAGAAAAAGAACTAGATGAAGGAAAATAAGCCTCGAATCTAGGAAATGTCCCAAAGAGAGGAACCAAAAAGAGCATGAAGCTGCAAACACTATCAAAAGAAACTGCTGGAACCCCCACTAAAATAGTGCATGACCAGGTAGAGAAGACAAAGTCTGAAGAGCTGATCAATCGAAGAGGTGACCTCCAAAAGTATGAATGAATGAGTGTCTATATAGTAGATGAACCATCTCACCGAAATGCATAGGTGCCTAGCCACTGCATCTGCCTAGTACATAGGAACAAAAACTGAGTACGTAGATCACTCAACCAAACCAAGGAAGCAAAAGAGTCAATAGGTGAACCCCCCATAATGCTGAACAGGGAGAGGGGTGACAGGAACACTAAAATGCAATGCCAAAAACATCTGCAAGAAGAAGAATTAGGAACACCAATAGTGCAATAGAAGTACAAGCATAGGATAAAGGGCAGTGTCACCGACACACTACATGGGCTAATGTCATGGAAGAAAAATTGACTTGACAAAGGTGGATGAGCACAAAATGGCAAAACATCATGACCCCCCATGGCACTTTATAATTGAGTGCGAGTACAAACAAACACAAGGTGTACAAGATCCCAGATATGCAAAAGCAGGCAGTTTATCTCAGTGCATTTACAGAAAAATGAATGCAACAAAATAGAATCATACAATGCTCAGAAGTCAAAAAGAAGAGTGAGCCAAAAGAACAGAAGAAGAGATTCCAAGACCTATAGAATCCAAGTAATTTGCCAGAGTGCGAAAGTGTAAAACTCAAAGGAGAAAGAACCTGGAGCATAATTTGGATAAAAGACCTATGCAACTAAATAACTCACAGAACCAGCTTTCCAACGATATCTGGCAAGCCCAGAAAAGAGTTCGAATGAGCGAGATATGGCTCCCAGAAGGTAAAATAGAACATTTGGCTTTGACTACAAAAATAGGCAACTAGACTATAGCAAAAATAAAAAAAACCTATACCATCATCTCCATCTCAGAACTAGCTTTTTGACACATTTTTTGGATCGAAAAAATACGTTCGTATGCTCAAGTTACGGAAGAAAAACTGACAGGGCCTCTTCATGAAGAGCATATGCTAAAAGTGAAACTTGGGCACAATAATCAAGGGAACAAATAGCACCACTGTGATCTACTCAAAAAATCATGCACTTTCAAAAAAAGAATCTCCTCGATACGAGGTCGTATGAGAAAGTTATGATCCTCCGAAGTTTCCAAAATGAGAACTATGCACAGTCATGGCTGAGAATCTGCAATTTCTGAAGAATTCATGCATGAAAATCAAAAAACAACTCCACTAATGGATAGAGCACAAACAAATACCCAATTTCATAATAAGAATCATCAAAATCGGAGTCCGTATGAGCAAGAATGAGACATTTGAAAACTGCGTTCAAATCTGCAACTACCAATGGAGAGGGGTATGGCTGTAGTTTTGAATGCTCAATTTTGCAAAATATACAGCTTGCATGCAAAATCTAAAAGATACCCAGATGGTTTTTCGTGGTTGTGAACAAAACCTAGAAAGCATTTTTCTTGCTGATGTATAGAAGATGTTGCTATAGTGTAAATCAAACACCTTTAACAGTAAAAAAATGGTTCCAAAAATTAAAAAATGATCCTAGCAACCAGAATATGACATAAAAATGTTGGATCAACTTCCTAAGTCCATCAATGGCATGCTGGAACCTGCAAAACTGATTGAAAACTCCAAATATGCAAGTTGGTTGTCAAATTTGAGATTGAAACCCCAGAGAAAAACTATTTTTGTCAAAACTTTTTTGATTCTCAGGATCATCCAAAGATGCAAGAGAAGAGCATACTTCATTTTTCAAAAAACTAAAATAAAGTTTATTTGCCCCCCCCCCCAAATCTCTCAAATAAAGAAACTAAAATCTACTCTTGCACATAGAAAAGCTCTGATACCATGTTAGGATCTGATAAGATTAATAACCCAGAAAACTAGTGCAAAGAGTAAATATCTAAACTATGAATGCAAATGATACAAAATCAAAATAGCATCATAGAGTTAGTCTACAAGAGAGTAATGCAAATGTTGGAAGCAAAATAGCATTAAGAGGATGCAAAAACAAGAGATCCAAATACAAGCCAGGTAGCATGCTTATATAGGCTAGGAAGAGGGAGGAGGTGACAACACCAACTAATGAGGAGCAACCATCTATCGGACTAAAGATAGCAAAGTATCTTCCCAAGATAGCTAATGGATGCTCACATGTAGGAAGGTGACACCTCACAACCATTCACCTAATAAGACATGCTTTATTAACCTAAGAGAGATTATTAAAAGTGTAGGAAAAAATTAGCAAAATAGGAAAAATAAAAAACTACACTAACAAATTATAGATGCTATAGGTGTTGAAGTGGATTCGACTCAACATATTTTGATTTAGTTAGAAGAGGCTATATAGAAATATAATGAGGACTCCTCTAGACAAGAGAAACTAATTGAAAAGACTGAAAGGAAGTTTGATAACAAGGTGCTAGAGCATATTGCTCAGCAAATTGCAATCAAACAAGTGGTGTTGTCCACATTTTTGGGTAATTTTGAAAACTCTTTTAATAATGCCACACCACTTTTTGCCAAACTTTGTTATATCTCTAGTTTTACCAATGGAATAAAGGAGAAACTAAATAGGATTAACGTTGATATGCAATCAAGTGCATCAAAGTTGCAAACTAATTCCTCTTCCAACTCCTCGCATCACACCAAGGTGAAAATTTGGTAGACTTGTAAGCAGAACTTCTAAGGGAAGAAGCAAGAATAAGAGAAAACTTGATTGATATTTAGAACATGATCTTGCCAATAATGGATACAATGTAGGAACATATTTCTCATTGCAAGACATTGGTCTAGGATTAGAATTTCTCAGTGACTGATCACATGATCAAATTATCAATAGAAGTTTAGATTTCTCTCTCCACCTACCAAATTTTACAAGAAGTAGAAAATTCATATCTATCACATAAGGTGATCAATGCATAAAGGATCTTATCAGCAATTAGTTGTAAGTAGATCCACTACTTCATCCTAATAGGCAAATCAATTTCTAAATCCTTTAACAAGGTAGACTTAACAGTCTTTTGTATAAATCTCTTAACCGAGTGCATACTTCATTGTATGTTTGTAAATCCTCTAACAAGGTGGACCTAGTAGTCCTTTGTGCTCCTAATAGGGAAGATCACCAAAAGTGGTCAATGTAAGCCTTAATAGGCCAAATTTGTGCTGCAGTAGTGAAGTTTTGTGGGTATCATCCCCACCCTAGTTTTACTTTCTATTTGAAAGGTTTTTGGGTCACCAAAAGATTGTGTTCTTTTATGTGATGAATGTTTTATCTTTCAATACTAATGCATGTAGTAGTATAGATGGATTTATGATGAAAAGTTTTGAAGTTACTAATTCACCTCTCCCCTCTTAGTAACTTATCATATCTTGAATATTTCCAGTAGTCCTACACCAAACATATAGAGATGTTTTTTCCTAAGGCTTGCTAGAAAAATTAGAGGCCTTAATTTCCATCTACCATCCTTCAGGGATCTTATCATACATCTTCCTAACTTGCATTTTGCCAAGTGGCATGAAGATTCCACAGTGGGAATGCAAGTTATAGAGCACTTCAAAACCTCAAACCACTTGCATTATTCTTCTAAGATGTTTAAGATTCCAAATCAATCACTTATTCATTTGTGCCAATCCATACCAGTCTATACACTATGAAAATACAATATTTTACAATGAAAAATGGAATCTTTATTTGATTCAAATGGAAAATTTAGATTTTTTATTTTCCACCCACCTAGAAGGGCTATTTCAAGACTTCCTCTTACCATCCCAACCAATATTCAAAGTTCGTGGCCATTGGGGAGTGATTTAGAAAAAGTTGACAAATATTTGTAAAAGTTGTTAAGCAACTTTTCTTGCTTTTTGCAACTTTTGGCAATTTTTGCAAATTGCACAGTCTAACCCATCTAGGAACTTTGCCTTCTTCCTTAGGGGCCTAAAAAATATTTATGAAATCTATAGACACTCCTTACCTATGCTAGGTCAAAGATATTCCCTCTCACCATAGTAAAAAACCATGGTTTATAAAGCACCAAATGGGGACTAGGTCTGACAAATAGGCTTTGATTTATTTGATAACTATTTCTACCTATTACATTTGTCTCTTAGGTACAAATTCCCATCAATAGAACTCATAAATAGCTAGAAATGATAGAATCTCTTAAGAGTGGAGGGTTAGGTTCTCTTGCAGTAGAGAGAGAGAGAGAGAGAGAGAGAGAGAGAGAGAGAGAGAGAGAGAGAGAGAGAGAGAGAGAGAGAGAGAGTATAGGAGTTACTAGAGTGATATAAGTTGAATAAGAAAGAACTTAGTAAGATGAAACCAAAAGAAAATGAAATCTAATTCAAAGATCCATCCAAAAAATCCATTGGATCTGATCTGACAATCCATACAGTACAGGGAGCATCCAAAAAATAGAGAAAATGACTCTGGATTTGAATTTTATTCTTTGTAAATTCCACTAATCCATACATTAATGCCCCTTATACATCAAAAATGAGCTATTTATCTCTCCCATATCTATTTCATTGATTGCAACCAAGATTTGAATGATTATAGCCTACTTTCCACTAAGTTGCATTTTTGAGCAACTTTTACAAATCTTCAACTATGCAACTTTGCACAAAGAATGCAATTTTTGCATTTTTCACTTGATTCCACTTCTAGGACTTGGAAAAGGTTCAAAAATACCTAAAATCAACTAAATCCACCTAATCCTATGCTTTCTTGACCAAATACATTAAAAAAACTCAAATTTTCCTCATGAGCAATTTTTTCTTATAAATTGCATAAAGTTCCAAAGACAAAAAAAAATGGTATCTTGCATTGATAGCCATGGAATTTTCACCCAATATTAGGAACATTAATTAGAGTCATGGAGGCTAATATTGGTGAGAATATCAAGAAAAGAAGAATTATTAGGTGATTATAGCTTAAGAACCTTAATTAGAAGTGGTTCATTAACAGAACACTAGACCCTCTGCATCACTCTTTCAACCAACCAACAAACTACAAAATATCCAACCTTATTACAAGATTTTTGATGTAGTGGACAAGTGTGATGTGGCCCAACCAAGTTCACAATGTAAAAATGTGCAAGGGAAAGCCAATGTTCCCCAAACCAAAAAAATAACAACTATCCTTTCTACAACTCCAAAACCCTCCCAAATGCTATGGTGGATGTATTTCACCTATATAAGATGGATTCAAGATATTTCAAATGGTTTTAGACCATCAACATAATCATGGCACTCAAATTCCTCAAAATTTCCTAGTAGGCCTAATTTCCCCCAACTAAGTCTCTAGCAAGAAATATGTTAAGTTTTCTCCCACAATTTCATAAGAAGTTCTCAAATAAAATAATTTTTTAGATACCCATTTCAGCCTTCTTTAACATATCTCAACCTTGGTATAGGTTGTTTTGGGCCAACAAACATATCTTCCAACTAGGCACCCTTTTTAAGCATAGAATAGGGTCATTTTCCAAAGAAACCACCTATTTCCCTTGCTTCTAATGCTCTAGAGTATCAAAAATCTCCTTAAATGGACCCAATCAAAGGAATATTAGGTCAATTTGATGCTCCAACCTCAACAAGTAAGAAACCCTCAAACCTAGGGTTTTCTCAAAGTATGACTTCCCAAGCCAACTTTAATCAACTAAAGTTTGATTCACCATTTCCAAGGAATATGTATACATAATCTACCATAAAATATCCCTCTCCACTAGAAATATCTCTTGTTGCTTCTCCTTAGACATGTATTTCATACACCTCCAGCCACCTAAACTCCATTAGAGGCTTCCAAAAATGAAAAATTGTATCCAAACATTGTTAGAAGAATTATTTACATATTAATATAGGTTCATTCCATGGGAATGAGATTACTACATCCATAGAATGACCAATTTCTCTCTAAGTGCACAAAACTTACAAAAATTGATGAAAAGTGATGTGCAATCAATACTTCCAGAAAAATGAATTCCTACTTGTCTTAATTCCCCTTTAAACCTCAAAAATGAGGTATTTACCCATTCTAGGCCTATTCCAATAGTTAAAACTATTATTTGAATAGCTATAACTCCCTTCCAACCAAGTTGCATTTTTTAGAAACTTTTTAATTTTGCAATTTTGCACAAAAAGTACAACTTTTACAAAGTTCACTAGATTTCACTTCTATGAATTGGAAAAGGTTCAAAATTATTCAAAGACAACTAAAAACACATAATCCTAGGCTATCTTGACCAAAAACTCAAAATGATTCAATTTTGGCTAACTAGCAACTTTTGCTAATATTTTGCACAAAGCGGCCTAGGCATACATATCTTGCTCATATCTCTCTAATTGTTCATCATGGAATCAAACTTTCTATTTTTCCTATTCCTAATCTTTTCATATTCTATTGACCACTCGAATGTTCTCGGGCAAGCTGAACAAAATTGACCCTAAGAGTCAGTAAATGCCATAGGACAACAATCTTTGATGGGGCATATCTTGGAGCTCATGCAAGGTATGGATACAATTCTAGGTGATATAAGATTGTGTTGTTGAGATTTTAGGTGTGGACACCTACAATAGCCTCTCTCACTTTTCGAATATTGGATTCTATTTTTATTTTGTGGCCCCATCTTAGGTGATGCTAAAAATTATAGTGTTGGTTAGTACAAAGTCGCCAACTACTGAATCTCTCTAATTGTTTCTCATGGGATTGAACTATCTTCTTCATTAGCTTTGAGTGGCTAGGTAAACCCTATTCCCAATATTTTCTCTTCCCATTGACTACTTGAATTTTATTGGATACATCGAACAAAATTGACCCTAAGAGTCACTAAATACCATAGGGCAGCAATCTTTGATGGGGCATATCTCAAAGCTTGTGCAAGGTAAGGATGTAACTCCTAGTGCTATATGATCATGTTGTTGACACCTACAATATCCTCTCTCACATTTTGGAGATTTGATTCCATTTTTATATTGTGGCCCCATCTTGGGTGATGCTAAAACTTGTAGTATTAGCTAGTACAAAGTCACCAACTAGTTAATATCTCTAATTATTTTTTGTGGGATTGAAGTATCTGTGCCATTAGCTCGATGTGGTTAGGTAAACCCTAGTCCCAAGCTCATCCCATCATTTTGATCACTTGAATATCTCAAGAATGCCAAATAGAATTGACCCTAAGAGACACTAAATGCCATAGGGCAATGATCTCTGACAAGGCATATCTCAGAGCTTGTGTGAGGTATGGATGCAATTCTAGGTGCTACAAGATTGTGCCATTGACACCTACAATAACCTCTCTCTCTTTTTAGATATTGGATTCTATTTTTATTTTGCAACCCCATCTTAGGTGATGTTGAAACTTGTAGTGTTAGCCAGTTCTAAGTCACAAAGTAGTGAATCTCTCTAACCATTCATTGTGGGATCAAACTGTCCACTTCATTAGCTTTGAGTGGCTAGGTAAGCCCTATTCCTAGCCTTGTCTCATCTCATTGATTGCTCAAATATTCTCAGGCACACTGAATGGAATTGAACCTAAGAGTCACGACATGCCATAGAGGAGTGATCTGTGATGGGGCATATCTCAGAACTCATGTGAGGTATGGATGCAATTCTAGGTGCTACAACATCATTTTCTTGATACCTACAATAACCTCTCTCTCACTTTTGATATTGGATTCTATTTTTATTTTATGGCCCCATCTTAGGTGATGCTAAAACTACTAGTGTTGGTGAGTAGAAGTCACCAACTAGTGAATCTCTCTAACTGTTCATCATGGGATTGAACTTGTCTACTTTGTTAGCTCTAAGTGGTTGGGTAAACTATAATCCCAAGATCATCCCATCATGTTGACTACTTGAACATTCTTGGGCATGCCAAAAAAAATTGACCCTAAGATTCACTAAATATTTCCATAAGGGAGCGATCTTTGATGGGGCATATCCTAGAGGTCATGCAAGGTACGAATGCAATTCTGGGTGCTATAGGATAATTTTGTCAACACATACAATAATCTCTCTCTTTTTAAAAATTTGATTCCATTTTTATTGTGTGGCCCCATACGAGGTAATGCTGAAACTTGTAGTTTTAGCTAGTATAAAGTCACCAACTAGTAAATCTCTCTAACTATTTTTTGTGGGACCAAACTATCTACTCTATTAGCTCTAAGTTTCTAAGTAAACCCTAGTCCTAATCTTGTCTCATATAGTTGACCTCTCAAACATTCTCAAGCATGCCAAACAAAATTGACCCTAAGAGTCACTAAATATTGTGTTAATACTTGTTAGAATGAAAAACATACAAGAAGTCTAATACTTAAAGGAAATTTTAGTGAAGCAAAAAGTACTATAAAAACATGAACTAACTTAATCCAAGGTAAAACTTAAACATTCAATCCATTATCTCAAACTTGCTTTGTGAAATCAAAAATTTATTAAAGGAAATGTAAGAAAATGTTTGTATTCAAATTCAAGAATGAACTCTTCCAACATCCAACCAATAGATTTGTCTTCTTCCAGGTCTTATAGGACCTCCCAAGGCATGCATTTTGTTAAACCAACCATCTTGCCTTTCTTCCATGCCATAACTAAAAATTTGCACAAAATGTTGTCGACCAACTTTTAAAAGTTGCTGACCTCATTGCAATTTTTGTATTTTTCACTTCTAGACTCTTGAAACCTTTTTTAATGGAACCAAATTGGTTCAATAAAGGTGTTTAACCATAATGTGGCCCTCTAGTAACCAATATGCCTCTTTTTTTCCCATAGAACTATTTGAGAAACTTCTTGACAACTTAGCAACTTTTGGCATTTTAGATCCTAATCAACGAACATTATATTTTATGAGTTTCAAACACTTGAAAAAGATGCAAAATCACTATTTAGGACCTAGTTGGGTCATATCCCACTTATCAATAACTTATATGCACTTTGACCCACTTTGACCACCTAGTATCCCCCCTACTATATATTAGCTTGCACATACCTAAACAGGGCTTAGTCAAACTAACTTGATCGAAGCACACCAACACAACACCATAACTTGGCTAGAGTCACAAAAAGCCTCAAAGCAACAACAACACAAATAAAGCTAGAAAAAGGGTTGTTAGGTTCCCTACACTAGGTTAATGATAGACAAAAGATATCCAAGAAAAAATGCAAGAACTATAGCTATAGAAATCATAAAAAAAGCATATATAATATTTTCCATGAATGAAGCTCTTAAAGAGATGGATAAGCCAGAAATATTGATATCAAATTCCATGAATAAATTAAAAAATTTATTTCAATTATTCTCGTGTTCTAAATATAATGCATATATAAACTCTTGACATGTTTATGATGACACTAAGATTCATGATTAGACATTTAAATAGTGTAGCCAACTCAAGAGTCAAACTTCAATGTTAATTGTATAACAGTAATAAGAATTCAAGTTTTATTGTTTTCATCCTAATGAAAAATCTAAATAGGTTACTCATAATCAAAATTACTCTTAAATTATACAATTTAAATTCAAACTAATATCATAGCCTTATTCACAAGTCAAAAGATACTATTAAAGCTTATTATAATGATTCCTGCCCTTATTTTGGATGAAAATTACATTAAAATGAAATACATGAAATACTTAAAATGTAAACAAGAAAAACAAGATATATATTATGATAACCAATAATGTTATATAGGATCAAACTGATACATCAAATTTGTAAGTCTAATAATGTCATGCATCAAAAATATGTCATACATAAAATATAAAATGTCATATATACATCAAATATATTTTAAATATGTACAAATACATAAACTCAAAGATATATGTTTAGTAATTCCTATACATGTTTCCATCCCTATATCTTCTCCTTCCCACAAGGGGAAGGAAACAAATCCCTAGAGGTCTTTGGTCATTGTGTGGATGGACATAATGGGGATGATGGAGTCTTCTTCACATGCTTGCTCATCCTCTTGTTTATGCTCCTCTCCAACTCGAGGTAATACAAAAAAAGTAAATATGAATAAATAATTATTATATATTGAAATAAAATATATGCACACACATACACACAAAATTAATTATTTTCTTACCACCATCAAATAGTCACTTTGTACATCCACCTTAAAGGCTTGCAAGTGATTGGGAGTAACAAGGCCCTACAAAAATTCAATCAATATAATTACTTGATCATACTTATAAATACCATTTTAAATTTCAATACTAATTATTATAAATAACAACTAAAACTATTAGAACTCTTTCATACCTCAGTCAATGGCTCTGAACTATCCATCGCGGTAGCAACTCCACAATCAATGGACTGGCAAAGATGAGGACAAGTCTTAGACGTCAACAACTACAAATCATTTTGTACAATTTACATGTTTTTTTTATAGAATATAATATAATCAAATGTATTAAATTAACATGAAATAAATGTAGCTCCACAAATTTCATATCATTCCTAGGCTTAGAGTCCCTTGTGAATGTTAATGGTCCAATAGAGAACTAATGTACATATATACAATTTTTGTGTTAATTCTTCAAATGACTACCTGATAAATATATGTATTAATTTAAATGATTAAATTGATACCTACCTATCAACGAGATGTAAAATGGACCCAAAGAATCTATACTAGGGCCATCAACACTCTTACCCTAAATTTTGAACATTCTCAAGACATGCTAATTAATTAGTCATTCACTTTACATATGAAATGTGATCAAATTAGTTTATTATAATTATAATTTACCTAGGTGTCAATGCCAAATGTGTCACATAGGAACTCATCATTGATTAGCCCATCATCCATAGTGTCTCCAATGTGAATTTTAAATGTACATAAGGATCTACATGATATGTACAAGTGACCATGGTGTGAAGAAGGCTCCTCCTCAACTAATGGACTGGTGCAATGAATGAGGATTTTTGTCAAATCAATGATAGTCCCTAGAGTACTAGTCTCTACATGTTCCTTCATAGCTAAAGTAATAATGACACGCTCACCTTGTGGCTTGATAAAAGGTTACCTAACTACATTAAGGTCATGACATGCCCCCACCCTCTCAAATGATGACCCCCCACCTCTACCTTAAGAATCTAACATGTCAAAATAATTGGGGATCTTCCCAAGGAAAAATTCAAAATACAATTTTTTTAAGAAATACATTGGAACCTCATGATTGTTGTAGGGAGGGGCATCAAATGAAATTCACCATCTATCCCAAAATTTATTTCTAATATAATCATGTATGCACCAATGAATGGGGAAGCTTTTAGTTGTATGTTTAACAATGTCTAGTTCTCTTAGGTTTTTATACAATGCACATATGTTACATTTCGCTATGTCCTTTTTTATTACATCTTTATAAGATAATTTATTTTCATAATATATTCTTTGTTCTTCTCTCTTAACTAATGAAATATCCAACTAGCCACTAACAAAAGCTACATGGATCATAATAGACACAAGGGAGGATGCCAATTGTGCTCTTATAGGATTAGTTTTTTCTACAAGCTTTCAACCTACACATTATTTTTTATGATTCATTTTTCTATCTTTCTATTTCTTTCACTATATTGTCTTAGGTTTTAGAAGGAGTTCTTTCAATTGGTGGAGGTTGTGGAAGTTCTTGTTCTTCCTCATGAGGGATTTCATTTTGATTTTGTTGATCAAGCTAGGGATTTGGTGGTTTATTATTCACATTTCTTCATAAGAAACCAATTACATTTTTATTAAATAAATTTTTTTGAAGAAATAATGCTAAAACATACAAAACAATGCTAAAATGAGAGTATTAAACATACTTGATGATCCCAATCTTGATCTCTAGCCATAAGGAGGCATTTTGAGAAGAGAGTGATAAAATTCTTCAACTTCTACAAAGTGTATGCATGTTGTTTAGGGAAAAGAAGGCACCACAAAAAAGAAACAAGAAAAAATGGAATAGGTCATAGGTTTGCAGCCCATATATAAGTTTTTTTAAAAGTGAAAGCATGCTTTGCTTGGGCTCCACAAGCCTTAGGGTTGTGGAGCCCAAGCCACAATGCATGCATGCTTATGAAATTTTCAAAGTTAAGGTTTTGTGTCATCATTTTGGAACTACAACTTGGTGTATTTGCCCCATCATCAGTGTTAGTTCTTCCATCTAAATTAATGGATCCAATCCATGTAATATGAGAGGATGCATTGTTACCAACTCTTACAATACCTCCATCATTGTTTCTAAATTTAACAAAATTATTCATATCACTATTCATGTGATGTGAGAAACTATTGTCTATTATCCAATATATTTCTTTTCAACTTGGGAAACTAGATCTTTTCTTCTCTAATTTCTCTATCAAGATCATTCATTAATAGCTACAAATGCTATCTCATAATCTCTTTCACTTTGAACTCTTTCATCAGATTTCTCATCTTCATTAGCATACAAATAATTTCTATCTCTCCTAGGCTTAAAATTTCCCTTATACTTTTTCTTCCTTTAAGGAAATTTAGATGCATGATGACCAAACTCAATACATGTCCAAAATTTAAAGATATTCTTACCATCTTTTTCTCTTCTTGCAAGAAGTGTTATACCTTCTTCAATCTTCTTGTCTTCATCATATTTGGTTCTACCACTGCTAGTAAAATCTCCATGTCTGCTTGTACTTCTAGACAGGCTTGGTCAAATATTAAAGGTACTAAAAGTTATCTCAACTCTTGTCAGTTCTCCTATCCATCTCAGAACCACTTCTTCTACTTCCAATCTTCCAAGCAATATTTCTCTAGTAAATTCCTTAGTGTGGGGTATTAGTAGCAAAGTCTTTTGAGAAACTTTCTTGAATGATGGTGTCAAAGTTTCAAGATGGTGCAAGGCACCAAGGTGATTTAACCAAAAAAAATGTGGATCAAGGCATATGGTGAGCTTGTGGAAGACATATAATGATCCATACATCAAAGATCCTTTAGTTTCATTTATGTTTATAATAAGCAATGATCCTATGTTTGATCAAGGAACTTTAGGTGTGTTTATAAGGCTAAGTTCACTTACTCCAAAAGGGTCCTCAAATTGCACATTTTGAGTGAATATGAGTCTTTAATGTGTTTTTTATATCATTTTACCTTAATAGGGTTTGTAAAAAATAAAAATGATCAAGTAATAAGGTCTTAAGCAAAAAGTTGTTGATTAACAATTTTTGTTGTTGACAACTTTTTGTCAAAAGTTGCAACTTTTCACTCAATGATCCCACCCTTTCAAATATTAGTTGTAACCATTGGTAATTATGTATTTAGGAATTGCACTTTGCAAAAATTCATAGGTATGAATTACTATAGAGATGAACCATTTTTAAGGAGAAATAACCATATTTTCTAAGCATTTCTTGCATGTACAAAATTGTATGGATTGGGTGATTGGATATGATGTCATGATTAGGTAGCATATTGAATCCTAATTTCATAGATTTTTTATTTTTTCATTTTTGTTAAATTTGAAGGGAGATATCACTTTCCTTCTAAGATTGGGTCAACATATCCCAAAATTGAGGATTTCAATGGCTTTTTGGTCCTAACTTCTAACACCATGGTTAGGATTTAATGACCTCATAGAGTTTGCAAGTTTAGGACATGGACTAATAGATTCCTATGTTACAATTTTTTATTAGAAGATCTAAAGGTCCTATGGTCGAGCCCTAGGTTGAATATTCACATGTATTCAACCAATTTGGTGAGGGTTTATAGGGTAAATGAAGAGATGGAAGCCTAGAACTTGGGGAATGATTGTTTCATGTTGGGATAAGTAAGAGATAGACCTTCCAAGTTAGTTCTTTTTCCTAGCAACCCATTCTTTCTATTTACCAGGTGTTCCAAGCCTCTTTTAGTTGATTAGGCTTAAGAAGCCTATGTGAGTTATGGGGTGATCGAGTAGGTTAGAGAACTAAAAATTTAAGGATAAATTGAAGTCCCAAAAGGGTATTTGAAACTATAATTTTTTTCCAAGTTCTTTGAGAAAGTTCCAAGTTGTTGCCCTAAAACCCATAAAAGTACTACTAGGAGCAATAAGGCCTCTTAGTACCGTTACTAGTTTTGATAGTTGGGGAATCCAAACTATAGAAGAAACTTGATCCTTATGTATCCTTGAAGTGACCCAAGTATTGGTTCAAACCAGGGAGTTGGGTAGTCACCATTTCCAAGTTTGTGCCCTAAGCTCCAAGATTGGCTTTTAGAGCCATTTTGTGAAGTTTTTGGAGAAGTCAAAAGGATTTATTCTAGGAGTTTGTTGAAAGTTGAAGTGTAGGAAAAGGGAGTCTTAGAGACCCTTGAGAAGGTACAAGGTTACCTTGAATGATAGAATGTTGGACTCATTTACACTTTTTTTGAAGAACTCTACACCACGTGGTATTAGAGCCACTAAGATCTAGTGGAAAGAAAAAATGGTAGAGGTGGATGTTCCATTGAGGATTACTAAAATAGAATTGATAAAAATTATAAAAGAGAATATGGCTAAGAGTAGAGCCATGAGAGAAGAAAATAGGACTATGAGAAGAGAGATTGAAAAATTAAAAGGGCAAGTGTGCAAAGGAATCCAAGGAGAGTCTAAAGGAGAAGAAGAGGAGGAGAATGAATTGCCCCATGTGCTTGAAGATCATAGAATTATTGTGGCAGCCTTGTAGAGGGTAGGAAAGAAGGAAAAGGGAGACTTACCCATGTTTGATGAGATGTTGGAGCCAGAAGCATGCATGGAGTGGCTAGAGGCCCTTGAAAACTATTTTGAGTATGAGGAGATCCTTGAAAGTAAGAAGGTGAAGACAAAAGTTCTAAAATGAAGGTACCAGCTTTGAGTTGGTGGAACTTCCTTGAAAATGAGAGGATGGAAGAGGAAAAGTAGCCCATACCTACATGGAAGATAATGATGGTAGAGATAATGAAATAATTTGTTCCTGATGACTATGAGGTAATGATCCATAAGAAATTGCAAAATGTTAAACAAAGGGACATGGATGTGAGTGTCTACACCCATGAGTTTCATACATTACCTCTCAAGGCTAAGGTATATGAAAATGAAAAACAAAAGCTTTCTAGGTACAATGCTATCAACTTGCTCTTAAGATTGAAGAAAAAATCAAGAGCAAGAATGATTAGAATAAAGGGAGAGGAACTAATTTCAGAGGTAGAGGAAAGTTCCAAGGAAAGGTATCAACACCAAGACCTTAAGGAGAGTTAATCAATTAGGAGAATATAAAAGATACAAGTCTTAGAGAAATCTTTAGAGGGGATAGAGGAAACAATAGGGGGAGATCAAATGGAAGAGGCAATCATGTGTTCACTAGCAAATGTTTTTCCTACAACCAAATAGGCAATCATGTGTTCACTAGCAAATGTTTTTCCTACACTTTTTTCCTCGTAAGAAAACACATGATGCTTCTAGCATTGTAGGCCTATTCTTCAAAGAGATAGTAAGACTTCATGGGCTACCTCTAACCATTGTTCTAGATAGGGACCCTAATTTTGTAGGGTGTTTTTGGTGTACCCTATGGAAGAGACTAGGAACTAACCTTGCTATGTCATCTTCCTATCACCCAAAATCTGATGGAAAAACTAAGGTCATAAACATAACCCATGTAACCTTCATAGGTGCTTCACAAAGTAAAATGGTGTTGTATGAGATACTATCTTACCTCAAGCTGAATTCTCCTATAATTACTCTATAATAGAATTACAAGCCTTAGTCCTTTCCAAATCATCTATGGTTCTCATTTAATGGGTGTCATTGAATAATTGTCATAGGAGTGCATTGGCAGATGATTTTTTTGAAAGTGATGAAAGATATCTACCAACAAGTTAGAGAGATATTGCAACATAGTTCTCAAAAATACAAGTAGATAGCAGAAATGAAGAGGAAAGAAATACATTCTAAGGTTGAGGACATGGTCATGGTCCACCTTAAGAAAGAAAGACTACCTAAAGGAAAGTAACCAAGCTGCATATGAAAAAGATTGGGCCATTCTGAATTCTCAAACAATGTGGTCCAAATGCATACAAGATTGATTTACCTCTTGATATAGGCCTTTCACCAATATTTAATGTATATGATATTTATGCATATAAGGCTTCTAGTCCTACTAACATTGATGATGTAGGTTCTAATGATATACTTCAAGATCTACCAAGACAAAAACCTCCAAGTATTGAATGTATCTTAGAAAAGGGGATCATAAGAAGACTAGGAAACATATCTATTATGATTATTTGATCAAATGATAGGAAAAACCCTTGGAAGAAGCAACTTGGATTTCCTTGAAAGATATTGAGAAGACTGGTGTCAAAATTATAGACATTCCCACTCAAGGGACTTGAGTATCTTTTGGCCAAAGGAGTATGGTGTAGTGCACCAAGATGATTCAAACAACAAAAAAGTGGATCAAGGCATATGGTGAGCTTGTGGAAGACATGCAATGATCTATACATCAAAGATGTTTTAGTTTCATTTATGTGTGTAATAAGCAATGATCCTATGTTTTCTCAAGGAACTACAAGTGTGTTTATAAGCCTAAGTTCACTTAGTCCAAAAGGGTCCTAAAATTGCATATGTTGAGTGAATAGGATTATTTAATATGTTTTTCAAATAATTTTACCTTAATAAGGATTGTAGAAATAAAAATGATCAAGTAATAAGGTCTTAATAAAAAAGTTGTAAAACTTGTTGATTAGCAATTTTTGTCATTGACAATTTTTTGTCAAAAAGTGAAATTTTTCAGCCAATGGTCCCAACCTTTTAAATATTAGTTGTAACTATTGGGAATGATTTATTTAGGCATATAAACTCTAAAAACATTTAGGAATGTGAAGTATTGTACGGATAAACCCATTTTAAGGAGAAAGAAATAGATTTTCTAAGTATTTCTTACATGTACTGAACTATATGGATTAGATGATTGGATCTAATGTCATGATTAGATAGAGTACTACATCATAATTCTAAAGAATTTTAATTTTTTAATTTTTAAAAATTTTGTAGGGAAATGTCACTTTTTTTCTGACACGAAGTTAACACACCCTAAAATTAAGGGTTTCGATGGTTTTGTGGTCCTAACTTGTATCTCCATGGTTGGAGTTCAATGACCTAGATTTTACAAGTTTAGGACATGTACTAATAGATTCATAAGTTGAATATTTCTATCAAAAGATCTGAAGGTAATGTGATTGATCCCTAGGTTGAATATTCACATGTATTCAACCAATTTGGTGAGGGTTTGTAAGATAAATTAAGAGATGGAAGCCTAGAACTTGGGGAATGATTGTTTTATGTTGAGATAAGTCAGATAAACACCTTCCAAGTAAGTTATTGTTCCTAGCAACCCATTATTGCTATTTCCTAGGTGTTCCGGACCTCTTTTGGCCAATTAGACCTGAGAAGTTCAAGGGTGCTAGAGTAGGTTAGAGAATTAAAAATTGGAGGATAGATAGAAGTCCCAAAATAGTATTTGAAACTATAAATTTTTTGCCAAATTCTTTAAGAAACTTCCAAGTTATTCCCCTGAAACCCATAAAATTACTACTAGTGGCAATTAGGCCTCTTAGTGCATTTTATAGTTATGATAGTCAGGGAATCCAAACTATAGTGGAAAATTGGTCCTTGTGTATCCCTTGAGGTATTCCAATAATTGGTTGGATTTAGGGAGTTGGGTAGTGACCATTTCCAAGTTTGTGCCCTAAGATCCAAGATTGGCTTTTAGAGCCATTTTGTGAAGTTTTTCAGGAAGTTCAAAGGAGTTGTCTTGGGAGTTTGTAGAAATTTGAAGTGTGGGAAAAGGGAGTCTTAGATAACCTTGAGATGGAACAAGGTTTCCTTAAAAGATTGAGTATTGGATTCGTTCACAATTTTGTTGAAGACATATGCACCACAAGATCTTCCACACAACCTCATCTTCTTCTTTGATTGAACCATGTGACTTGATTCCTACAAAAATCTATGATATCCTACCAATATATTTTTTTATAGATTCATCTTTCATCATTTAGCATCTTGAAATACACATATCCAATTCTACAATCTTACTTTCTTTATATGTGTATCACCTTCAAAAGTAGATCCTAATACTTTCTAAATTTCATGAGATGTTTAAAATTATTTTACTTGACTTTATTCATTCTTTGGAAGAACTGATAGTAAAGATTATCTAGCTCTCATGTTTCACATGAATAGATATGTTTCTACTTCATCACATTCTTCAATCTTCTCTTTAACAATAGTCTTCTCACTCTTTGTGAGGAGCCAATAACTAAGAGGCATGCATAAAAAATTAGTCTTCATGTTCTCCTTCCAACTATCATTGTTGGCCCCATCAAATCTAAGACTATCCTTTTTGAAAAGATTCACTATCGATCTCCCAAATCTATTAAGCTTATTCTTCAAGGACCTAATGCTCTGATACCAATTATTAAAATATATAGTTCACCAATATAACTAAGAGGGGGGAGAGTGTGAATTAGTTATAAAACTAATATCAAAATTATCAACCTTATTAAACTTTAACCATATGATCAATATAATCAAAGACCATTTCAAGATACTCATAGACAATAATATGAGATATGTTATCTAGGGAAACCCTTGATCAGTAGAAAAACCTCGATGGGCATGGTACCCACAAGATGATGTACTAATATAAATATTCCTTATTAGAGGATGGATTCTGTTAGGAGTCCATAACAACATTTAGTACATATTACTCCCTGTTAGGAGGCTTCAAATACCTGCTAGGAGATTCCAACCCTATTAGGAGTTGTGGAAGATAGATGGACCCACTTCCTAAATAGCTTCAAGGGAAAGACCAATGAACCCACTATCCAAAGGATCTCTATATTGTTCCTTGCAAAATAATAGAAATTAATAGTACTTCCTTCCTCTATCCTATCAACTGGAACTTTGCTCCTTCTGATCTTTTAGCCATATCAGAAAACTTATAGCCAATAATCCCTTGGATCATTTACTTACATTCAATAGACATGTTGATACAAAATTTTGCACCCTTTCTTAAGGTATGACCCTAAAGAAACCCTATGTAATATGGAATTGACCTCCAAGTGTGGGACTTGTGCTCAAAGGTTAAATCTCTAGAGAAGGCTGACTTCCTTACTATCAAGGTGTACTATACTAGTTCTTTCAAGGAAAATGAGAGAAGGATTGTATGACCTAAAGCTAGAATGAAAGGAGGCAATACAAAAAATAGTGTTTGATGTTATCTCTACCCAAGATTGCACTATGCATGGATATGGATCCAATATACATAACTCCTTAACCCTAATTTTGCTTACAAATTATATGTAGATTGAGAACTAGATGAAATGCTACAAGGAAGGAGGTTCACAAGATAGCACTAAAAAAATTAAAGTGGATACAACATATAACTTAAAGGAATAAGAAGACAACACTAATAGAAGGCAAGGAAGCATGTACAACATTAATGGTGGAAGAAGATGAGCAGGAGATCATATATTTTGTAAGGCAAGGGAAATTACAATTCCAAAGCATAAAATACTACTGTGACCAAAGAATTAGAGAAAGAGAGATTGATCCTAGAAAAGATACAAAACTTGCCTTTATAGGATGCAAGCATAACCCAAATGCAATTTGGAGTTTTAACCATGGATTTGGATTGCATATGGGAGCAATAACTGAGAATTAGAAGGGAAATTTGATCATGAAATACAATTACTATTGGAAGTGATAGGATGAGATTGAACTAGGTGCATCCCATCGTAACAGATTAAATTGCCAAAAATTTGATCATTATATGCATTAAAGAGGCATGGAGCCAATTGAGCCCTGAGAAGTAGCTAGGCATTAAAGACATTTCCCTTGATGATATGCCAAAAAATATAGGAAGGGAAATTGGTTTTCCTAAAATTAAACAATGACCATCAATGAAGGTCTTCTATGCCACATGGCACAATTATAGATTATGAAGCATCCAAGAAGGATTAAATGTGAAGAAACTCTAAAATAGAGATGTGTGCAAACATCTCCTGTTATCCTATTTGATAGAACATACAATGATCATTTAATCCTCCATTGAATTTCTATTGTCTATCTGCACATATGTGATGGGCTAGCTTAAATTGTTAGGGATGGGGCCCACTACCACATGGAAAGGAGCCTCGTAGATACTCCACAACATGAAGGAGCACTAGAATTATGATGCACAACAACATCTTGTGTTATTCTAGGAGATGGGTAGACAACTATTGAAAACATGAGAGTTGACAAATCTCATCTACCAAGAATCCAACCCATAGAAGACTTCTCTAATTGAATATTAGTGATGGACTGAATGAGGCAAAAATGGCCAAAATTTCTAGTGACTCAATAAGATGCTTTCCTACTAAGTATAGATTAGTGGGCTTAAGCAATCCATTGGGCATAGAGTTACCAAAAAGAAAGACATGTGATCTCACCCATAACCTTTTAAAATTCTATAACCAAGAAAAAAAAAAGGAGTCTGAAGAGCTCCAAAAAGCTTAGGACAACTCCAAAATGGGAAAAAATTGCTCATGCACTTCTTGGATATAAGAAAATTATTCTAATATGTACAAAAAACCTTTTATCCTCCTCTAGAAGCAAGGTTTAAGGTGAATCCCATTGACTATGATTGGAAGAACTTCACCATTAGGCCTGGATTGGTGAAAAGTGTTGGCCTCTTTGTAGTTGGTGATAATATATGGGCCACTCTACATAGCATCAAATTTGGAGTGCCTATTAGGCTTAGCTTTATCAGCATCCCACATGAGGACATGGTCTCCTTCCTTGAAGATTCTAGACTTAGCCTTCTTGTCAAAACTTCTTTTGACCTATTGTTGATGTCCCTCAAGTATATGCATAGCTTCTTGTCTTTTTTCTTCTAGTTTCATTACCTTAGCCAGCCTAATTGTTATAGCATCATCCTTGACTAGCTTCACTTGATGAGCTAGTTCAAGAGAGGGAAACTCAACTGAAATAGGAAGCCCTTGCTTCCCTTCCATATAATAGCATGAAGGTTGAGTTCCCAATTACTCTCTTGGGTGTAATTATATCAGACCAAATGGGAGTCCTCAACTTTGCATGCCAACACCTTTGATTATCTTCAATTGTCCTCTTAATTATTCTAATGAGGTTTTTGTTGGAGGACTCAGCCAAGCTATTCCCCTGGAGATAGTAGTTGGAACATGTGCTCAAATATATGCCATGATCTACTACCTAGGAACATATATGAGTTCCAAAAAGAGACTTGGTGTTAGTTGATATGATGGTTGAAGCAATGCAAAAGCTGGTCGTGTTATTCCATCAAGGAACTCAACCACTAAAGCCTCTATTGTATCCCTCAAGTTTATTATCTCTATCTATCTCATGAAGTACTACATGGTTGCCAATATCCATCTATGACTAGAGCTGACCATTGAAATCCAAACCCTATTGACAAAAAGGGAAGCCAATATTTTCTTTCCTAAGAAGAATGCACATTTCTCACATTTCCTCACTCACTTATGAGAATCATTGAATAATATTGGCCAATAATAACCAACCCTCATTATCTTTATTTTTATAACCCTAGCTAAGAAATATCCACTAGCAAGGCCATCATGGAATTATTTTAATAGCCTATTGATTTGATCTATATTGATACACCTCAACATGACTCCATTAGAATTCTTCCTTAATAATATTTCATCCACCAAGACATAGGGAATAGACTGTAATCTGAACTATCTTCTCTTGGCTCTATTTATACCTTGGGGATATCTTCCTTATACCAAGAAGGTAGTCATGTCATACAACCAATCATTTTTTATTTTCATTTTCTATTGGTTTCTCATCTTGTATTAAGAGGGTAGTCTTCTTAGGTGTATCAAAAGATGAGACCATTTTCTCACACAATCCTTTGCCCCTGACAAGTTTGGTGATCTTAATTTCAATGTCATACTCCATGACCTTGATGATCCATCCAGCTCTCCTTTCATTGATATCCTTGTTGAAAAGTAACTCCTTTATACTTGCATTTGGAACTAAGAGTTAAACCTTGTTATGGGATAGAAGAGGTCTAAACCTTTTAAGAGCCCTTAAAATAGCAAGAACCTATCTTTCTACATAGTTGTATCTACTCTCATAGTCTTTAAGTCCTTCACTAAAGATGGAAATGGGTTGCTCCAAATTCTCTTCACCTAACTATATTAGAATAGTTGATATACTTGATTCTCTTCCAAGAGAATAGAGAATAAAATCCCTATCAAATTTTGGATTGATAAAAGTGGGAATTAGTGCAATAGATTTTTTTATTTCTTCAAAGCTGGTCTTTTCTTCCTTGGTCCAAGAAAACACCATATTGTTCTTCAACATGGCTATAAGAGGCTTCACCATAGAATTAAGATCAGGGATGAACCTTCTCATGAAGTTTATTGTACCAAGAAAACTGTGTAATACTTTCTTGTGGTTGGGAAGTGGGAGAGAGAGGATTGCTTCTACCCTTTCTAGATCTATCATTAGCCTATCTCTTGATAAAATCTATCTCAAGAGTTTTCCTTGATCGGTAGAAAAAAAAAAACATTTCATTGGATTTAGAGATACATGGTACTCTCCACATTTGATGAACAACTTCCTTAAATGATCAAAGTGATCTATTGCATGCTTTGAATGTACAGTTATATCATTAAGATATATCAGCACAAAATTTTCCAAAACACCCTCAAAAGCCATCTCCATTGCCTTTTGAAATGTTGCACCTTCATTAGTTAGCCTAAATGACATTTTACAAGAGGCATAAGTACCCCATTTGGTAGTGAAGTCTATCGTGTATTGGTTTGACTCTTGGACTAACACTTGGTTATATCCTAAAAAACCATCTAAGAAAGAAAACCTCTCTGAGCCACTAACCTTGGACAATATTTTTTCAATAGAAGGAAGGGTGTGGTGATATTTAAGAGAAGCTTTATTAAGGTCCTTGAAATCTACACATAATTTGATTTCTCTATTCTTCTTTGTAATGGGAACACAATTGGCTACCCATGAAGAGTTCTTCATAGGAAAAATGATATTGGCTTCTATAAGTTTAGATAGCTCCTTTCTCATCAAGGGTTCAATCTTGGGGTTGACTAACCTTTGTTTTTCTCTAACAGGCTTTCCATCATGGTCTAAATCTATAGAATGCTAAAATAAGCTTGGGTCAAAACCCTTTAAGTATTCATAGGTCCAAGAGATAACATCACTGAATCCTTGACATAAATTAATGAAGACTTCCCATTTAGTCTTAGTGCATACCTTTCCCAAGTTAAGAGTCTTCCCATCAGCAATGGTGATAGGAATATAGTCATCCCTTCTTGCAGTCAGGTTCAAGCCTTTACTTACTACTTGATCATCAGAGTTGAATATGCCCTCTAAAGTGACTAGATCTAAAGGAAACTTGTTGGAATTGAGATTCATGATTTGATCTCCATATGGACTGATTTCTATCTAATAATTTTGCTTCACCCTATAGAAAGTTGACAATTTTCACATTGGAGTCAAAGACTTGCTAATTTGTGCAATTGTTTGGGATAATATGCCTTACAATAAGACTGATATGTTGTTCCTTTGTACTAGAAACATGTTCTGTTATGTCATAGTGAGCACCAATTGTTGCAAGTCTATAAGCATGTTTATTCTCTCTTCTAGGGATACTTTGGATGTCAAATGCTTGGAACTCTTCCAAGAAATCCAAAACTCAGTGTCTGTATGATCTAAGAAGATTATTCTTCATGATGTTCTAGCTTCTTACTTTATTAACAACATGCTCACTATCTCCAAACACCTCTTGGACTTAATCACTCCTTTTTTTGTGAGTTAGAGACCTTGAATTAATGCTTCATATTCTACTACATTGTTACAACAACTAGATTGAAGTCTATATGAAAATTAGTATTTCTCAGAACTAGGGTAAACAAGAATTACACTAGCCTCTGAACCATTCTTTTTTCTTGAGCTATCAAAAAATATTCTCCATAATCCATTGGTGTCTTCTTCCAATTTTATGAGGTTAGGAATAGGAGCATTCTTTTTCAATATACAATAGGTTCCAAGATCTATTTTTAGATCTTCATGTGCTTGATCAAAATGAAAAGTAGTGGTCCATTCATCTAAAAGATAATCAAGCACCATTTTTTAGGGAAGTGGCGGGTTCATGTGTCATGCCCTTATCATCCATCTCGTGGATTGAACAATTCATGTTTATAGGGCTAGGTGTGTAGGTCTCTATGTGATTAAGTTATAAATATTCTTCCCTTATGAAGGCTTTTGTTACATATCTTGCCCTAAATAAAATATAGGACTAGTCTAATGTAATATAACCACCTATCCATGTAGTGAAATATCCTAAAAGATAGATGGAAAAATGTGGATGAAGTTCAACTATTGATATATCTTGAGTGACACTACAACTAGGGCATGCACGTATTTCCATTTCCACATTTTTTAGTACTCCTACTACTCTAAGAGAGCTACCATCTAACTATAGTACTCTTCTAGCCATCAGCTCATATTTAGCATCAAGGAGGTTAACTTTACATTTAGGCATTATTGAACTACTAGCTCTAGACTCTATCATGCAATTATGAACTAGTTTGTCTCCTATAATTAGAGAGATATAAAAGGGAGGAGGCTTGCTCTTCTTATTTGTGTTTTCCTCCCTTGTAGGTTGCAAGAATCTTGTTGCATCACCCAAAGTAGTTGATTGGCTTTATCACCCTTATACTCTTTAGCTCTTTCTGTAGTAGCTCTAACTATAGCGGCATAGTGATAACATCCCACATAGGAACACCTACACTAGTTCTCTTCATATGATCTACTATGTTGAGAGGAGTATTAGTTTCTTTACCTAGAGCCTTGGGGGCCACAAGAACTAATGACTAAAATGGAGTAGCCTGAGGTTCAGTAGACTTCCTGTTGCTTTTTTCTTTTTTTGTTGGGGAGTAACCTCATGTTGTGCACTTGTAACTATAACATGAGGAGCAATACCTAAAGTGGAATCCTGATTCGATGGAGGAGATGTAGCATCTTCCATAGCTATTCTTTTCATCTAGGTAATATGACCTATTCCATCTTGGTTATCATGGTTGACATGACAATCCTCCCATAGTTGATGGCTCATGAAGGAATGGTCCCCTGCTACTTGTTCTTGTGTGGTTAGTGCTTGGGATGGTACTTCCCTATAGTATATACAATATGTTGAAATATGATTGAAAAGATCATTGTTAAAAGACATTGTTAAGAGGGAGAATTGTTGAAGAAGACTATATGTTTCAATCATGATTTTGTCATTGATATCAAACCTACTATTTTCTAGTAAGACAACTTCTTATAAGATTCCAGTACTATCACATAGTTGATTAATGAAGAAGATTTGATTAATAAGAGGTAACAATAGCACCTAGAGGAAAGGTTGAGTTATGATTATGTAATGAAGTACAAGGATCAATTAAGATAGTGATGAGATGATGTATTAATGATCTACTTAAGGTTACAAAATGTTGGCTTCACTTTTCCAAATTTTAGAAGAACAATTTAAACAAAGTTTGTCTACCAAGCTTAACTGAGTGGATAGTAGGTGCTGAGAAAAGTTAGTGCAACCTGAGCAGAAAGTTAGTTGGAGCCAAGTGAAAGAAAACTCTAGATGCCTAGCAAAATAGTTGGTGTTGAGCAAGGTTTAGTTGATGCCAAGCATTAGTAAACTTTAGTTAATCTTGAGTGATTTTACAGTTGATACCTAGTATGTGTCGATAATTAGAGATTAATAATTTTGAGCTATTACATTTTGTTAAAGATCAAAGATTTGCTGAATGGGAGCCAACAAGTTTCTTTTCTTGAAATTTGTGAACCAAAAGGAATATAAAGTTGATGATTTAGTGGCAAAAAAATTGTGGTAAACCATTTTTAGGAAAATTTTAATGGATTCTAGGAGAAATTTCTAGAAAAGACAAGATATAGGCTAGATACATTGTATCCTACCTAATCCATCCAAAACCCTAATTTGGATGGTGGAAAATGAGTGGGAAAATATCCTAATTTCAAATTTATAGGAATTTCTGGTCATGAAGCAAAAGTTGTTATGTGCGAGAACCTAAGGAGGAGAAGGAATTAAGGGTTTTTGCTTCATCAAGTGACCCAAGAGAAGAGTTTCCAATGGCATGTTAAGCAAGAAGGCTTAAGGAGATGAATTCTTGAAGGGTGAACAAGTTGTCAGAGCTGCAAAGCATGAAGGTCAAGTAGAATTGAGAACTAAATAGAGATCTATAATCTACAAGAGAAGTTGTAAGTTGTATTATCAAATCAAAGCTCTACTATTACTCTCTAACAATTGTATTAGTCTAGGGTAAATACTTTAACTAGGTGGAATTCCAAGTGAATAGCCTAAAGTCCTCTAACAAGGCTCACTTCTAACAAGGTGATTGAAATCCCTTAACAAGGTCATATTTAATAGTGTGTATTGTACCCTTTAATAGGGTTGACCTTTCATGGGACATCACTTCAGAAGAGTGAAAAGGAGTAGCATGTTATTGGTGGTTTTTTCCAAATTGTGTTTCCACATAAAATCCTAATGTTAAATGTGCTGATGAATGTGTTGTGTTTCATGCTTTACATTTTTGCAAGTTGATTTGACAATAACATACAAGTTTTAGTAATTACCTAATGGATGCATGCATGGATAAGAATGTTTTATGTGTTCATTAAGTTGTGAAAATTTTTGTTTATACATCTGGACCTTGGATAATTGATTCAGCCACCCCTTTTAGTTATTCTAAACTATTCCAACAATTAGTATCAGGGCCATCTTTTTAAGAGGACTAGTTTTAAGGTACTAGAAGCATAAAGATCAGGATGTCAAAAAGAGAAGTACCCAAGCTCAATAGAGATAACTTTCCTACATGGAAAATTTTGATGAAGCTACACCTTGGAGGACTTGGAGATCATGCACAATCTACCATCACAGTGGAACATGTTGATCTAGTTGGAGCACTAACTGCTGAAGATATGAAAAGGAAGAAAGAGCACAATTAGGAAATGCTAAAGATTGCCTCAACCCTAAGCTATGCTAAATTTGATGATATCAAAGATTGTGACATTGCAAAGAAAATGTGAGATGCCCTACACACCATCTATGGAGGAGACAAAAAAATTCAAAGAGCCAAATCTGAGAGTCTTAAAAGCAAGTTTGATGATATGAGAATGGAAGAAGGTGAAAATATTTCTCAATATGTTGCTAGCATAAAATAAGTTGTTAGTGCAATAAGAGGAGCTACTAGTCATATAGATGATGATACTATATTAAATAAAGTCTTAAGAACATTACTACCTATTTATGCTATAATGCCCCGCTCGGGAACCCAAAAGAAATAAACCTAACATGTTACAATGTTTACTAAACTATTTTTTTTTTTTAAGTTTAAACAACATCAAGATAACATTAATGCAGAAGCAATATAAACATACACATCAAATAAACATTAGCAATTACTAATATAGTTTCAATTTCTCAAGGGTTCTTTTACGTTGAGTCACATTTAAGAAGTTTAATTAATTAGTTTAAGTTCCAAGTACAATGTCTCCTAAACATAACTAATAAAATGAAGGTACATCCAATGAATAACATCCACTGCACATGTCGCAGGGTATGTGAGAATAGATGCAATACACTAGAATACATGATAACATATATACATCAACTGAAAAGAAGTCTCTAAGATAAGAAATTAGAATGATAAAGGTACATCTTCTGCAACAAACATCCATCAACTAGCAATATGAGGGGGACCCGAATGGCAAGAAGAAACCACCTCCCGACCACGTGGTTACCTAATCAGGCTTCCACTCCCACCGTGCAAGGAAGATGATGAATGATCCACATATGGCTAATCAAAGATAAAAATTTCCTAGGCATGGAATTCCTAATAGCCAAAACTACCTCAAAGGTAACACATACTACTCAAGAAGATAAAATAATCCAAAAGTAAGAACACTCAATCCAATACTGACACCACATAACCAAACATCATACACAAACCAAGTATAAACCAAATAGCAACATCATAAGATAAGTCAACGAAAGATAACCACCTCAAGTCAAAAAGTACACCATCCATGAATCACCAATCATCATCAGTGAAAGTAATAACCACAATAAACACATCCAATAATACGTACACCACCAGAGGTACACAAAATCTATAGAGGAGACTCAGGCTACATACTAGGGAGTGCCATCACATGGCTGCTTGAGTTACCCTGGACTAGTCTCTCAATAGACCCTAGACCCTCAAGCGTTGAGTTACCCTAGACTAGTTACTCTGAACCTCGAACCCTCAATGTGACACATGTGGAAACTATAAAGCCCTCTGAAGAAGACAAGGCAACCATCCCATTCCCATCCTTAGTCTATACAAGCACTCAAGGCATGGGTGGATCAAATATCTCTAACTTATCATTTTAGTGTGTTTTTACCCCAAAATATTTATTACTAAATTATCACTTATTACATAACTTACAATAGGTTACCTTGACACTGACCACTTTGGGTCCTGGACCCCTACTGCAAGCCACTCCCAAAGACATGTACCTAGACAACCTCTCCTAAGCACATAAAAACATAGTTGTGTCCCATACCACAACACTCACAATGATCAAACTCAGTTCCTTATCAGGAAACCTGATAATAAGATGGTTCTCCCATCCAAGTACACATAAATGCTCCATAGAGTAAACCTCATAAATATAATTTCCAATCTGAATCACAAGACATATCATGACATCCAACCACAAAATAGTATCAAAGAAATTCCATAAAACCTCTGGTGTATGTCCTAGACTGGTCGACATCTAATCAACACCAAAATTCCAAAGCATACACAGTACAAGAAAACAATATAGTTCTATAGTTTGGGTTTGTTTTGAAAGTACACAATTGGGTTAAAAGTAAAGTTTTAGTTTTGTTTTCAACGTATGTTTTCAAGTGCATAAGACTTTAGTATTACCCTTGTAATACACTTGTATATTTGTTTCAATAAAAATTAAGATTTTACCCCCATAATATTTTAAGTCAAACTCTCTAAAATCGACTAAGGATAACTGTTTGAATTACTATAATTAATTGATCTCTCAATGAAATAATTTTTATTTTTATTAGAAATCATTATCACTATACAATGAGTTAATTTCCATAAAACACTGCCCACCTAATTCAATCTCCATTAAATTAAATTATTCATTGATTACCAATAATCAATTTGCAACTCTAATGAACCCAAAATTATTGATATCAATAATTGAATAATTTAAAACTTCAATTTATAACATACTCTAATAATTAACCTTAATTAAACTAAATTTAATTAAGTTGATTATTAAATACTAAATATAAAACTATGTTAACATCTTTCCTCTTTTAATAATAATTGACAAACTGTTATTAATTAATACATTATTATTATTATTATAGCATTGATAATATAAAATAATAACATTAATATATATTAAATAATCAAATAATATTTAACATATATATTAATATTAATAAATATATATATATATTAATAATTAAAAACTGTTATTAAAACTTTAATAACATTCAAAAAAGCTTACCATACTTAACAGGGAGGCAAATAATAATAAAAAGTTTAAAGCGATTAATATCGTTGCTTGTGTGCTTTTAATATGTGTGCAGCCTCCTGATCGCAGGTACTCTGCGATCATGCAGGCCTGAATTACATATGCCACCACGCAAAAAGGTAAGTGGGGGTACGGATATGTCCCTCCCCAATAAATTTTTAATAATTTTTTTTTTTAATATTATAATATTTGTAAAATGTTTTTTTATAAAAAAAAGATTTTTTTATTTTTAAAAAAAATTATAATTATATATAATGTATTAAATAACTTTCTTTTTAATATGTAAATGTATATATATATATTTTTTATAAATGATTGAAATTTTAGTCTAATAGGAAAAATAAGTTGAATCAATCGAATTTTCATTACCAAAATAAACCCTTTCCAAATTAAATTTCTCAATCTCATTTTTAATTCAAAACCCAAATCTCAATTTAATACTAATTTCTTTCAAATGTAAAACAAGGTTTTCTAAATAGTTGTTTCAATCCAAAATTCACAGATGAAATCGAATAGCAAAAGATTCAAAACAAAGGGTGGCAAGATTCATACAACAAAATTTGAGAAACAATTTTCAACAAGCACGAAGAAGACAGAGATCCAAAAGTATGTCTACAATGGTTCACAAACCCTACCTTGATCTGATACTAACAATTTGGTGAAACCCTTGCTAATCCAAACCCTTCAAAGCTTCCAAAGATTTCTTTGTTCCCCTTCCAAAAGTGTGTTCCCAAAAACCTGTGTGTGTAATAATGACCCAAAAACCCTCTAATATAGAATCTAATTACCTTTTGAGGGTTTCTATTACCACGACTTCTAAAATTAAAATTATTTTATTTAATTAATTTTTTAATACACAATTAATTTTTGTTAATTAAAATATTATTTTATTATTTCTTTCATGCAAGTCAAATGAATTATTAAATTGCTTTATTTGATTTCTCCACTTGACTTCACTCTTAAATTAATTTATTAACTTTTAAATTTGATGTACACATTATTAAAATATCTTTATTAAGTTCACATATTTTATCTTTTGAATGTTTAATTTGATAAATATTTATTAACTTAAATAACAATAATATTTAGCATTTACTTAAAAATGAATTCTAAATATATTATTATTAAATTAAATAAATATCATCAGATTCTAAATTTATTCTTATAACTTTTATCTTTGAATTCAATTATTTTTATTTAATTAATTTCTCAATTAATTAAATATAATTAAATATTCAAAATGTCATAAAAAATTTCCATTGAATTAAATCATTACTTTAATCTTTTAATTAGACTTAATTAATAGAAAATTCATCAAAGAGTCATAAAACAACATACGCACAAAAGACTCACGAGTTTTCAAAAGGGTAGACAATCTGTTATGAGTCCTCCTTGCAAGACAAGTATTTTAGGCTATTGCTGAGATTGGACCTGATCATTATCTTCCCATTCTCAGCATTTGAGTATTTGTAATTGCCCGCGCTCATCCTGGCAATTCAGGGAAGTCGATGCTCGGTACCTGCATTCTGCATAGAAGATGAGCATGTACATGTATATAATATATCTAAACTAAACAGGCAATGGCAGGGAGTGGTGCATCGTGTAGATCCCCACTAGCAAGTGACTACGACTCCCTCCCTTAAACACATCAAACACAACAAACAGAAAGATAAAATAAACATGCGCACCATACACATGCAAGTATGGGGTAAGTATCATAAAAATCACAAGCCTAGTATCAAATGCGTACATATAATAATGCATCTCTATCAATACAAACATAATCATCATGTTAACATTGTTATGAAAGAAACCACATTTACTAATTAGGAATCATCAAGACATCATTAACAACATGTGAAATGAAATCAACTAAGTAATCATCATTGATATATCACTAATCCAAGTCATGAAATGATATCATAATATTGTAAATTTAGTATCTTTAAAACTAATCAATGCATCAAATCAGCTTAAAAGAAATTGACAATGCTTAGCAAAAATGTGAACCAGGAGCAGGCACTACATATACTATTAGAGTTTCTGCAATTCAAGAGTTGAGATGTATTCAAGGAAATGATCTAACCCTTGAAGGTTTGGTAGGTAGACTCACTACTTTTGAGCTATCTAGCTTTGATAATTACAAATCTGAGAGCCTTAAATTTGCATTCAAAGCCAAGTTGTTATTAAAGGACTTTAATGAGGTGAAACAAAAGAAGAAGAGAAAGATAAAATACATATCTAGTGATAGTGATATAGATGAGGAAGATGTTGAACAATTGGAAGCACTACTAGCAAGAAGATTTCATAGAGGTAAAGGCAAGTTCAAAGGTAAGTTACCCATCATTTGTTTCAATTGCAAGGAGGTTGGTCATATTGTTACAAGATGTACATAGAAGAAGAACTATAGAGATGGCAACAAATACAAAAATATAAGAGAAGATGATAGTAGAGATTACAAAAATAAAGGCAAGAAGTCATGCTACATTGTTGAAGAAGAAAATAGGGATGAATCTGATAAACATGATGATGAAGTGGTGTATGTTGCAATAAAGGACAAATCTAATGAAGATGAGTCAACTGCACTTGTGACTTGTGTGAACAAAAATGATAGATGGATCATTGATAGTGGATGCTCACATCACATGACTAGAGATAGAAGTAAGTTCATTACCTTAACTTGTTATGATGGAAATAGTGTAAAATTTGGTAATGATGCACCATGCTTGATAAAAGGAAAAGGTTCTATCAAACTCACATATAAGATCTTATGTCACAATGCTTACTATGTTGAAGGACTAAATTATAACTTGTTGAGTGTGTCATAATTGAATAATCTGGGATGCAATGTTGAATTTGGAAACAAGACTGCCAAGATATATGACACAAATGGGAAACTGATTGGAAAAGGTGATCAAACTAGAAGTAATAAATTCTATCTTGATATAGAGGATGCTACTTATTTTGTTGCAAAATTTGATGATGTATGGCTATGGCATAGGAGATTATGTCATGTTAATTTTGATAACTTGGTTAGTATCAATAACATGAAGAAAGTTAGAGATTTTCTTAAGTTGAGGAAACTTGATAATGTAGCATGCAAACAATATTGGCTAGGCAAAATGAAAAAGTCAAGCTTTAAGAGTAAATCTTACACCTCTAAAGAAATACTAGAGATTGTTCATACTAATTTGTGTGGACCAATTGAAGTGCAAATCTATAGAGGAGATAAGTACATAATGCTATTTGTTGACGATTATTCTAGGATGATGATAGTTATGTTTTTTAAATAGAAATCTAATGCTTTTTAAATGTTTAAGTGGTACTTGAAAAGAGTTGAGGAAAAAATAGGTAAAAGTTTGAAATGCTTGAGATCAAATAGAGGAGGACAATTCACTTCAAATGAGTTTGAGATATTTTGTAATGATAGAGGAATCAAAAGATAGACATCAACTCCTAGGACCCCTCCACAAAATGGAATTGTTGAAAGGAGAAATATATCTATAATGGACTATGGTAGGACACTTGTGATGGAGAAGACTGTTGCTCTAAAATACTAGAGAGAAGTTGTAAGTATTGTTGTATATACCTTGAACCATGTGAAAATCAAGAAAGGTACTCATTCAACACCTTTTGAACTATGGTATGGATATCCACCCCATGTAAAATACTTTAAGGTATTTGCAGGCAAGTGTTACATTCTTAAAGATGTTAGGAATGAAAATCTTGATGCAAAAAGTGAAGAAGGTATATTCCTTGGATACTCCACAAGAAGTAAAGCTTACAAGTGTTTAAATACTAACATTAATTTTTTTTTGGAAAGTACAAATGTAAATTTTGATGAATTTACAGAAGTACATGAGGCTAAACCTATGAAAGAACCAAAAGAATACAAATAATTTGTATACTTTTATGAAGGAATGTCTATTGAAGGAGATGTTGCAAATCAAGTTACAAATCAACAACAAGTATCAGTAATTGGCAAGTCACATCTTGAAAATGTTGAGTTTCATTCAGGAACTGAGTTGCATTCAGATGTCATGTTACAAAATGAAAAAGATGCACATTCTAATTCTGAGATTAGTACACATGAAAGAGATGTTGAGATGTACACAGTGATTCTAAAGCTGAAAGACAAAATTAATAAACAAGAGTTGAGCCAAGATTGTCCAAATATGTCAAAAGACATCATCCTAACTAATCAAATCATTAGAGATAAAAATGCTATGCCAATGACAAGAAACAAATTGAGAAGTGAATCATGTTTGCTAAATATGAAGGAGCCCAAAATAGTAAAAGATGCATTAGAAGATGTAGACTAGTACAAAATCATGAAAGAAGAGATTGAATAGATAGAGAAGAACAAAATATGGAGTCTAGTTTCTAGACTAGAAGATAACAATGTGATTGGCACCAAATGGGTATTCAAAAGCAAGCTAGATGAAAATGTTGAAGTCACAAGAAAAAAGGAAAGATTAGTTTTCAAGGGATATGCACAAGAAGAAGGAATTGACTATGGGGAGAAATTTTCCCTTGTTGCAAGAATGGAAGGAGTAAGAACTCTACTTGCTTATGTTGCATACAAAGGTTTCAAAGTTTATTAGATGGATGCTAAATCTATATTTCTAAATGGCATACTAGAAGAGGAAGTTTACATAGAATATCCAGAAGGATTTATTGATGATAACAATAAAAAGATGGTATGTAGACTACACAAAGCCCTATATGGTTTGAAATAAGCACCAAGAGCATGGTATGAGAGACTTCACACTTATCTTGTGAAGATTGGATTTGAAAGGACTAATGATAATAGAATTCTATACATAAAGATAGAAAAAGGAAAAGGTATTTTAATATCTAAAATATTTTTTGATGATATCATATTTGGAGGACAAGATGCTTTATGTAAGGATTTTGCAAATCAGATGGAGCAAGAATTTGAAATGTCTACGTTTGGAGGAATCAATTTTTTTGGGACTACAAGTATACCAAATGAAGTATGGTATATATATCGCTTAGACAAAATATGTCAAGGAGATATTGAAAACTTTTGGACTAGAGGATTCCAAACCAGTAAGTAGACCTATGGTGATAGGACACAAGTTCTCAAAGAACGATGATTTTGCTGAGGTGAATCAAACATTATATAGGTATATGATTGGTAGGCTGCAATATGTAGTATATAGCGGACCTGATATTACATTATTTGTAGGGATAGTTGCAAGGTCCTCTGCTAATCCTAGGGAGAATCACTTAATGGTTGTGAAGAGAATAATGAGATATCTAAAAGGAATAGAAGAGTTTGGTCTATACTACAAGAAGAATGAAAAGTTTGAATTAAGAGCATACACTAATGTTGACTGGGTTGAAAACATTGATGATAGAAAGAGCACTAGTGGAGGATCATTTTTCTTAGGCAAGAGACTAGTTACATGGACAAGCAAGAAATGAAGTTGTACTTCACAATCTATTGCTGAAGTAGAACATGGTGTTGTTGCTATAAACTGCACAAACATTGTATGGATCAAATAGCTACTCAAATGAATGAAGGAAGAAATCATAAAACCAGTGATACTTTATTGTGATAATACAAGTGCTATCAATATATCAAAGAATCTAGTGATACACACAAAGATAAAGCACATTGCAATCAAGTATCATGATGTGAGAGAGTTAGTTCAAGATAAAGAGGTGAAGATGGAATATGCTAACTTAAAGGAACAAATTGTTTATATCTTCACAAAACCATTACCTAAGGATGCTCATGAGTATCTATGCACTAAACTAGGAGTGATACCCCTATCAAAGGCTATTTAAGCAACAAATGGAGTTCCTTGCATCAAACAAGATGATGTTCATATAATACAAATTGATGTAGTGGATCTTACTTTAAGAACTGCCTAAAGTAATCATAGAGCTAAAACTTCAAATTAGTCACAAGTAAGGTGATAGAGGGAAAAATTGAAGAAACTGTAAAAGCTTATATCTGCATTCTTTAAAATGAAAAATTATTGGTATATGTATTTGGAATTGTTGTCAAAGAGGGAGAGTTTTACTGATCAAATGCAAGAGATAAGAGGGAGAAAGATAATCATCAAAAGGAGAAAGTATGATCTTAAAGGGAGATCAGAAAATTGTTGATTAGAAAAGGAAACATGGATGATGTAAGAAAGACTAAGAAATCCTTATCTACCTAGTAAGAGGGAGATACAAGAAGGAACTCAAAGGGAGTTATATGAAAGAGTTTTGTAACCTAATCAGAAGATGAAAGTTGTTGATAGAGAAAGAAATTTTAATACAAGTTTTATTTTTGGTATTGCCTTACTATTTTACCCCAGTCATATTGAACAATATTTTCATCAATTGATTGACTTGGTTGACTATTTTGGTTTGTCATCAATGCCAAAGAGGGAGATTGTTGAAATCTTATTGAAAAGATCATTGTTAATGTATATGAGCAATGTTAGTATGCTAATAGAAACCAAATTTAAATAAAGCTTCTACAAACTAAACAAAATTCATAAACTTCAAGATAGACTAAGATGAGTTCTCAATTAAGAATATGGGCCATTAATGGGCTCTCTCAATAAAAAGCTCTCTTGTTGAGTGGCTTTGTCTAAACAGATAGGATGTATGCTCAAGCTTATGCTTCAAAAAGGGCTTCAAATGGAGTTGGAATTTGGGTGTGAGTGTATGGTTTTGATGTAAAATGGATTCTTAAAATGGCATTATGACTTTACTTCATGGATTGTGTTGTTTTGCAAAGGGGAAGGATCCAATTTATAGGCAAGAGGCTTGAGGGATTGAGGGCTAAGATGCAAGGATGGGAAAAAGCTCATGGAGGGCTCAGATTGCATGAAAGGAGAGCACATGGATTGTGCTTCCTTACAGCCAATTAGGGAGTGACACATGTCACACAGTGAGAGGATGGAGGAAAGGGGAAGGATGAGTCAACAAAGGAGGATCAAGGGATAAAATCTTCATAAAGACCCTCATAATGGCTTATAAGAGAAATAAAAGGCTTGAAAGAGTCATTTATGGCCTAGTGGGCTTCATAAAGTTTTATGGTTGGGATATTTTGAAGGAGATGAGAGGAATTTCGACTTAGGCTTGATTAGGAGGGTTTTAAGCTTGCTTAGGATTGTGCAAATGATTAGAGGATGGATTAGGATGGTTTAGGATTAGCTTAGGGATAGGCAAGTGGATGGAATTTAATGAGGGTGGGTGAAGGAGGAGATATTTGTTAACTTTGGCTTGGGTTAGTAAGTCTTAACCCATGTTTAGAGAATGTGACAAGGTTAGGAGGGGATTAGGATTAGGTTTAAAGACATCTTCTAGAAGAGTCTAGACTTTGGATGAGGATAAAGACTTTCTAGAATAGTCTAGAACTTCCTAGGATGAGGATGAAGACTTTCTAGAAGAGTCTAGAACTTCTTAGGATGAGGATAAATTAGATTTTTAGGAAATAAATAAAGTTTTATTTATTTCAAGAGTTTGGGTTAAGGAGATATTTATTAAAACTTTTTTAATAAACATGAGGATTAATATTTAATCTTAATAAAATATTTTGAGTTGGGATTAGGGGTAGGAAATGATGGGATTAGCCTTTAATCAAAATTAAAGAAGGATTAGAAGATTTTGGAAGAGGTTAGTGGTCTTAAGGAAATTGGCCAAGTTTTGGGCAAAAAATAAATTTTTTATTTATTTTGGGTTTTTTGGTCAATTTATTAATTACATAATTAATAAATAAGAAAATGATGTTTAAATAAGATTTAAACATTTTTGGGAGGGATTCCTTAATTAAATATTTTTAATTAAGATAAAGGGATTTAATGGCATAAAAATTAATTAATTAATTAATAAATGATGATGTCATCAGGAATTTTTCAGAAAATAAAAATACTTTATTTTCTAAAGGTTTTTAGGTGTCTACATTTTTCCCCTCTTTGATGTGATGCCGCAAGTGGCATGGCATCAAAGATAAGAAAATAAGATGCCCAAGGCTAGAGCAGAAGAGGAGAGAATGGACTGCAAAATGCCCCCTCAAGAAGGCGGCGGGGAGAGAAAGCGAGGCTCGACAACTTCTTGAAAAGTACAAGAATTTGAGATGAGCAAGAAGACTCAGATTAGCAAAGAGAAGGGGCTGAATTAGCTCAAACTCTCACTATGGGAGAATGATAAAGGAGAATCATATGCACAAGAGGAAGCAAGCTTAAGACTTTAGGGAAGGTGGAGGATGAAGGAGCGGAGCGCTATAAAAAAGAATCCAAGATAGGGAGATGGATGAGGGGATTATAAAGCTGATGCAATAGGATTTCAAAGAGTCAGATTTGCAGAAGATGGGTTTCGGAGATCCCTAGGACTAGGATTGTGGATCTCTAAAGATGAGGCTTGGTGGATTGATTTGGATTGGTGGATCTCTAAGACTAGGATTGTGGATCCCTAAAGCTAAAGGTGAGGAGTGATTCAAAGAGATACTGATGCATAAGCTGGGGTAGGAGAGACAGATGTTGGATATGGATGGGGGATAATGGAGATGAAGGAAAACCAATGAAGCTTTTTGAGCGGGGGGATACTTCAAAGAGAAGTACCACCATGTAGTTGATCACTAGATTTGCTATAGGACTGTTGGTTAATTGCCAAGGTTACCAAGAACATCAACGCCTTTTCACCAATTGTCTAGAGGACTGACAAACTGACTCAAAAAAAATACGCAAGGATTGCCCCAGTATCACACATGAATCCCAGAGGAAGCAGTGTGGAAACGACACTGGGTAACCCACAAGTAGAAAAGAAAACAAGCAAAAGACATGATCAAGACCTTACGCTCTAATTGCCCCATTCGCAATATACCATGATATGGAAGATCGTGGCAACCTTGAGGAGGGAACAAGGAGATTGCTTGGAAAAGATATTTCAAGACCCAACAGGGAAGAGTCCAATTCAAAAGAAAGAAAGAATCCAAAAGAGAACCGTTTGCCAATGAGATGGGTAGGACGAGGTACTAACGGACCAAGATCAGACATGAGGAAAGCTATATCTTGTAAAGACCTATCAGAGAGCACCTAAGCTGGCAGATTTGGATGAGTGATGCGTTTGGCAAGCTGAACTAAGAAAGATAACACTTTGGTGATAGGAAATCTAGCTAAAGGATGCATTGGAATAGCTAACCAAGATGTGCGATGGGTGCAAGATGCTGATCAAGGATGAACTGACATGAACGCTGGATAGATACAATGGTACTAAGCTAAAGAGGATGTACAAGTTGATGGACCAAGATATGTTACAAATGTACAAGTTTGTTCATGTTTTGGTTTTTGTGAGATGGAAATGTTTGTGAAGGATGGGATGTCTATAATAGGTGATAGGTGGATAGGTAGATGGTTTGCAAAAAGCTTAAGTGAAAATGGGGTTTTGTGTGTGCACGTGATAGTATACAAGCTAGGGTTTTTAGGTGTCTACAGTTAAGAGAGATTTTTAAGAGGGAGAATTGTTGAAGAAGACTGTGTTTCAATCATTATTTTGTCACTAATGTCAAACCTTCTATTTGTTGGTAAGAAAAATGCTTATAAGATTCTAGTACTATAACTTAGTTGATTGATGAAGAAGATTTGATCAATATGAGGTAATAGTAGAACTTAGAGGAAAGTTTGAGTTATGATTATGTAATGAAGTACAAGGATCAGTTAAGATAGTGATGACATGATGTATTCATGATATACTTAAGGTTACAAAATGCTAGCTACACTTAGAAAGTTTAGAAGAACAAGTTAAAAAAAAAAATTCTGTCAAGCTTGACTGAGTGGATAGTAGGTATTGAGTAAAGTCAATGCAAGTCAAGCAGAAAGCCAGTTGGAGTTGAGTGAAAGAAAACTCTAGTGGATGTTGAGTAAGGTTTAGTTGATGTTGAGCATTAATAAACTTTAGTTGATGCTGAGTGATTTTACAGTTGATTTCAAGTAATGCAGTATGTGTCAAGCATTAGAGGATTGATAATGTTGAGCTACTACATTATGTTAAAGATCAAAGATTCATCGAATCTGAGCTAACAAGTTTGTTTTCTTGAAACTTTTGAAATAGGAGGAAGATAAGGTTGATGAGCTAATGGCACAAAATTTGATGTAAACCATTTTTAGGTAAATTTTAATGGATTCTAGGAGAATTTTATAGAAAAGACATGATATAGGGTAGATACATTATATCCTACCTAATCCATCCAAAACCCTAATTTGGATGATGGAAATGAGCAAGAAAATATCCTAATTTCCTGTTTATAGGAATGTCTAGTCATGAAACAAAAGTTGTTGTCATATGCAAGAACCTAAGGAGGAGAAGGAATTAAGGGTTTTTGCTTCATCAAGTGACCCAAGAGAAGAGTCTACAATGGCATGTTAAGTAAGAATGATTAAAAAGATGAATGCTTGAAGGGTGAACAAGCTATCAAAGCTATAAAGTATGAAGGCCAAGAAGAATTGAGGACTAAATAGAGATCTGTAATCTGTAAGAGTTGTAAGTTGTATCAGATCAAAGCTCTTTTGTTACTCTCTAACAATTGTATTAGTCTAGGGTAAATCATTTGGATTATGGTTGACCTAACAATCATTTCAAAATTCTTTAATTGGGTGACATTCCAAGTGAATGGCCTAAAGTCCTCTAACAAGGCTTACTTCTAACGAGGTGATTGAAATACATTAATAGGGTAACATTTAATAATATGTATTGTAACCTTTACTAGGGTTGGCCTTTCATAGGGTATCACTTCAAAAGAGTGGAAAGGAGTAGCATGTTACTAGTGGTTTTTTCCAAATTTCCATCTAAAATCCTTATGTCAAAATGTGCTAATGAATGTGTTGTGTTTCATGCTTTTACATTTCTGCAAGTTGATTTAACAGTAACATACAATTAACACGATCAGATTTCCACAATCCATAATAGTTATATTACTTAGTTTCTAGATTAGATTATGTAAAGATTTTTGCCATCTGATCTAGAAATCTTTACACAATCTAATCAAAAATCTAAGTATCATAAGTAACATACAAGTTTTAGTAATTACCTAATGGATGCATGCATGGGTAAAAATATTTATGGGTTCACTAAGTTGTGAAAAGTTTTTTTTATACATATGGACCTTGGATAACTAATTCTCCACTCCCCCAGTTATTCTAAAGTATTCCAACACGATGCTCATATAAATAATTGCAAGAAGGACAAAAATCTTGCTCTTGAGAAACATTGTTTTAAGGAACTAATGTCCTTACTAGATTTTTGTTCACATTTACAGTCGGGTTATTACCCATAGGTCTATTTTACATTTATGGGGCTTGACCCTGATTTGGTGATCTATTATATGTGGGTTTTTATTAACAAGGTTGGAAAGGCCTTATTTTTTGAACTTGTTTCCTTTCCAAGGTCACCAACTTGTTATTCATCTTTTAAACCACTGAAGAATGATCTTAAAACCTCTTGTCCCTATTTTTTCTCTAATCCTTGATCTTCTCAACATTTTGCATGAAAGCTTGCACCATGTTCTTCAACTCTCCTAACTCTTTAGAAGATGTAGAGGCTATTGATGTTATGGCAAGAGGTTGACTTGTGGATGTGGTTGGAATAAAGGATATTAAAGGTCGATGAGTAGGCATATCAAGAAATAGAGGCATTGGGGGTCTTAGGGCTAACTTCCCTCCTTGAATCAAAGTGTTCTCTACTCTAATAGAAATATCATATGTAGTTGGTAAGGTATCCCCTCCCATGGTTTTTAAAGTAGTAGACATATCACTATTCAAAGCTCTTAGGTAATATAAGAAGACAATACTAGGGGATGGTATTACTTTAGGAGGAATTTTATCCCATATTTTTTGGAAATATAATTGAATTTTTTCATAAACTTGTTAGGAACTCTCTTGATCATAGTCAACTTCTCTAAAAGTGATAGGTGATCACTTTTATCTTCAAAATGTTTACATAGTCCTTCTCCTAACTTATCCTAGTCATTGATAGAATTATGTGGTAATACCCTATACCATTGTAAATCTTTTCCTTTTAATAATGAGGCTAAAAGTCTAACAACAACATCTTCTATAATACCATGTGTATATTGCAGATGTTTGAAACTTCTTAAATATGTTATGTTGGGGAAATAGATGTTTTACTGGTAAAATCTAATATAATTTTAAAAGAAGATGCTAGGGAATCATTTCTTTGGGCTAAGATGAGAGGAATCCCTCCATTGAAGGTAGTGAAAACTTGATTCCTAGGGAGAGCCATGTAGAATAATGATCTATCTAGATGAAAATATAGTATTCTAGGTTGTGATCTATCAAATAGAAGAGTAGAAAGAGATATAGCATGTGTATGCACTACTTCCAAACTCCTAACTGGCAATAAAGAGAGTCTATTTTGCCTCCTTCTAGGGTTTGAAAATGAAAGCTCATGAAACTAAAAAATACCTATAGAAGCTGCCCTTGTTTGAACCTTGGGCACAAAGTATAATAATTTTTTTCTAGAACCAAGATGTAGAGATGGAGTCACCAAGTGCTTGAATGTGAGCCTCCTAAAGGCTAAAATTATAAGAGTGGCACTATCTTCTCAAGATAGAAGTTGAAGCCCTTATTTTGAAACCAAGAAACCAATAGACTTCTTAGTAAGCTTGAATGTGCTCCCACTAGGTGAGCCAAAAAATATTGACATAAATTTTGAACCCTTGCTTAACTTATGACCCTCAAGTAACCTTGTGTAACATGGAAATGACCTCCAAGTGTGGTACTTGTGCTCTAAGGTTGAATCTCTAGAGAAGGCCAACTTCCTTACTATCAGGTCATACTAAACTACTTATTTCAATGAGAAGTGGAGAAGGATTGTCTGACCTAAAGCTAGAATGAAAGGAGGTAATGCACCAAATAGTGTTTGATCTTAGCTCTACCCAAGACTACACTATGCATATATTGATATGGCTCCAATATACACAACTCCCTATCCCTAATTTCTCTTAAAACTTATATGTAGATGAAGAACTAGATGAAACACTATGAGGAAGGAACTTCACAAGATAGATAAAAGAAAAGAAAAGTAGATGCAACATATAACTTAAAGGAATAAGAAGACAAACATAAGGCAAGGATGCATGAACAACATTAATGGTGGAAGAAGATAACAAGGAGATCATATATTTTTCAAGGAAAGGGAAATTACAATTCTAGATAATATAATTCTACTATCAAAGAATTAAAGAAAGAGAGATCAATCCCAGAAAAGATACAAAACTTGACTTTATAGGGTGCAGGGATAGCCTAGATGCAACCTTGAGTTTTCATTCTAACTACCACAGAGTTGGATTACACATGGGAAAAATAATTGATAATTAGAAGAGAAATATGGTCATGAAATATAATTACTTTTGGAAGTGATAGGATGAGATCAAATTAAGTGCATCCTACTACAAGAGATCAAATTGTCAAAAAATTGATCATTATATGCATTAAAGAGGCATGGAGTGCAATGATATCATGCCAATTGAGGCCTAAGAAGTAGCTAAGCATTGAAGAACTAACCCTCTTGATGGTATGCCAAAAAATTAAAGGGAGGGAAATTGGTTTCCCAAAATTGAATGTTGACCATCAATGAAGATCTTCTCTGCTACGTGGCATAATTTGGGATTCTAAAGTATCGAAGAAGCATTGCATCATGAAGAAAATCTAAAATAGATACTCATAACTACATCTATCATTATACTATTTGGTAGAATAGATTATCATTTAATCATCCATTGAATTTCTATCATCAATCTACACAAACATGATGGGCTAACTTAAAACACCAGGGATGGAGCCCTCCACTATGTGGCAAAATTCTAAGACCATGAGCCTCATGGAGACTCTACAACATAAAGGAGGGCTAAAATTGTGACATGTAGCAACATCTTGTGTTGTTTTAGAAGATGGGTAGACTGCTTGAGAATACACAAGATTCCTCAGATCTTGTCTACTAGGAATCTAGCCCATAGAAGACTTCTCTAATTGAATATTAGTGATGGATTGAATAAGGAAAAAATGAATAATAAGAAACTCTACTCCTTTTCACACTTCACACTTCATACAACCATTATGACACATTACAAAAAAGGAAAACATCTTTCCTTTATACCATATATTCAAAATAATTCCTTGAGTTGGTCTTGAGGCTTTCCCAATTAATTATAGTAAGATAATTAATTAATTACAATTACAATGGCTTTGTCTACTCAAAGTCTATACAAAAATTCACATGTACAATACTAGGGCTTGTGCATCTACTGATGTCACCATCCAAATATCCTCTATCATTGGGTGACTGTGCATCATCTTATTACATCTTAGATGAAAGATATAATACAAACATCAAAAACTACTTTTAAAGCACTCTATCTCTAAACTACTCTCTATAAATCTAGTACAACTTTTGTACATCTTTGACTTACATGTTTTTCATTGAACCATGCCATCAAGACATTGAACTAAACATTTCCATGATCGTGCATCACTAGACAAGAAAAACCTTATCCAAACAACTAAGATATTTCTCTACTACTCTGCTAGTCTTCACAAACTTATTGATATCAATGACAAACACAATCATGGATGCAACATGTCAATACTCTCCAATTCTTAGGATACTCCAATGTAGTATCATTAGTATTCATGCTAACAAAACCCTCTAAAATGAAGGTAAAATTGGGGTGGGAATGACACCCACAAATCTTTACTATTACAATAATAAAGTTAACATGTTAAGGTTATAGTGTTTAATCATAATATATGATCTATCCTATGAGGGTTCTACCCTATTTAAAGCATTTGAGACTACTAGGTCTCACCTTTTTAAAGGATTTAATAATTACAATAAATTAATCACTTTTTAGGAGATTTAAAAAGATCTATTCAAACCAATTTTTTAAGAGATTTACCCTTATTCAAGTTGGTTAGAACTAATTTAGTATTTGACTCTCAGTATGATTTGTAAGTTGATTTTGAGTCTTCTCCATGTAAATTGATCATCTCTTTTGATATGATAAAACTTTTCTTTCCCTTCACTACTTTGATTTGGTCACTTGCTTTGTTGAGAGATAACATAAGACTTTCACTATCTTCTAATTTGATCTTGATTTGTTTACATATCTCTTATCTTGCTTTCTTTCTCTTCTTTTCACACTTACACTTCTACTTACTTCTTATCATGTGATCTAGGTTAAAACCTTGTCCATTTAAAGAATTCTATAAAGATTTGTCTAGATGCTTCCATATGTTGCCTCTTCATCTAAATCATTGATCACAAAACATAAAGATCTATGATCCACATCAAAAACATGTAAAAGTCTCTTCAAACACATATACAAATATTAAATGTTTAGGTTCCATGTAGATTGAAAATTATTTACCTTAAATTTTGTATCATTTCTGACTTTTATGCAAACTCTTCATTTCTTGGCTATTTCTATTTTTTGATACTCAACATTGCTAATGCTCAATCTGTCTTATTCTCAACATGTACTATGTAACTTGACACTTATATGCTTTGAACTGTAGAGTAAGTATTAAGCTTGGCTTTCATAAAAAAAATATTCGGTGACCACACACTTACTTGGCTCCTATAGAGCTTGGTACATACATACTTATGTACATGAGTCAGCCTATATAGAGTAGCTCTATCATAGTGATGATTGTTTGACTCTACCTAGCAAATGACTAAGTGTGTAGCTCTATCATAGTGATGACCACTTGACTCTACCTACTAAATTACTAAGTGTTTAACACTAATAGAAAACAATAGTTAGAGATACCATTAGTCACCACCTTCTCCATTGGATTGGTGATCTTAGCTTCATTATTTTCACTATTTTGAGCTTCTACCTTCTTCTTTCATGTTTGGTTTATCTCCTTCTTTGTTTTTTCTACATCTTCTTTTCGTTTTCCTATACTCAAGTCCTATAGTTTTTTATTATATATCCAGTCTTGTGACAACAAAAAAAAATTATGCTCCCATTCAACCATTTCTTATACATTCCTCTGAAATGTTTTTTCATTTAGTTTTTGTGAATTTTTCCATATCCTCCACAATCATGACAATTATACCATGTATTGTAATCCCAATTGTAAGAGTTACCTTTCTTAGGTACATTATCTTGCCTTTTTTTTGTCCAATCATATTTTCCCTATGATTTTCAATCATGTCCTCTATATCCATACTTTTGACAATTGTAACAATATCCTTCAAAATTAGGTGCAGTAGGTATTTTTGTGACTTTTGATCTACATACATGTTCTTGATGATCTTCTTTCTTGCAACTAAAATAGTTACCAGTAAAATTTGGTTTAGGATTTTGCATACCATTCTTACTTCTACAAATGTTTTTTGTGTATCCAAGTTCACCACAATGATAGCATGTAGGTTTTCTTTTTGCTTTTTCATTTATTTTCTCTCAACTCTTGGATGGTTTTCCTTCTTTAGTAGATGATTGCTTCTTGATATGCCCTAATCTAGAAGTATCACTAGATGACCTTATAAATTCTTCAAAATATCTTCTATCTTCACTAGGTTTGTTCATCTTTCCAAGATTTCCTCCTTAGATCTTAACTCATTCTGTAATTGATCACCTTGTGATTTCAAATTTGTGATCTCTATGTCCTTTCTATTTAGTTCTTGATTTGCAATTAGTATTTTATTCATCATGTCTAACTATGTGTTTGTAAGATTTTACACTTTAGAAGATATTTCTTCAAGTCTGATAGCCTTTTGTCTTTTGTCTTCATTAGCCATAATTTAGTTTTCTTCATCTTTCTTCTTTTGTTTAGTCACCTCACATAATCTTATAGATTGAATCTCATATTTTCTTTTCAATCCCCTGACTTCTTCATTCAAAGTGTTGTTCTTCTCAAGTAGGTTTGCTATTGTTGCATCACTTTTATTGGAATTCCCATCGACAAGAAATATTTTGGTATCCATCTCTTGATAAAGTGTGTCATTCTGTTGAATAACCATCTCTCTTCTTTTCTTTAAGGAATTCCTTAGTTCCTCTCTCACTATATCAAGTTGTTGTGGTATGAGCTAGATGTCAATCATTTTATTCTCAATAATCTTTCCCAATTTGTAAGCCTCCATCTCCACAATCTAAACTCTCAAGTTGTTAAACTTCTTCCACAAGAACTAGTAGCTTTGATACTAATTTTTGGAAGTTTATTAGGAAGATGAAATATTGAGGGAAAGGGGGTTGAATTAGTATCACAAAAATTTTAATCTTCAAAACCATACATAACATAACTCATAACTTCAAATGCTAAAATAGATCTATGTATCTCATCTGTCAACATGAAAATATAAACACACAACACATAATATTTGGTAACCCCCAAAACCCTCCAAGGTGAAGGTAAAATTGGGGTGGGTATGACACCTACAAATATTCACTAGTGTAGTAACAAATTTCACCTATTAGGGCTACAAATTTAATCACTTTTGATTATCTACCTTATGAAAGGTCTACCCTATTAAGAGCTTTACAAGAATGTTAGGTCTACCTTGATTAAAGGATTTAATACTTACAATGAACTAAGGATTCTATTAATATATTTACTTGGGTCTATTAGGACCACTCAGTTAAGAGATTTACCCTAATTCACTCTACCAAAAATGATTTAGTACTTTATCCTTCAGTCTGCACTATCAATGTTGATTATTGCTCTTCTCCTTCCAATCTCTGATTTGATCTCCTATCTGATACTTTGTTAATCTTCTCCTCACTACTTTACATGGATGCTACACTTTGTTGTTTCATAACTTTCACTTGCATCCTCCAAAACCTAACTCCTTCACACACAATACTTCACTTCTCTTTACTCATCATACACTTAGAATATAGGGTTTGGACCTACCTTTATAAAGACATATATAGAGTCTTCCAGAATAAGATCAAAAAATTTTATATTTCCCTTTAGACCTCTTCATTTGATCAGTTATCCATCCCTCATAGGAATTGGTGAGCAATGTCCAAAATGTGTAATAACCTTTTTAATGAACTCTATGATCATAAAATGTAATTTACATGTTGGCTCAAAATGGTTTACCTCTTAATTTGAGCCATTTTATACATTCTTGTTCAAACTATGTTACTTAGTAAATACTGTCTCTGATTCTTGGTCATAACTATTCTTCCTGTTGATACACAACCTGAACTAGCTTGGCACATTCTATATGACTTGACATTCATATGATATGTTTTATTGGCTCTTATAGAGATTTAAATATACAAGAAACACATCTTTAAAAATACATGACTTGACCTATATAGAGTAACTTAGTCATAGTGATGATTGACTAACTCTTTCTTATATATGACCAAGTGTTTGATGCTAATAGAAATAGACTAGAGAGATCAACATAAGGTCCAAAGCTATGGAGAGTGAATAGACTCTAAAATTTGTAAGGTATTTAAATGGACTAGGAATGAGCATTACAGAAGAACTAAATCTACTAGGCCCAAATACAATTAGAAAATGTTATAAAATCACTCTCAATGTAGAAGAGAAAATAAAGAGAAATCATGAACAAAATATCAGAGGTAGAGGTAGAAATTCCTTTAGAGGAAGAGGGCAATCAAGAGGCAGAGAGACAAACTATACACCATCAAATAAAGGAATCCATGAACCAAGATGGAGTGACAATACTAGAGGTAATTTTAGAGGGGTATGTGTAGGACTATAGTGTGCCAAAAAGTGGCAATCTAAAAAATATGTAGTTCTGAAATACCTCAAAGAATTTCAAAATCCATTCCAACTTTTTTCCCACCTATCCTAATACCAAATCTAAAAATTAATAACTTTATAAGGCCTAGTATGTCTTTGGATACCAACCCTACATGGTCAACTTTAAAAACATCTCAAAAAATATGTTTTTGGCATGTTCTTGTGTGTTTTTTAACTTCAAACATGTATCTGACGACTTTTTTCCACCAAAATTTGATCAAACAAAAAGGGTTTCTTAAGAATGTTCTTAACCTTCCATAGATGTAATTTTTATCAAATTACAAGTTCAATAAGTAATTATTATTTATTTTGTAATGGAGTTATGTATAAAGTGATGATTGACACACTGATTGAAAAATAACTATAACTTTTAAATGGTCCAACATTTTTGAAATTCAAAAGATGCATCACATTCTATTCTTCTTCTAAGATAAGGAAAAAAAAGAAAAAAATTACAGATTTTTGAATTAGTTAAGGTGGTTAGACATGAGATTTTTTCTATTCTGAAAATAATATAATAGAAAATGTATAATTAGGTATTTATTAGAATAAAAATTCCAAAAAATATGCATCACATCTAGGCATGAGTCTACTTCTTATATCAAGAATTTTATTTTAAAATATTATCATTTGTTTTTTATTAAGGTGGTCAAGAGTATGTCTAATTCTTATTTTTGTCCTGAATGTTTTTTACTATTGCATTAAAATTAAAAAATTTGACAAATCAATTTAATTTTTTTCAACTAAGTTCAATTTCTTAGAGATTCTTTTTTCTCAAATTTTTGATAAAAAGTTCATGACAAGTTGAAAATTGCATGTCAAGTTGACACAACCCTAATTTTCTAATTTTTCATTGCCACTTAAGGGTATAGTTTGGTTGACCATGATCCTGCACATATCTAGAGGAAGAAGACCCTATTTGAGAGGCATATCTCTAGGTAGAGGAGCTTATCCATTAATGTGCTATAAATTCTAGAAAAAGGGACACATGACTAATAGATGTCCAAAGAAGATGGAATCAAATCCTCCAAGATAAGTGGATAACTTATCTTGCTCAAGAAGCTAAGTATGTACATATAGTTTTCAATGATTATGGTTACCCTGAACAAGGTGAAAAACTAATGATGAGAAGGATCTCATTGAAGATGCTAGCAAGTAAGGAGTCCCCACAAAGGATATCCATTTTGAGAACAAACTGAAAATCTTGAGGAAAGGTATGTAAAGTACTAATATATTTTGGTTCTACTAAAAAAAAAATGTATCTTTGAAAAATGGTAAAGGAGCTAAAGTTAAGAAGGATACCTCATCCTTACCCATACATAGTTTCATGGATGAATAAGGAACAACAAACTCTTGTAGAAGAACAATCATGGGTTGAGTTTAAAATAGGAGCATATAGGGATAAAATTATGTTTGACATAGTAAAAATGGATGCTTGCACTAATAGAATTTTGACAAAAAATGACTACATCACTAAATAGTTTAGTCATAAGAGTAAAAAATTTAGTCATGTGACTAAAAGTTATAAAATTCTAGCAATATTTGTTATTTATAAGTAACTAAATAAATGACTAATTTTATCATCAGGTAAAACCACAAGCTTAGAAAGATATAAATCACTAAATAAATGATCAAATAGATGACTAATCATTTGGTCACTAATAATTAATCTCCCAAATAAATGGCTAAATAAATAATTGATGGAATTTTTATCATATTAATATATTCTTTAGTTTTTTTATAACTTTTAAATTAATCATCATTGAAGCTTTTGTCCTATTAATACATTATTATCAGTTAACTTCCTTGATTGTCCTTTTAACTAATATCGAATTAAAAATAATATCAGAATCACCCCAATATGCACTCAAAGACCTCAAAATCTATTTATATAGTCCTAAAGAAACTAATAACTCTCTATCCACTCAAAAAAAGTTTAAGTCTATCTCTTTATATCAAAAAATTAATCATCAATTAAGTAATTTTTTTTCTCATTGGTATTATTGTTTTGGATTAATATTGAAAGAGAGTACATTATATCAGTATGGCATCAAGCTTTGCGTTTACAGCTATCATTCCCCCTATATATACCATTAGATAAATATAACACAAAAAAAAGTATTAACACTCCAAAAGTACAAACACCCACCCATACATTAACCAAAATTTAACCCAAAAAGTAGTGCCACCACCTCCATCATTTGCTACACCTTGAACTAGTTGATCACTTCCTCCCAAGTAAATTTTGGGGTAGCACAATCATCCTCCACTGAGAGTCCATGCCTCATCTTACAATGCTTTCCCTTGCCTTTTTCCTCCTCTAGCAACAAAGAAGCATCAACCCACATCTGCTCTATAGTTGACAACCCTTCTCTTAGCTGAGATTTCTTCACAATCTAATGGAAGAGTTTTTGTACAGGGGCCAAAGTGCTTTTCCTCACTGTCACCTTCATAAAATTGTGCCCCTCCTTCTTTGGCTCCCAAATATTGTCGACCATGTAATCTAGGATCAATTTTCATCCCTCAACAACTTTTGGGATATGCACCCCCTATGGGTTTGAAGATGGACAAACCAACAATTATTGGATAGAGGAATTTCCTTAGCCAATCAATCACAAGGGCTCGATGCCCATTTCAATTCCCAACCCTAGAATGGATTGTTCAATGATTTTATCTAGTCTTAGAAGAAATTTCCTATCAACGCTTGTAGCTACCACCCTTCAAAATTCATCTTTTGATCCCCCCACCAATAAAGTTAGCACCACAAATTGAGAGGCCATGGCTAGATTAGACCACCTCTTCCAAAAATCACCCAAATACTCTAGCCCAAAAAGCTACTAAACACCCTTCATAAAGCTTAGATCCTCAATAATAAAAATGTGTTTTAGTTGCCATAGAGAAATCTGACCTTCATCAGTCTAAATTTGTGAATCCAAACCAAGAGAAAAATTCACCTCCATTTTTGTCTCTATGAAAAATAATGACCTTTTTGTAACTTCTACCTAAATTTAACACCCTTGGAACTCTCTAGAAACTCTAGAAAACGTCCAAAGCCAACCAAACACCTCTTTGCCATGCGTGAGGGATGCTTTGGTATCATGAAAAATTCTACTTACCTTGGGGTGGCTAATGTCCCCATGAGTCTAAATCATAAAGTATTAGACATCAAAATGTAGTACCATGAGTGGGATATTTACTCTAATGGTCATCTAATTTCCTTTCTTAATTTACTCTCCAAGGTGGTGTAAGTCCTCAAAAATTACATATTGAGGACCCAATGTTGAATTGGCACATAAGTTGGCTAGTTGATTCGTCACTTTATTTGCTTCCTTGTAATAGTGAGAAATTGTAAAGTCCTAAAAGTCCAATAGCAACTCCTTGATTTACCATATGCTTTGATCCAAATGCCATGCTTCCATCTTTTCTTTCTTGATGCTAGTGATGATGATTTCTTAATCACCTTCCCAATTTATATGTTGAGCTCCAATTTTTACTCCTAATTCCAATGCTTACTTGGTAGCTAAACATTCTACAATATTATTAGTTTTGTTTGAAAATATTTTGACTGTAAATGCAATGATATTGCCTTTATGATCTCTTGCCACACATCTATTAAGAATAGATTGAGGAAGATTGTTGAAGAAGGAAACTATTGAGAATAGATTGATACAAGTATGATTGATATGTTTTGATAAAAAAAAAATTGTTGATGTCAAACTTGCTATTTGGTTGTAAGATAACTACTTATATGATTTAAGTATTATCACTTATTTGATTGATGAAGAGGTTTTGATCAAAAAAGATGCAACAATAGCACTTAGAGGAAAGGTTGAGTTATAATTATGTAAAGGATTACAATAATTAGCTAAGATAGTGAGAACATGATGTATTGATAATCTACTTAAGGTTACAAAGGTTGGTTACACTAGGGAAGTTTAGAAGAACAAGTTAAACAAAGTTTGTCTGCCAAGCTTAACCAAGTAGATAGTAGGTGTCGAGTAAAGTCAGTGTAAGCTATGTGGAAAATCAATTAAAAGTCTACTCTGGTGTATGCCAAGAAAAATAGTGGATGTTGAGTAAATTTTATTTGATGCTAAGCACCAGTACACTTTAGTTTGTACTAAGTGATTTTGTAGAGGATGCTAAGCAATGCAATATGTGCTGAGCATCAAAAGAAAGTTAATGTCGAGTGGCTACATTACTTGAAAGATCATGAATTATATGGATCTAACTTGACAAGTTTGTTTTCTTAGATTGTGTGAACTATGTGGAAGATAAGATTGATGAGCTAGTGGCACAGAATTCAAGGTAAACTATTTTGAGGTGAATTCAAAGAGGATTGAAGGAGAAGTTTCTAGAAGAAATGTGAAATATGAGCTAGATTCATTATATCCTACCTAATGTTTCCTAACCCTAAATTGGATGATGGAGAATAAATGAGAAAAGATCTTAATTTCCTATTTATAGGTATGGCTAGTCAAAAGTAAGGGTTGTCATGTGTGAGAACCTAAGGAAGACAAGGACTCAAGGGTTTTGCTTCATCAAGTGACCTAAGAGAAGAGTTTGCATTGGCATGTTAAGAAAGAAGGCTTAAGGATATAAATGCTTGAAGGGTGAACAAGCTATCGACACTGAAATATATGAAGGTCAAGTAGAATGGAGGACTAAAATAGAGATATGTAATCTACAAATGGAGTTATAAGTTGTTATTAGATCAAGCCTTACTATTACTCTCTAATAATTATATCAGTCTAGGGTAAATCCTTTAGATTAAGGTTGACCTAAGAATCATTTGTAAATCTTTTAATCGGGTGACATTCCAAGTGAATGGTCTAAAGGCCTTTGACAAGGCTCACTCCTAATAGGGTGATTGAAATGCTTTAATAGGGTCACATTTAATAGTGTGTATTGTAACCTTTAAAAGGGTTGTCCTTTCATAGGGCATCACTTCAAAAGAGTGAAAAAGAGTAGCATGTTACTAGTGGTTTTTCCCAAATTGGGTTTCCACATAAATTATTGTGTCAAATGTGTTATTGAATCTATTATGTTTCATGTTTACATTTCTACAAATTGATTTGATAGTAACCTACAAGTTTTAAGTGATTGCATAATCTTATGGATGCATGCATGGTGATAAATATTCTAAGGGTTCACTAAGCTATGAAAATTTTTATTTATACATCTAGACCTTAGATAACTAATTCACCTCTCCCCCCTCTAAGTTATTCTAAAATCATTCCAACAACATCCATATCCTGATACACCTGGGTTACCCCTTGTAGCCCAATCAAAATTAATTTTGATCCATCCCTCCTCTAGAGGTATCTTTAATGCCTTATCCCTTTTCGAGATTGGATTAACCCCAAAACACCCATGAATGGGCCAATACTTAATAAGTGGGAAGCCAAATTGTAAGTGAGCCTCTTGTCTAGTGAAAAATAAATGTTGAACATTATGTGTCGATACCATAGAGGATATTACCTCTACAATTTCCCTTTCTAGCCTCTCTCCAAATTTTGGCCATGTTTCTTCCTTCTCCTGGACTATCCGCCTATTCCTCTCTTTCCATAGTTCCCATAAGGTTATGGATGCAATGACTCTCCATGCTGACTTGAACACTTGTTTGTTCTTATTTGCTGGTCATTATTCTAGCCATCCTTGTAAGGTAGATGATACTAGACTTGCCCACCCCAATTTTGATTTTATCATATCCCAAGCCTTCTGCACAAAGCTACAATGGAGAAGAAGATGGCCTACAGTTTCTTCCTCACTTTTATATAGAGGACATCAAAATGGACGTTGGAAGCCCATTTTTAGCAATCTCTCCCTTGAGAGGATCTCTCCATTTCTTGCTAGCCATGCGAATGCTCCTACCTTGGGAAGGCATGCACTATCCCAACATAGATTTTTTTCCCATGGTATGTGGTTTTGATTCCCTTTGAGAATTTGATATACTAATTTGACTGTGTATTTGCCACTCTTTGAGCCGCTCTAGATCAACTACTCCCTATTTCCAGAAAGACAACATTCTTTTCATAAAAATCCATTGCAAGTTAAGTTTGTCTCCTAGATTCAAATTTAATATAGACACACCTTTCCATTTTCATTGTGACCCTTTACCATTTATCAAAATCTTAATGAAGTTTTCAACTTTATGTCCCCACTATAGCCTAGTAGTATCTATCAACTATTCTGAGACTCCTAATTTCTCTAGTTGAGGACCCCCATCCCATGAATCCTTCCAAAATTCTACCTACCTCCCCCTATTTTTCATGTTAAGTGGTTTGTAATTAAAAATCTACAGTCATAAGAAAATTCCACACAACTGAACCTCTTGGAGGATCTTTCACTATCAAAATATGATTATCTTCCATATTGTCAAGATATTTAGCTTTAAGAATCTTTACCCATCTTTGATTACCTACATTATAAATCTTCCATACTAATTTTGCTCTGAGAGCCAAATTAAGGAGGAACCAATCCCTGAGCCCTACACCCCCCCCCCCCCCCCCCACCCTTTTGGTCTACAAACTTTTGACCATGCCATGAGGGGAAACCTTTCATCTTCTTTAGCCCCATTCAAAAGGAATTTTCTCATAATTCACATGATTGAAGAAATAATTTTCTTAGGGATATTAAAGTAGGCCATTGAGTATATTGGTAAGGATGAAATTACTACTCTTAGCATTGTGATTCTTCCCACCAAAGTTAACCATTGTCCCATCTATCTTTCCATCTTCTTTTTGCATTCTTCAGCTAGTTTGTCCCAAATGTGCCCTATACCTACCCCATGCAATAGAAGCGTACTTAAAAATATTCTTGGTAATGTGTCAATTATAACCCCAAGAAGTTTTACAATTTCCCTTTGTGATTCCACTTCAGTGTTCAAAAAGTATATTTATGATTTCTCCCAATTTATTATTGTCCTAAAGCCATGTTGAATTTAGTTAAAACTTTTTGCATACACTTAGCCTCCACCATGGATGCAACCCCAAAGAAAAAAGTATCATTAGCAAACTAGGAAAGGGTAGTTGCCTCTATTCCCTGGGTAATCAAAATGCCTTTCCATGATCCTTGAACTCTTTTCCTTGTGATAGATTTTTCCAAGACTTCTATATGGATTCTAAATAGGAAGGTTGATAATGGATCTCCATGAAAAATTCCTTTGCTAGTCCTAAAAAAATATTGTGGGCTTCCATTCACTAGCATTGAAGATCTGAAATCTAAGATCATACTCTTTATCCACTATAGCCATTTGTCTTTAAAGCCAAACCTCCTTAGCACTTTCATAAGGAAACCCTTATTAACCCTATCATAGGCTTCCCTAATGTCCAATTTGAGCATCATTTTTCTGTCCTTACATTTTATTGTTGTATCTATTGCCTCATGGGCAACTATGATACCGTAAACAATGCTCCTATTCAAGTGAAACCACTTTTTTCTAGGGAGATAATAGAATCTAAAAACTTTAACCTATTTGCAACAATTTTTGTAATAATTTTATAAACTGTATTGCAAGGTGAAATAGGTCAGAATTCCAAGTACCTAGATAGATGTGATTTCTTAGGAATGGGAGCAATTAGTGTATTATTGAAATCTTGCAAAATTAAACTTGAAATTCTTGATTCCTCCACCACTTCCAATAATTCATCCTTCAAAAGCTTGAAAACCATCCAGACCTAGAGCCTTCTCCACTCCTAATCCAAAAACTATAGCTTTCAATTCATTTGTTTTAATTGGTTCCATTAGCATTGGGTTATCTTCTACATAAGTTGAAGAAGGGATAACACACATAATTCTCTCTTGTGCCCTATCGATGTCCACCTGATCCTCTCTCCATAGATCTTCATAAAAGTCCATAGCCTCCTTGTTAATGTTGTCCATATCTTACAAGAGAACTCTCTACTGATTCTCGATGGATATAATTCTATTTACACTTTGTCTAGCCTTCATCAAACTATGAAAAAATTATGAATTTCTACCTCTAGCTTTAAGCCAATTCTCCCTTGATGTTTTCTTAAAGAAGATTTCCTCTCTTTTTAAGACTCCCTGATACTCACCTACTAGATCCTTCTTTGTACTATAATCAACATCATCCATCCCTACACTCAAAACTTTATTATTTAAGGCTACCAGATTAGCTTCAATTCTTACCACTTTTTTAAAGATATTTCTAAAACGGTTCTTGTTCCACTCCTTAACCATAGCCTTTAGATGTTTGAATTTTGAGAAAAACTTAAATGCTACATTACCTTCAATAGGTGGGGCATTGGTCCACTAGTATCACATTTTATCCACAAAACCTTCCTCTCTAAACAATATTAATTCAAATTTAACAGGGCATCTAATCGATGGGCAAGTGCACCAAGTTGTGGTGCCAAAGACATGACACACAAAAGTTTTTTTTAATTTCACAAAGCATGTACGTGCTATAGTGTACATGCACTTTGGCTTGGCTTGTGGAGCCAAAGCCAAAGTGCATGTGTGCTATAGGATGTATGCACTTTTTGAAACCATAAATTTTTATATATGGGCCACAAACCCGTGGCCCATTTTATTATTTTTTGTCTTTACATTATTTCTCCTCAACAACACACATGTAGATTGAAAATGTTGAGGAATTTTGTCACCTACCTCCTCAAAATTCCTCCTCATCACCAGAGATCAAGATCAGGATCATGTATTATTTTTTCTACTCTTTTTTTTGTATTGTTTTATATGTTTTTGCATTGTTTTGTAAGTTTTTACATTGTTTTGTACATTTTTTCAATTTTTCTTTAAATTCATTTATATATTTAGATTGCAATTAGTATCTTACTAGGAAATGTGAATTATGAACTACCAAATCCCTAGCTATATCAACAAAATCAAAATAAAAACCCTCCACAAGATCCAAATCAAAACCCTCCACAAGATGAAAATCAAAACCCTTCGCAACAAGAGCAAGAAATTCTACAACCTCCACTAATCGGAAGACCTACCCTTGGCACCCAAGACAACATAATGAATGAAATAGAAAGATGGAAAAATGAATTAGAAGCACTCATTGGTAGGTTGAAATCTTGTGGACAAACCAATTCGTTGAGAGCATAATTGGCATCATCCTTTAAGTCCATTATTACCCATGTAGCTTATGTTAGTGGTCAGTTGAATATTTGGCATGTTAAGAGGGATGAACAAAGAAAATGTTATGCAAAAAAGTTATCATATAAAGATGTAAAAAAAAAAAAGGAAATAGCAAAAGGTAGCATTTGTGCATTGTTTAAAAATCCTGGAGAATAAGACATTGTTAAACATACAACTAAAAGGTTCCACATCCATTCGTACTTATGAGATGATATTAGAAATAAATTTTGGGATAGATGGTGGATGGTATTTGATGCCCCTCCGTAAAATAATCACAAGGTTCCTGTTGGGCATTCATTTTGCATGAGATCAATGGTAGGAATCCATAGTGTAATTCCTCTCTTGAAAAGAAAATCTTTTAAAGGATCCACTCCAAGGTTTAGTGTTTGTCTTACGATGTACCAAAATCCACTCAGTAGAAGATAAATGTGAATGTTCACGAGGAGGCCTTTTCTGGTTCCAAAAACTCTTTTACCTTGGAATCAAGTAAAATCTATTCGCTGTCTCAAAATAGCACACCAAAAGAACAATATTTTTGTATTTTTTGTTTTTCAATGAATGCAACTCTAATAATGCAACTACTATGAGGTCCTACTCTAATAGGGGGGTTAGCAAATCAAATAACAAAACTGAAATCAAATAACTTGAAAGTGAAATTCCTAAATGGACATAAGTTATAGAACACAACATGCTGCGAGTAAAACCTTTGAAGAAATCGGTAGGAAACCAATGAAAATAGGAGCAACACTTCCTAGAATCCACTGATGCAATTGTCGATGAGAATCTTTAACAAATCAAATGATGTTTTACTCTTCATCAAATTGCAAGGCCACGAAAAGTGCGCTCATGCAAGACAAAAAGCTATGTAGACACAATCGAGTGATTTCTTCTCAAGCTCGTTGCATCAACAGAATTCATATATCTGTAGCAAACACCAGAACTAAAAGATCGCACAACCAGGAACAACACAATAAACCTTTGGCTCAATCACAATCTCATGAATAAAATTCACAAAACAATGACACATTTAGGCAAGGATAACTACAGTCCAAATGCTAGCACCAAAAGCATAATTTTATTGCATAATAACGGCAGCCCTTGTTACATTTTACAATGGGGTATTTATAAGAAATCATCTCCTCAATTTTTTTTGAGAGTGAGAGATATCTTAATGCAATAAAATTCTTTTAAAACATTAAAACAAACTAAATATATACAAACTGGTAATCTAACTGGTGCTTAGAGGGACTCCATCCATATTTTATTTATTAATTGGATGCATGAGCCCTTTACATGTCAAAAACAATGAAAGCATGAGAGAGAAAGTAGGAGGAAGCCATCAGTCAAAGTAGAAGTGCATGGAGACATGAAAAATAGAAGCTGGTCCTTCACTTGATGTGTGTCGGAGTTAACTTTCCATCAAAATGTGTTTCCAATGCATGGAAAGTGTTGTTTTTGAAACTGGCAGTTAATTTTCAGTGCACCTTTGAATTGTAGAGCTGTAGAGCTATGGACCTATGAAGCTATGGACCTACAGAGCTGCAGAGCTACGGACCTCAATTGAGTCAAAAATCTCAAAAAAAAATTAAGTGTCAAAATTGAAATTCTAGCATCTGGGTTTTGTTCATCTTCATCCTAAAGATATGTTTGGATATTTGCCCTTGAATTTCTCTATAATCTCAGTAATCTTAGCAGCATTGAGAAGATCCAAAGCCTCATACTTATCTTTGACTTTCTATCTGTAGTTGTCCATCTCAATTCGAGTTTCTGCAAAATCCCCAAGTTTGGTATCCAACTCTAACAATGCTTCTTCTATCCTGAAGGCTTGTTTGATGTCTTCATCACTGGATGCTTCCTCTAAAGTCTTTTTGAAGTTTTCTAGAACTACCTCAACTGGTAAAAGCTTCTCTCATTCTTCATCTTCAAAAATATCCAAGCATGCATCACTATATAACTTTTCTGCTTCCAAAATTTTCTCTTGAGCTTGGTCCTTGAGCCTATGTATCTCATCATGCAAAGTTTCCATCACTTTATTTCCCTCTGCAATCTTTTCTATCCAATCATCTATCATGTCTAGCTCTTTTTTGGTATATACATCAATCAGAATGCGATACCTTTGTCCTTTTATGGCCGTAGAATTTGCAAATCCTTGCTCCAAACCCATACCTCATCCATAATGCTGAAGTCCTACCTCAAAATTACCATGATCTTATCAACATTGTCTTGTGTAGCATGTAATAATTTTAGACTTCCTGTAATTATAGTGATACTCCTATGCTTAAGGTTGTCTCGCCAATCCTGACAAGCTCTCAAAAATGGATTGAGCCATACACCTTCCCCTTCTTTAAGAATGGTAGTCAAAGTCTCCTCAGGGCATTTAGAATCAAGAGGACCAATAACTTCAGCTAGATATCCTTTCAAGATCTCAACTTGCCTTCGAAGTGCTCTGATTTCAATCTCATCACATTCTATAAGGTTAAGAACCTCTTTGACTCCCATAGTCATCATCTGTTGAGAAGTATCCCATGTAGGTTTCCCTAACATGATATCCTTTACTTCATAGTCCTAAAGGCTGACAGCTTCTTCATCTATACCTTTCGAAGGATGAGCCACTTGTGCAAATAAGTCTTGATTTCGAGTAGTGGTAATGAATGCAAATGGTGTTGTATCCTATAATGGAGAGTTAGGCTTGTTCAAAATCTCTGCAATGTCACAAATATCATCCTCTAAAGCAAGGAATTGATGCTTATCACTTCTCATTATTTCCTTCTGGAACCATCTCAGGATATGTCTTTCTTTAACCTTGGCTCTAGATGATGAAGGGATGTGTTCATCTACCTCCTTCCCTTTGTCACTTTTTCTTGGAGTTTCTAGTTGTGAGGGTTCTTCTTTTGTAGTCTCAATTTTCATAGATCCCATAGTTTGATCCTCAACTTCCTGGGAAGGTTGTTGTATACATTCCATTACCTATGCCTCTTTTGGTGGCTCATTAGTAGTCCTTGGTTCTAGTTCTCCTTGTAATGATGATTCTTTCTGAACATGTTCTTCTAAACTTAGAGGTGGAGGTGTCACTGAAACCTTATCTACCATCATATCTTGAGTTGAAGATGGGGGCGTTGGATGAGGACCTTGTGTCTCAGGTGACATCTGCGTCCAATCTTACTATTGAAATTCACCTATAGGAGTATCTCTAATCTTATCTCCAACCAATTCTGTACCCACTAGCACGAAATCAAAATCTAGAATGGAGACAATATCATCACCTAGCTCTCTTTGCTCATTCACCCATCATTGTACTTCATCTTTCAAAGAAGAGAACTCTACCATTTCATCTTGGGTGGGTGGTGGGGTATTTGTGGCATTCTTCTTTCTTTCCAATTCGATGGCTTTGGAAAGTCAAGTTCTACCTTGTAAAGGCACTTGTTCTTCCTCCCCATCTGACTCTATTTCATCCTCATCTGATTCTTCCTCGAGAATGGTTTTAGGAACAAATGGATTAGGCACTAATCTTTTACGAACTCTCTGCCTCTTGTTCATTCTAACCTTAAACCTCCTTTGCTTCTGTGGAACCATAGGAGAAGTGGGTTCTTCATGCATCGAATGAATGGATGTCTCTGGAATCTCTCCTTCTTCTTGTTGGCTTGACAAAATAGGAGGCAATGGAAAATCAACCTGGATATCAGAAATTGCAAGGTCTCGGGGGTCTTGGGAAGTAGATTCATGTTGCCGCACTGGGGCTTGTTCTTCAACATGCTCTATCTGGATCCTCTGAGGACAGGCTCTCTTCCTCTTTTCTTTCTTCTTCTCTGAAGGATGGTAGTATCCCACTGGATGATCAAGCTAGTAGACTATTTCTAGCCTGATAGGAGACTGGAGCGCAAAGATAGGAACTATGACCTTCCTCCCCTTTACCCTTTCTGGGTGAGCATGTGAATGGAATATCACTATGTCCAAAATTGGATCAAGTGGAAAGGGTTTCTTGATCCAACTCTTTGTCATTCTGATGACATGTCTTGCTCGATGATTAATATCATCTCCTTCCTCCCTACCAAATTCTGCATTCAAAGTGGGCCTCTTGCCAACCTTATCTATATTGAATAAGGGATCCAGTAGCTCCTACAAATCTTGTAGCCTTATCTCATCTGGGATGGTCAAATGGAGAGCCTTTTCTGCTAAATACAAAGTCATTCTACAATAGTCCTTGATACGGACATCATAGTCATTTGTGGCATTCATCCAATGATCTTCAATGGCGTCCTTGTGGTAGAACTCTTTTCTTGCCAAATTTTCCACTTTACCAGCATTGTCGAAGAATGGCCAGGGAGAGTTATATTCTTCGAGAGGATAGTTCTCTCATTCCCACTCGAAAGTTGAGATATCCTACTTTCTCTTTACCTAGTATGCTCCTATTAAAAATGGCCAATCCCAACAAGGTCTTCGTTATTTCTTGATCCTCTCATAAGCTGACTCAATCTGCTAAGAAATTTCCATTAGAACCAAATTGTCACTTGGGTACCTTGGGAGCTTCTTTGGATGGATAGATGCACCACCAACCCGAATGTATGTGAATGTCTAGAACTGGATAAAATATGCACCGAGAGCTATGATCTATGCCTTGGCCTCATCAGACAATCTCTTTCCATAATCACCTTTGATGAATCGAATGATGGAAAAGATAAAGGCATCATTCACAATCCTATACTCTTTTCTCTACGGTGAGAGCTTCTTCTTAACTAGGTGAGGATAAACTATATACGGGCATGCATTAGGGTCCTGCATACTACCCTTATTGTATAATCTGGGATAGTCGGTGACTCTTGCTGCAAGTAGATATACCACATAAGAAGTCATATAAAAATTCTTCTTGTCCTTTACTATCTGCAAATAATCACACACGTTCTCACTAAGTGTGGTGGCCCAATCTAGTGGCATTTTTGCATGTCTGATGGTTTCAATGAAGTTAACCATGAATGGAGCGAGATGACCTACTGTAGGCAATCCCATAACTCTATTTAGAAGAATGATTGAATATTCAATGTCATCCTTCATGTATTCTCATGCCATATCTACTTTGATGATTGTCTTTCCCCGAGATGGCTTCTCAATGAAGTATGAGGAATATATGATGTCCATGGCCTCCTGGTGATAATCCTTATGCCACCTCTTAGTTGCTTCATATGAAAGTCTAATAAATTGATCAACTCTAGGTAAGTGAAAAACTCTCTCAATATTATCAAGTGGTAGATCTAAGACCACTTCCCCAGTGATGCTCTTTACCACCCTTTTCTCGGGAAAAAAATGTCGAGATAAGGTCAAAATCAATTTAGTTGACTGAACGGTCCTAGGATGTAATGCTCCATTTACCAATCCAGATCGGATTAAGGTGGATCTCAAAGAAGATCTTTCAATTGGGTTGTTACAAACCCTCAAAAAATCTCCCAAGTCCGTGTGTCCAAGTTCTGTGTCTTTGATCTCAGAGTGTTCATTGTGCAATCGTGACTTTGAGGTTATGCCTTGGAACTTGTACACAACTGGCTTTGCTATTGATGTAGATGTGGATGCCATTTGATTATATTACCTATACAACACAAAGAAAAATAATGATTAATCACTAGATACATATAAAACATTTCTTTTTAAATGATATTCTAGAATTTATTTTAATTCTTGTGATTTTATATTTTTTAATAATATATATATATATATATATATATATTTGGTTTTTGAGATCATATATAAAAATTAAAATTAAAATTAAAAAAAAGTGACGTTTGGGGCAGTGGCCACGCACACGTGAAGAAGGGCACGATGGAGGTCGTGTGCATGCCAAGAAGGGCACCACGGTGGAGCGATGCGCATGCAGTCTAGAAGGCACGTGCAACGGCCGTGTCACCACCCATCCTTAAGGGCGTGCAGAGCGGCAATGCGTGCATGACCTAGAAGGCACACGCAGCGGCCACGTCGCCATGCATCCTTAAGGGTGTGCAGAGTTGCAGTCATGCGTGGCCCTGTAGGCTCGTGCAGCAGCCTTGCCATTGTGCGTCCAAAAGGTTGCATGGAGCAGCGGTCGCATGCATCCCCATAGGCGCACGCAGCGGTCGCGCTTGCGCACATCAAAAAGGGTGCACAGAGCAGCAGTTGCACGTGGCCTAGAGGGATGCAATGATAGTGCTACACGCGTGCTGAGAAGGGCGCGATGGCAGCGCATCGCGCGCTTCTTCTCCTGCGCATGCACTCAAGCAAGAGATCATGGGAATGGAGGGGGGGGAGGTTTCATACCTTCCTCTCTCAGCTCTACCAAAAAAATGAAGTGAAGAAATAAAAATAAAAAGGGAGAAGGTGGGGGTTTTATAACCCCCCTTCCTTCCTTGTTTTTGCAAAGCACGCATGCCTCGATACGTGCGCGAGCGCAGATTTTTTTTTTTCAATTTTTTTTTGTGATTTTCAATTTTTTGAGTTTTTTTTAAAACTAATTTAATCGAGACTTTCTCCTTCTTCCAATTCTTGAACTATGAGTGCGAGAGTCGGAAGAAAGTAGGGGGTCCCCATTCCTAGCGAGGAATGGGGCGTGTGTTGTGGATACCACAACAATTCCAATGTGTTTTCTAAAGAAAATATATTGTGAATTTTTCCTTGGGGAGTTACCCAATTATTTTGATATATTAGAATCTTAGGTAGAGGTGAGGGGTCATCATTTGAGAGGTCGGATCATGACCCTAATGTAGTTAAGGTACTTGTTGTTAAGCCATAGGGTGAGCATGTGATTATTCCTTTAGTTGTGAAGGAACATGTAGAGACCAGCACTCTAGGGACTATCAATGCTTTAATGCAAACCCTCATTCATTGCACTAGTCCATTGGTTGAGGAGGAGCCTTTTGTGCATGATGGTCACATGTGCACATCATGTGGATCCTTATGCACATTTGATAGTCATGTTAGAGATAGTATGGATGATGGACTAGTCATTGATGAGTTCCTGAGTGACAAATTTGACATTGACACATAAGTAAATTAAAATTATAATAAACTAATTTGATCACATTTCGTATGTATAGTGAATGACTAATTAATTAGCATGTATTGATATTGTTCAAAATGTAGGGTAAGAGTGTTGATGGCCCTAGTACAGACTCCCTGGCCTCATTTTTTGTCTCGTCGATGAGTCAAAAGATATGTATCAATTTAAACATTTAAAGTAATACATATATTTATTAAGTAATCATATGAAACATTGACAAAAAAATATATGGATGTGCATCAGTTCTCTACTGGACCACTGACATTCACAAGGGACTTTGGGCCTAGGTATGATATGAGCTTTGTAGAGGTACATTTGTTTCATGTTTCATGTAACATGTAAATTGTATTATATGACATGTAGTTGTCGATGTTTGAGACTCCTCCTCATCTTAGCTAGTCCATCGATTATGGAGTTACTACAGTGATGGCTAGTTCAGAGCCATTGACCGAGGTATGAAAGAGTTTTCTTAGTTTTAGTCATTGTTTATAATAGATACTATCAAAATTTCAAATGTTATTTATAAGTTATTATATTGATTGAATTGTTGTAGGGCCTTATTACACGTGATCATTTGTGAGCCTTTAAGGTGGATGTACAGAGTGACTATTTTATGGTAGTAAGAAAATAATTAATTTTGTGTGTACATATATTTGATTTCAATGTATAATAATTATTGATTCATATCTATTTTGTTTGTATCAACTCAAGTTAGAGAAGAGCATAAACAAGAGGATGAGCAAGCATGTGAGGAAGACCCCATCATCCCCATTATCTCCCTCCACACAATGACCAAAGACCTCTAAGGATTTTTTTCCTTCCCCTCGTGGGAAGGAGAAGATATAGGTCATAGACACATATGTATAGGCATTAGTGGACATATATGTTGGATTTTATATTAGTGGACATATTCGATATACATTTGATGTATATATGACATTTTATATTTGTTGTATGACATTTATTTGAAGCATTAAATTATTAGAATTATGAAATTATTGGTTAATATATGATATGTTTGTTCATGTATGACATTATTCGTTATCATAATATATTATATGTTTGTTAATGTATGACATTATTAGTTATCATAATATATAATATATTATATGTTTGTTCATGTATGACATTATTGGTTATCATAATACATATCATTTTTTTCTTATTTACATTTTATGTAATTTCATGTATTTCATTTTAATGTAAATTGAATCCAAAATGATGTAGAGTGCTCACACCAAAAGCTAGTGGATTCCCAGCAAGAACACTTTTAAGGAAAACTATCTTTCCCACCTTCTTAAGTGTCTTCAAAGACTCTTTCCAACTTGGTTACTATTGGTCTATTTTTTCATAGTGCAAAGAAATTTTGAAAATTTTAGTGAAAAATCATTTAAGACATTATATCATGCAAATTAGGGTTTTCTTCCTTATATTTTTCAAATTCTTAGGTCGCTTGCCCGCAATAGGAACTTGAAGGAAGTTTAAGAAAAGTAGATATGCACCATGTAGACATGTGTCCATGGTAATGTCAGTACCCTCATCTATAAATGTTTAAAAGGTTCAAGCTATGCACCATTGATCTTTCTAGGATCAATGGTTGGTGGATGCCCTCTCTATCAAAATGCTCACAGGCTAAGCAATGGGGGAAAGTGCTAGCTTGACATTTGGCAAGTGTGACATCAAAGACCACTTTCTTAGAAGTAAATATGGGACACTCTTGTGTGGAAGTTTTTTACGAGGCACGGATTCACATAAAGACTTTCTATTGGATTGTTGATTTTGTCTTGATCAACAGATGGCATTTTCCCATAATTTCAAGATGCAAGAAATTTAAGGAATGCAGGTAAGTAGTAATGCAATACATGGCCACATTTTTAAGCCATAAAGCTTGTTTCTTTTTTGAATTAAAGCCATCTGATCTAGTAAAATTGACAAATGAGATTTAAATTTTGATGCAACTTGAGAATAATAGCTAATAGAAGTTAATATGGTTCAGAGCTCATTCATGTGATTTCAATGCTCGAATATAATTCATGATCTCACCATTATTGAACCACAAAATTGCAAAAGTTATTAGAGTGCAGAGAATTTCTAGAGTTAGGACACATAATTTTGCAAAGAAATATAGTGAATCGCAGCAAAAATTTCACAAAAAGAAGCAAAATTTTGCAAGTGCTCTGAAACTTCTGAATAGCAAGAATTTTGTGTGGTAAAATTTTAAATCTTATAAAATGCCTCCACAAAAGGAATTCTCTAGGAAAACTAATTACCTAAAAAGGGTTGTGCATGATAATTTCCTTGAAGAATTCCCACTATTTGTCAATGAGATCACTAAGGGGAGAGAGCTGATTCCTAAGAACCCCAGGGTAGTTGTAGCCAAGGGTTTTTATGATAGGGAAAATTGGGTAAGAGATGCCCAAGTATCTGTGGGAGGTTTAGAATTGTTTAAAAAGTGATTCTTAGAATGAAAATTAGATACCCCCATGAGTAATGTCTGGGAATTTGACATTGGGAAGTTAACAGTCCTTGCAGGTTTTCTTTGATAGTGATGTACTGGCTGATCTGGCAAAGAAGTATGATCCTATTATGGGGTGGGTGAAGAATCATGCTGGAGTGAATCTTTTTAGGGTTTTCCCTAAACTGATTAGTGAGATTTTCAACCTCAACCTTAACCATGTTGTGTATGAAATCATTGATATGGATGACCTTCAAGCAAGGTATGATGCATAAAGGATTTACTTAAGGACAGGGCCACTACAAGAGCATGCTGCCAAGATTGGTACATTATCTGTAATTACTACCAGTATGCCAGAGCCATTATGGAGGAGACATTTTAATCTTAGGGCTCAAGCATTATACTTCTCTCTCTACAAGATTTTTGGAATGGATGAAGTAGAACAAATCCCAGGCCCAATTGTCCTTATTATGGCTCAAACTCTACAATTTGGGATGAGCACTATTCTTGATTTTGCCACCTTCCTTGTACAAGAAATTCACAATGGTTTGATAGGGATATCTCAAGGTAAATTAAAGAAACCATTTTTTTGGTACTCATTGCTCATGCATGTTTGTCTATTTAAGGGAGTAACTTATTTCTCTAAGGGCATGGAGCTAGAAGTAACCAAATATGGATAGAAGAATCTAGTCCAATTGTGGAGTGTTCACATGACTTCAAAAGCTAGAGTTGCTAGTTTTGTAATGTTTGATAGATATTTTGCATCAAAGCTTAGATTTCTCTTAAGAGGAGACAAGCCTAGGATTCCACAAGCACTGCTAGAATTGGTCAGACCCAAGGACCATGCAAAAGGACTACTAGTTAGCCATAATTGGGGGGCCATAATACCCTATAATATTCCAATAGTAATAAGAGTATATGGCTTCTTGGGAAAGCCTCATGTGCTACCATTCCACGTGCCTCTGAAAATAGGGATAGCAAAGTTGTTATGGCAGATAGGGACCATTAATGAGAGATTATTGCCAAAGAAAGGTACGTTCTGTCTAGTTGTTATTGTAGTGCATGACTTTGTCTTTGTGAGGAAAGGATGGAAACACCTTAGTTTTTTCTTGGATAGATACAACATGGAAAAATCTCATGCAAGATTTATTGACCCTGAAGGATTCTATGATCTCTTAAGAGAGAGGAGAAAAGCTGCCCACATGGTGCAACAAGTATATTTCCCTGAGGATGTTATAAGAAATATTTTCTCTTTATAGGAACAAGAGTTAAGAAAAGAAAAATGGATAGTTTTTAGTAAGACTCTGTAATTCATCAATGCTTTTGACTCCAATTATGATCCTCTAAAAGATAAGAAATATTGGCGGGCCAAGATGCAAGCATTAATGAACAGTTTTTCTATAATAACACAAACAATGAATGTAAAGAAGGTTGCATATGTAAAGACATATCCAGGTAGGGCTGTAGAGATAAAAAGGAGGATTAACAATAGAAACATAGTGGCTCCTAGATAGTATACTTTGTAGAAAAGGGTAGGTTATGTGATGGTTCAGAGTGTACAAAAAGCTCCCCTTTAGCAAAGGCCAAGACTAGAAAGTCCATTTGTAGCTAGTGCCCCAAAGAGGCAAAAGTTGGAGCAAGGGTCTTCCTCTCATGCAGAACAATAATCCCCAAGCCAGACCCCAATCTAAATAGATGATAAAGTATCTTTGAGGGAGCAACTTAGATAGATCCGTGGAGAGGGGGATATTATTGTTACTACCACAATCCTAGAGATTGGAGAACCATAAGAACCTCCTACACCCTCCTTGTATCTCAATGTTTCTGATTACCAATGTAAGGAGATAGATCCTATAGTTTCCCAAGCTTCTGAAAGGTTTATTAATGATGAAAATTTTGTGAAGTCTAGAGCCTTTGCACAATTTTTGTGGAGATTAAACATAGGAAATTTTAAAATGACATGTGAAAATATAAAGGCAAAGCAACATGATAAACAAGACTTTGTTGTCAAAGAATAAGTAAGATCTAAATTTCTAAATGATTTTGCTCAATTTACACCTAAGGCCAAAAGGTAAATAATTAAATAGTTAGGAGTCCTTATTTTACCAGAGTGAGATATAGTTAATGCCATAGTTTTTTATTCAATAAGGAAAGAAAAAGATGTTTAGTATAAAACTAAAGAAAAGGTATTACAGGCTCATAGAGGAGTCAAATTCAATGATGATCACCAAGCCCCATTTATTTGGTCAATTAAGAAAAGGTACAAGACCAGAATGTGGGAAATTTTCACTATAGAACATACTAGTGCATTAACAGTATTGAGGGCTGGTGAGGTTGGTAGCAAGGAAATAATTGGAATAGCTTCAGAAATGTTGAAATTTGGTAGTGTGGTGTCTGGCCAAGAAGAGGATAAATTTGCACAACTCAATGGTAGATTTGAAGAAGTTTTGAAAGCATATGAGGAAAGGGGTATGCAGATACAATCATTAGAAAACCAAGTAGCTCAAATGGAGAAGATACTTGGGAAAAGAAAAGTGGGAGAGTCCAGTAGATCCAGAATTGCATACCCCCCATGGCCACCCATTCAACCTTTTAAGTCAATTCCTATTATTAAGGTACCAGACACTCCAAAATGTCCTCAATTCTACACTGCAGAGGATTTTGAAAAGGAGAAGAATAAGTTGTATACACTGCATGTAGAATTAAATAATTAGTATGAAGAAAATTTGAGGCAGGGTGTAACATATTTATTGGAAAAAATTGAATGGCCATAATTTTTTGACCTATTCAAAGGGATTGCAGCCATTAGGGATGAATTAAAGAGAGGTGAAGTTAAATTTAGACCCCTTGTGCAAAAGTGGATAGAAAGTAGTAATGATATCGCTACAATGTGTATATCTATCATCTAGCTATGTTGTCATCAAATTGAAAATATTTTTTATTTGTTAAATAAATTACAAGGTTTTGATGACGAACGAGATTCTTTTTAGAAGAGGTTAACAATTTGTTTTTCTAAGTATATTGTTGAAAAGTTTGATTTGTTTCCTTGTGCTTTAAAGACTATTGATAAAGTAAAGAAAAAGGAAGAATGGAAAAGGGAGTAAGATGAGAGATGTTGTGAAAGGATGAACAAAATCATAAATGAAACTAGCCAGTTCTTATGGGCAATGACTAATGAGGATCTGGTAAAGGTACAGTTTTTCTATACTACCATCAAAAAAGATCTTCTTGATATGGAGGTAGTTAAATTTTTTTAAATAACTATACATAGGGAGGTCCAAAATTTTGATTAGCCTAATCACACTGCCTATATTGAATGGAAGGATAAACTCATGTCTATAGAGCATATGGTAGAAGGTGATGAGGCAAAAGATGATGCTAACGTAACTATCACCCTTATCTTTGATGATGACGACAAGGAGAATCCTTAGGTTAAAGTAGGTTTGCAAGTAACTGAAGATGATTCATCACTTTCAAGCTTGATGGCCACTTACTCTGGGGATTCAGAATCATAAAAGAATAATTTCATGGTACTCTTGTCTTTCCAAATGATGTAATAGAAATGGGCCCACAAAAGAATGTTTGGTGTATAATTCTTTCTATTACTCACAATTTTTTCCTTTTGTGATAGGTGTATGTAAATATTCTTTGTAAAAGATAGCTCTCAGCTCTCTATGCTTGAAGCTTGTTGCATCTCACATTAGATAAGTGAGATCCCAGGGCTAGAGAGAGGATCTGAATAGTTGTATATTTTTCAACTTTGAAGGAAAGTACAATTGGTCCAGTCATGTGTAGCTATTTTTTAGTTTACTTTTAGTTATGTACTTTTCTGATGACAAATAGAAATGACAAAATCAGTATCAATTCATGGGTTTTTCATTGAGTTTCTATTGGTTATTGTATTAGTCAACAAAAGGATAATACGAAAGGATATTTATATTAGATCCATGTCACCATTTCCTATCTCCATTTCATGAGTTTATTAATTTTGAGATCATTTGAATAAGGTTCATTTGATTGAATGCAATCTGGATGGATTGAATATTGGTTTATTGTTGCTTTTAATTCAAGGGATTATGTAAATGCTTCAGTAAATCAGTAGAATTCATGATTTTGTGAAAAGGATATCTCATAAGAATGGAAATAGGTGATTATAGTTGACAAATTCAATTACAAGTTAATTGAACAAAATCTCTGTCCAATATTTGACTCTTTGCTTCCATGGATAAGCCACTGGTCATATAAATGGGAGATGGTTGAGAGTAAATTCTACTTCTACATGTCAAAAAATTATATTTTCAAAGTCATTTTCATTCCATTTTGTTCAAGGTTATAATGTTGGTCACCGCTCATTTGCATTTAATTTATAAGTCTTAGGTAGCTATTATTTCCAAAAATACTTGTAAACTCTAGGAGAATTATGACTAGATTTTCTTATGAGGGATGCATACAAACTTGAAAGAAAATTTAAAAATTGGTAAACTATGTATGTGCCTAAGAATAAGAGATGAGAATCAGAATGAAACTAAGATAATTTTCATACAATAGTTTGTGTTTGAATCATCCCTAGGTATACCCACCTTGGTTTTGCAGAGCCTAAAGTGTAGGAAACCATCCTTACTTGTGTAATTTTTAAAAGGAATTGGCTAATCTTTAGGTTAGATGAGTGTTATCTTTTTTGTGTTGAGCATTTTGTTGTTCAGTAGTTTCAAACACCAACAAAATGGTGACTCCACTAGGGACAAGTGTTAGTATTATTATTGTCAGATCCTTTGGGAGTTACTTTTGGTTTTAGTGGAATTTTCTAGTGACAAACCATGAGAATTTAAAAAGAAGAAAAACAAAACCCCACTCCATAGGTCTAAACTAACATGTACAGTCCTTGCAAAGGTGTCTTATCCAATAAGAAAGAGTTATAGTCCCAAAACAAATTATGGTTGGTTGCATTCTATTTGTCCATTTCTTTCTTGATAATCTCCTGATATTTTGTTGAGAAAAATGAGATTATTGCATTACTTCTCCCTAGGTGGGTGGTGACTCATAAAGGTTTTAACCAGTGTCAAATTTAACGACATTTTAGATCATGGGAAGTGTAAAAAACATGCAAGCAAATGTGAAGAAAAACCTAGCTATTAACTTGTAGACTAATCTTCCTCCTAGAGGAAAGAAAAATTGGGTTGTGAAAGGAGTCCAGATGCAGAAGGGAAATTACTCCCAGGAGCAAATGGCAAGAGAAAATAACACCTACCTTTATGCTACTGAAAAGGAACCTTTCTGCAAAGGTCCTAGATCTCATCCTAGTTTATCTAATCATGATTTCTATAATACTCCTGAAATGATATGTCAAAAAAAATTTGTACAACCACACACACTTAGTCTAGAGGATAGGACTAGTAACAATGTTTTCCAGCATAGCACAAACCCCTTCATGTCAGATTACTCTCCTAAAAGGGGAAGACCAAAACATTTAGAGCCTAAAAGTTTCAATGATGAGAAGACCTCTAGTTTTGAGTTTATAATTCCTAATCCTAATGAGAATGAAATGTTGAAAAAGTAGCTCACTAAGCAAGAGGCTATTGATAGGAATTTTTAGAAGGAAAGGGAGGAAAAGATCATGAAGGCTTATGAGGAAAAGCAAGAATTACTTAGGAGAATTGCTACTTTGAAAAAGAATAATGAGATAGCAGCTAGTGCTTGGTAGCCTAAGATTGTGGGTCAAGTTGAGTAGCTTAAATTACAAGAGAAAAAGCTGCTAAAGGATCAAGATCTAAACCAAGAGGGTCGTATGATACAATAGATCAAGAATTATAAGATCCTAGAGGTTAAAAAAGATGTAGAGCATGTTGTTGGTGTCCAAGATAAGGGAAAATGAAAGAAATTTGGTATTAGGATAAATGAACCAACAAAGTGCATCCAAATCCATGATTCTTTGTCACTTTCTGATGCTGACTTAGAAAGAAGGAGGAAAGAGAAGGATGCTTTGGCTAAGAAATTTGAAATTGCAGAGAATGAGGCAACCATAGCTGAGATGAATAACAAGATTAAGTTTCTAGAAAAAGCTAAGAAGTAATTTCTATTCTACTTCTTTCTTGTCTTCTTCATCACAGAAAATGGATCTTAATAAATCCACTACAGATGCTAGTACTAGTAATGCTTTTAACAATAATGAAATAAATGTTGTTAATGCTTCTAAGGTTGCTTTACAGAGAAGACCTATTTAGTTAGAGGGCTATAGGTAGATATGCTTTGAAGGTATTCCTAGTTTCCCTAGCCCTATCCCATAGGAAATGAGGAAAAGATTGTCCAGGTTTGTTGGAAATAATGCTATCACTTGTGAGGATCACTTGAATAATTTTCTTGACATGATGATTGATTATGAGCTTGAGGTTGAAGATGTTATCACAAATTTATTTATTCAGTCATTAACTAAAGATGCTAGAGAATGGTTTAAGAGACTCCCTGAGTCATCCATTGCAGACTGGAAAAACAATGAATATTGTTTTAAGGAACAATATGGTAATAAACAAAATCCAAGTTATATTCTAACTGAGTTCAATAATATTAAAAAATTGCATAATGAATCTATTACTGACTTCAACACTAGGTTCTAGAAGAGGATGTATAAGCTAATGCAGGCTATGTCAGTTGATGACAAGGTATGTATGATTACTTATTTGAACACCTTTGATGGTAAAATGGCATATCAGCTTAGGGATAAGGAGCCTAGGACTTTAAGAGATGCTTTCAAAATTTCTATCAATATAGAAAATAATTTGAGGATTTCATGGAGATTGGAGAACAAAAGAGATGAATCTAGGTTATTTGGGAGTAAGGGAAATAGAAAAGAAGAGAAAATCTATAGGAGGAAAAAGGCAAGAGCCTAGTGAGATGAGTCAAGTTTTGAATGCTATAAAAGGCTTGAATCTTCCTCAAGGAAAAAAATATAGGAATCCCATTGAAAATAAGGCCCCTTATTAGTCCAACTTTGGTAGAGAGAATAGATTGTAAAACTTCCCTTATAACACTACTTGGAAGGATGGTCAACCCAATGTTCCTCCTCCTATGAACACTAGTAACAAGGTTACCCACAATCCTTTATCCAAAAATTCTATAAATGTGGTGGATGACCCTAAACTCACAATTGAACATGGTATTTTGTTTGTCAATTACCTCATGCTCCTGAGTATTGTGAAGTAGCTTTGTCATTTTCTAGAAATCAAACTAAGGTAGAAGAAAATCAAGAACATGAAGAAAGCAGTAATGATGTAGGATGTAATATGTTTGATTCACGTTATGATCATTATGATAGTGATGACCATGACAAGGATGTAGTGGAACAAAGACAATTTCAAAGTCATATGTAGTAGCAGGTATTTTCTGATGAGGAGAGTGATGTCGAGGACAATGTATGTAACATGGCATCTACTAGAGAGGAGTTGATACTAAGGAAGCCTTCTAGAGAAGAGGTTGATCAAATTACTGCTAGTATGATAGCTCAAGTACAAACCAAACATATGGTCAGAATGCTGATAATAGTAAGATGGCTAGTATTTTTATCAAGAAAGTTGATCCTAAGAAAAAGGAAGTTGTAAAGCCTAAAGAAATTCCTGCTGTGAAGGTAAAAATTTCCAGTAATAAATGGGAACCAAAGAAAGGAGCAAATCCTAAGGAGTTAGAATTCTCAAATAATTTTCCCAAGAAATTAGATGAGAATGTATCAAAAATGATCACTGTAAATGACAAGAATTAACAAGGTACTTCTAATAAACATCATGAGAAGAAGGATATGATTATTGATAATCCCTCAGATTCTTCTATAGATATGCTTAATGTTCTATCATAGATCACTGTTAAAGTTCCTTTGTCTAAATTATTATTGATCCCTAAACACCAAAATAAAGCCATAACATGGTTAGGAAATACTAATGTAAGGAAAAAACAAGATTGTAATGAAATTCATGATCCCATGCAGAGAAGCAAAGAAAAGATAAAAGACAAAGAAGCTGAAGTAGTTGTGTCTCAAATTCCTCAAATATTTTTGGATAGCTCTATTAATGAATTTTTGGGAAGTGTTGAGCCATTTTTCTTGAGTATCATAGTAAATGGTAAAACATTTTAAAAATGCATGATTGATTCTAGTGCTTCTAATACTATTATGCCTTTTGAAATAATGAAGGAACTAGGTTTGAAAGTTGATATTAGTTAAGGAAGATGTTGTGCCATGGATAAAAGAGAAGTGATAGTCATAAGTACTATTAATGCCTTACCCTATAGACTGATAGCCTATCCAGACAAAGAACTTACTATGAGTGTACTCATTGTTGATATTCCACTTCAGTATGGTATGTTATTATCTAGAAAATGTAGTGTTGCCATGGGAGGAAGTTTGCAATGTGAACTATCATTTTCTACTTTTAACATTGATGGGAACTTGGTAAAGATAAATAGGAAAACAAAGAGCATATATATGATAGAAGAAGATATTGAGGATGATATGACAAACTTTGTGGATATAGATGTCAATGCATTTAGGGTAGAGGTTCTAACTCTAAAGAAGGGTAAGCATAAATCTTAGATGGAAGTAGAAGCTGATACAGAAATAGATAAAGGAGATTTATGGACCATTTTCTTTGATGGTGCTTGCTACAAAGATGGGGTAGGTGTAGGTATTTTTTTGGTATCTCCAGCAAGGGTAACATATAAATTCTCCTTTACTTTAAGTTTCCCTTGTACTAACAACCTAACAGAATATGAGGCCTTGTTGTTGGGACTTATACTAGCTCATAAGAATGGGATAAAATGTTTATATGTTATAGGATATTCTAAATTGGTTGTATCCCAAGTAAGAAAAGCTTATGTGTCAAAAAAAAGAAGATTAAAACAATACATAAATGTTGTATGGGATATGATTGAATGTTTTGATGCATTTGGGATAGTTTGGAAAGATAGGACTAACAACAAAATGGAAGACTTGTTAGCAAATATAGCAATAAAACCTGATGATGTTACATTTGCTGGTGTATCCAAAGTTGAAACTCAAAATAGACCCTTTGTTCCTGATAATATCTAGAATGACAAGTGTTTGAAGGTGATAAGGATATTTTGAGATTTTTGAACTATGAGAATATGTTATTAGGAGAAGAAATTGATTGTGCAGATTATGTAGAGAATATAAATGGAAAGGATACTATTTTTGGGTAGGAAGTTGTACAATTAAAAACAAATAAAATTCCAAAGGGTCTAGTTGTTTTAGAAACTATTTTTGACAACCAAGATAGGTCACAAATGAATACTAGTGGATATAATGCCAAGGATCTAGAGGAGGTAAATTTGAGAATAGAGGAAACACCTAAAAAGACATATATTGGTAAGAAATTGCCTCCTAAAATTAGGAAAGATTTGATAGACCTACTAAGGAAGTATAGACATGTGTTTGTATGGTCATATGATGACTTAAAGGCTTATAAAGAAGATCTATTTCAGCATGAAATCCCATTGAAATCATATGCTAATCCTTTTAGACAAAAATAGAGGCCAATAAATCCTACTCTGGCTCCCAAAATGCAAGAGGAATTGGTCAAGTTAAGAGATGTTGGGATCATAAAGCCTATCAAGAATTCCTCTTGGGTATCCAATTTAGTCCCTATTAGAAAGAAAAATGGAGAAAAAAGTTTATGTGTTGACTTCAAGAATCTTAATATATCTTCATTAGAGGATAATTATAGATTGCCAAATATGGAAGCTATGTTGCAAAGGGTCACTAGTTCTGAGGTTATGTCTATGATGGATTGATTTTTAGGTTGCAATCAAGAAATCAAGTGGTTGTTAAAGAATCAAAAAAATTCAAGACTATCTTTACTACTCCATGGGGTACTTATGTTTATGTCAAGATGCCTTTTGGGCTTACTAATGTTGGGGCTACTTTTCAAAGGGCTATGGATGTGGCTTTTGCTAATATTATTGATAAATTTATGGTTGTGTATTAGGATGACCTCACTACTTATTCCAAGGATGAGAGTGATCATTGTATACATATGGAAAAGGTATTTATTAGAGCCCTTAAGTTTGGTATTTATTTTAATCCAAGGAAATGTATCTTTGGTGTTACTGAAGGAAAATTGCTAAGAGACCTAGTTGGCAAGCATGGAGGATTGACCCTGAAAGGGTAAAAGTAATAGACAAGATTCAAAAACCCAAAAGTGTTAAAGGCATTCAATCATTCTTTGGACAGATCAACTTTCTTAGGAGATTTGTGACTAATTTTGTAGAGGTTAGTAGGCCTATATCAAGGATGCTAAAGAAAGTATCTAAGATAAAATGGGATGGTGAACCTAGCATTGCATTCCAAAAGATTAAGCAAACTATTAAAGATGCCCCTTGTTCTCAGAGCTCCAAATTATGATAAATCAATGCACGTATTTTACTTTGCCTCATTTCACACTATTGCTATAGTATTGTCATCACATTTTTTAACAAATCCTTGCGAGTAGTAGAACCTGAGTATGATATAAATTAAAAGAAGGAATATGCATTGATGAAAGGAGTCAAAGCTTTTAGGTGTTACTTAATGGGAGCTACTATTATTTCTTTTGTTCCTACTACTGCCATTAAGGATATTTTTTCAAAACAAGAGGTATCTAGCAAGAGATGTAGATGGATTAATAGGATAGAAGAGTTTAACATTGATATTCAAATTACCAAACTAGTTAGGGGTCAAGGTTTAGCCAAATTGATGATAGAAGCCAATTTAGAGGCAAAACAAATTAATCAACTTGATGATAGTTGCAGGGATAATATTTGTGGTATGGGTACCTCTGACTGGTATAGAGATGTGATTTATTATTTGCAAAATATGAAATTTCCATTAGAGTTAATAGAAAATTAGAAAAGGTCCCTTAAGTTATTAGCCATAAGGGATGTTATAGTGCAAGGTCAATTATGGTGGAAAAATATGGAAGGGGTACTTTTGAAGTGTGTAGATGAGATTAAATCTAAAAGGATTTTGAAAGATATGCACGAAGGTGTATGTGGTGGTCATTACATGGCTAAAACCATTGCTTATAAAGTTGTTAGGGCTGGTTTTTGGTGGCCAACACTTTTCAGAGATGCTCATGAGTTTGTAAAGGTTTATGATGCTTGTCAAAGGTTTAGTGGAAAGTTAAATTTTTTTGGGAATTTACCATTAAGACCTATTGAATTATAGGCACCATTTCAAAAATGAGGAATTGATTTCATAGGTGAGATCTCAAACAAATCTAGTGGTGGACATTTTTGAATCCTAGTTGCTACTGATTACTTTAGTAAATGGGTTGAAGCAATCCCTACTAAAAAAGAAACAAGTAAAATAATGATTAATTTCATCTTAAATAATATTGCGACCAAGTTTGGGTGCCCACAAAAAATTGTAACTAATAATGCTATGTGTTTCAGATCTAAGGAATATAAAAATTTCTATAAGAAGTATGGCATTATAGAGTACACATGATCACCCTATCATCCCCAAGGAAATGGTCAAGCAGAATCAAGTAATAAAAGTATTTTGAAAATCATCAAGAGGATTTTAGGAGAAAACAAGAAGGGCTAGGATTCAAATTTTCCATTAGCTCTGTGGGTTGATAGGGTTACTATGAAAAAGGCCATTGGATGTGCTCCATTTGACTTGGTCTATGGTATACAAGCTAGACTCCTACAGAATAACCTAAAGGAGATGTATAAATTTGTTCAACTATATAAAGATTATATCATTGATGAGATGCAACTCAGAGTGGATGACATTTTGCAACTAGAAGAAGCAAGGAGAGAGTCTTCTATTCAAAATTCCAAGTTACAATCATAAATGAAGCACTTATATGACAAAAGAGCCATTGAAAGGAAATTTGAAGTAGGTCACATGGTATTGATTTGGAATGCTAGAATGGAAGATAAAGGAAAGCATGGTAAATTTGACTCGATCTAGGTTCGCCCATATAACATTTGTGATACAAATGGAGAAGATTAATATTTTTTGAAGGATTTTAAATATTGTGAACAAGCACCTTTGCGCAATGTAGCCTTTACTTACGTTAGAATATCAATGTGCCACAAAGATAAGACTTGTCAGAATTGGTTAGAACCTTTCTTCCAAACCTGTTAGTACCATTAGTGTATGTTCTAAAAAGCCCACAATATCATTGATTAAGTGTTTAAATGAATGTATTCCTTTATTTTCAATCGATGCATCATTGATCTATTTTAGATCAAAGGCTACCACTTTCCCACAATTAGAAGATGCATGAGGATTAAATAATGCAGGGAAGTGCCAATAAGACACGTAGCATAGTCTGACATCATGGGCCCACCTTTTGAAAGGATAATAATGATATACACTCTATGGCAATTGTCACATGAGCTGGACTAATAGGAAGTTTCTCATTGGTCTTTTCAGTTGATTTAGTGTTGATAGGGTGCAAGAATCCATTATCGTTGATCTATATAAGATCCACGATCAGTGCTTAACCACATTATGAAGTTGCTCAATTTTTAAATAATGCAGGAAAGCACTTTGATGACATGTAGTAAGGTGGGACCAAGCATGAAAGGTATGTCCTACATTGTGCTAGGCTATAAGGAAAAGCTAATGTGTAATGCCCGTTAGGCCAATAAAATGATTTGTCAGTTAAAAGGGTTAGAAGCTTTGTGATCGTTGATCTATGTAGGATCATAGGACAGTGCATGCCCACATTAAAAAACTACTTGAGAAATAAGAAATGTGAATAGGCACCCTTGCGCTACATGTCATAGTGGGGCCAAGATCTGGGGAGAGTGCTAAGTCATGCCATGCTATCTGACAGATGTGCTTAGCCAAAAGTGCTAATAATTATGGGCATAAAAACTTAAACATTAACGCAACAGTTAGACTTGTTAGATGAGCTATATTAAAAGGACTTATTTCATTGGTTGGAATGGGTGATTCGACCATAGAGGACAAAGATTCAGACCTACCGTCAGTCTTGATTTGATCAACAAAGGGCACTTGCCTGCAGTAGGAATTGAAGGAAGTTTAAGCAAAGTAGGTATGCATCATGTGGACATGTATCCATGGTAATGTTAGTACCCTCATCTCAAAATGTTTAAAAGGTTTGAGCTGTATCACCATTTACCTTTCCAAGATCAACAGTTGGCACATGCCCACTCTATGAAAATGATCATAGGTTAAGCAATGTGGTAAAGTGCCAGCCTAACACATGGCAAGTGTGATGTTAGAGACCACTTTCATAGAAGTAAATATTGAACACTCTTGCATGGAAGTTTGTTAAGAGGCAAGGATTCACATAAAGACTTTCTATTGGACAAGTACAACTGACTAGGCCTTATTGAATTATAAATTTGTGTGATTGTTGATTTTGTCTTGATTAATGGATGACACTTGCCCATAATTTCAAGATGCAAGAAATTCAAGGAATGTGGGTAAGTGGTAATGTGAGATGTGGCCACATTTTTAAAGCCATAAAGCTTGTTACTTTTTTGAATTAAAGTTGTCTGATCTGGTGAAATCGAGAGATGAGATTTAAATTTGGATGCAACTTGAGGATAATGGCTACTGGAAGTTAATATGGTTTAGAGCTAATTCAAGATCTCACCATTATTGAACCATAGAATTGAAAAAGGTTATCAAACCATAGAGAATTTTCAGTGTTAGGGCACAGAATTTTGTAGAGAAATCCAATGATTTGCAGAAAAAAATCTCACAAAAAGAAGCAAAATTTTGATGGTAAGTGCTCTGAAACTTCTGAATAGCGAGAATTTTGTGTGGTAAAATTTTAAATCTTAGAAAATCCCTTCACGAAAGGAATTCTCTGGGAAAAGTGATTAACTAAAAAGGGGTATGCATGATAATTTCCTTGAAAAATTCCTACTATCTATCAATGAGATCACTAAGGGGAGAGAGCCAATTCATAAGAACCCTAGGGTAGTTGTAGCCAAGGGTTTCTATGATAGGGAAAATTGGGTAAGAGATGCCTAGGTATCTATGGGATGTTTAGAATTGTTTAAAAAGTGGTTCTCAGAATGAAAATTAGATACCCCCATGAGAAATGTCTGGGAATTTGACATTGGGAAGTTAATAGTCCCTACATTTTTCTTTGATAGTGATGTACTAACTGATCTTGCCAAGAAGTATGATCATATTATAAGGTGGGTGAAGAATCATGCTAGAGTGAATCTTTTTAGGGTTTTCCCTAAACTGATTAGTAAGATTTTCAACCTCAACCCTAACCATGTTGTGCATCAAATCATTAATATGGATGACCTTCAAGCAAGGTATGATGCACAAAGGATTTACTTAAGGATAGGGCCACTACAAGAACATGTTGCCAAGATTGGTACATTTTCTATAATTACTGTCAGTAACCCAAAGCCATTATTAAGGAGACATTTTAATCTTAGGGCTCAAGCATTATACTTCTCTCTCTACAAGATTTTAGGGATGGATGAAGTAGAACTAATCCCAAGCTCAATTTTCATTATTATGGCTTAGACTCTACAATTTAGGATGAGCACTATTCTTAATTTTGCCACCTTCCTCGGACCAAAAATTCATAATGGTTTGATAGGGATATCTCAAGGAAAAGTAAACAAACCATTTTGTTGATACTCATTGCTCATGCATGTGTGTCTGTTTAAGGGAGTCACTTATTTCTCTAAGGGTATGGAGCTAGAAGTAACCAAAGATGGAGAGAAGAATCCAGTCCAATTGTGGAGTGTTTACATGACTTTAGAGGATAGAGATGCTAGTTTTGTAAGGTTTGATAGATATTTTACATCAAAGCTTAGATTTCTCTTGAGAGGAGATAGCCCTAGGATTCCACAGGCACTGCTAGAAATGTTGAAATTTGGCAGTGTGGTGTCTAGCTAGGAAGAGGATAAATTTACACAACTCAATGCTAGATTTGAAGAAGTTTTGAAAGCATATGAGGAAAGGGGTATGTAGATACAATCATAAGAAAACCAAGTAGCTCAAATGTTGAAGATACTTGGGAAAAGAAAAGTGGGAGAGTCTAGTAGATCCAAAATTACATACCCCCCATAGCCACCCATTGAACCTTTTAAGTCAACTCCTATTATTGAGGTACTAGACACCTTCGAAAGGCTTTAGTTCTACACTATAGAGGATTTTGAAGAGGAGAATAATAAGTTGTATGCACTACATGTAGAATTAATCATTATGAAGAAAGGTTGAGGCAGGGTGTAATGTATTTAGTGGATAGAATTGAATGGCCATCATTTTTTAACCTATTGGAAGGGATTGTAGCCATCAAGGATGAATTAAAGAGAGGTGAAGTTAAATTCAGACTCCTTATGTAGAAGTGGACAAAAAGGAATAATGATATCACTGCAATGTGTATATTTGTCATCCAACTGTCTTGTCATGAAATTGAAAAGATTTTTGATTTGTTAAATAAATTGCAAGGTTTTCATGACAAATGAGATTCTTTTCAGAAGAGGTCAACAATTTGTTTTTCTAAGTATATTGTTGAAAAGTTTGATTTATTTCCTTGTGCTTTAAAGACTAATTATAGAGCAAAGGAAAAGGAAGAATGGAATAGGGAGTTCGATGAGAGATTTTGTGAGAGGATGAATAAAATCATAAATGAAACTAGCCACTTGTTATGGGCAATGACTATTGAGGAGCTAGCAAAGGTACACTTGTTCTATAATACAATTAGAAAAGATTTTGTTGATATAGAGGTAGTTGCAAATTCTTTAATAACTGTACCTAGGGAGGTCCTAAATTTTAATTGGCTTGATGATGCTACCTATAATGAATGGAAGGATAAATTCATGTCTATAGAGTAGATGGTAGAAGGTGATGAGGTAGAAGATGATGCTAAGGTAATTGTCACCCTTACCATTGATAATGAAGACAAGGAGAATCCTTAGGTTAAAGTAAGTTTGTAGGTAATTGAACATGATTCATTGCTTTCAAGCTTGATAGCCACTTACTTTGAGGATTTAGAATCATAAAAGAATCAGATCATGGTACTCTTGTCTTTCCAAATGATGTAATAGAAAAGGACCCACAAAAGAATGTTTGGTGTATAATTCTTTTTTTTACTCACAATTTTATCTTTTTGTGATAGGTGTATGTAAATATTCTTTGTAAAAGACAGCTTCCAATTCTCTATGCCTAAAGCTTGTTGCATCTCACATTATATAAGTGAGATCCCAGGGCTAGAGAGATGGTCTCAATACTTGTATATTTTTCAACTTTCAAGGAAAGTACAGTCAGTCCAGTCATGTGTAGCTATTTTTGAGTTTACTTATAGTTATTTACTTTTCTGATGACAAATAGAAATGATAGAATCAGTATGAATTCATGGGTTTTTCATTGAGTTTCTATTGGTTATTGTATTAGTCATCAAAAGGATAATACAAAAGGGTATTTACATTAGATTTGTGTCACCGTTTACTATATCCATTTCATGTTTTTATTAATTTTGAGATCATTTGAATAAGTTTCATTTGATTGAATGCAACCTGGATGGGTTGTATATTGGTTTATTGTTGCTTTTAATTCAAAGGATTCTACAAATGCTTCAGTAAATCAATAGAATTCATGAGTTTTGAAAAGAATATCTCATAAGAATAGAAATAGGTGATTATAGTTGATATATTCAATTACAAATTAATTGAACAAGATCTTCTACCAATGGTTGACTATTTGCTTCCATGGATAAGGCACTAGCCATATAAATTAGAGATGGTTGAGAGTAAATTCTACTTCTACATGTCAAAAAAATTATATTTTCAAAGTCAGTTTCATTCCATTTTGTTCAAGGTTATAATGTTGGTCACCACTCATCTGTATTTAATTTTTGAGTCTTAGGTAGCTGCTATTTCTAGAAATACTTGTAAACTCTAGGAGAATTATGACCAGATCTGCTTATGAGGGATGCATACAAACTTGAAAGCAAATAAAAAAATTGGTAAACTATGTATGTGCCTAAGAAAAAGATGAGAATCAGAATGAAACTAAGATAATTTTCATACAATAGTTTGCTTATGAATCATCCCTAGGTATACCCACCTTGGTTTTGTAGAGCCTAAAGAGTAGGAAACCATCCTTGGTTTTGTTGAAGTTGGGTCCAAATGGTTTACTTATGTAATTGTTAATCAAAATTGGGTAATATTTAGGTTATATGAGTGTTATATTTTTGGTATTGAGCATTTTTTTGTTTAGAAGTTTCAAACACCAATAGTTACAACATTGAACAAACTTCCACCTAACTTCACAAAACTACTTAATCACTTTCCCTATTCAAGACTTGGGAAGCAATAAGGGAAAAATGAGAAAATTTGAGAAATGGATCATAATCAACTTCTTGCTTCAAACTAACACCTTAGACACTTCAAGGAACACCTAATAAATATCTCACAAACTTCAATCTATCATCTATTCCATCCTTCCAAGAGATTCTTCAATATCCTATTTGTTGATTTTCATACAACTCTTCACAAAGGTAAGCGATTATGTTTCAAACCCATGAAATGGCTATTATGACAACCATGAGGATCCTTAATATCTTCCAGTAACTCCATTTAGTTATAACATGCAGCTAAAGTGGTGTTTCATTTTGAAAAAGTATAAGTTTTCTGTTCCAAATAGGAAGTAATGATATTTAACAATAACTCAATGATCCTATGTACAGGTTTAACATTAGTAGTGATTCCTTGTCATATAAAAAAACTTAATAATAACCAACACCTTATGCCTCCTCTAAATTCATTCATCATTTTACATCCATTCCAACTAATTTCATGATGGTTTGATTAGTTACAAGGTTAATTTCAAGGTTTTCCAAACAATTGCTAAAATTGCTAAAATTGCCAAAAAGTTGTCAACAACTTTTATTGCAAAATGCAATTTTTGCACTAACTCTTCCTATAAATTAACCAAGTGGTTTTTAGTAACACATATGACCTATATAACGTGTAAGGTCTCTCAAAACACTTATTGAGTCAACTTATTAAAAAAAAAAAAGAAAAAAAGAAAATTTGTTAGGACTAAGGCAACTTGGGTTTATAGGTGACCTCAAGTTCCTTGACCTTAAAAACAAGGATTAACTTATTACCAAAAAAAAAAATGTTCAAAATTAGTTTTATTATTACCCCTTTACCTTCTATCATGAGTCTCCATCATTGGATAATATGACATGTCAAGTTTCCACTGTCAAAGATTGTTGCCTTGTGACATTTAGTGACTCTTAGGGGCGATTTGGTTCGGCATACCCAAGAGTGTTTGAGTGATCAATGGGATGGGAGGAGCTTGGGGCTAGGTTTTATCTAGCCACCCAGAGCTAATAGAATAGATAGTTTGATCCCATGATGAATAGTGAGAGAGACTCAATAGTTGACAACTTTGTACTGGCCAACACTACAAGTTTTAGCATCACCTGATATGGGGTTGCAAAATCAAAATGGAATAAGATATCCAAAAAGAGAGAGAGAGGTTATTTTAGCTCTTTGCAACACTATCCTATAGCACCTAGAATCACATCTATACCTTGCACGAGCTTCAAGATATGCCCCATAAAAGATCAATGCCCTATGGCACGTAGTGACTCTTAAGGATGATTCAGTTTGGTGTACCTAAGAATGTTCGAGCACTCAACAAGATGGGACAAGCTTGGAGATCAGGTTTACCTAGCCACTTAGAGCTAATGGAATAGACTATCTGATCCCAAGACAAATAGTGAGGGAGATTCAGTAGTTGGCAACTTTGTACTGGCCAACACTATAAGTTTCAGCATCACTTGAGATGGGGTTGGAAAATCAAAATGGAATAATATCTCCAAAAATTTAAAGACTATAGGTCTTTGCAACATAGTCTTGTAGCACTTAGAATCACATCCATACTTCGTACGAGCTCCAAGATATGGCCCATCAAAGATCACTACCCTATAAAAATGAGTGACTCTTAGGGATGTTTCAGTTTGGCATGCCTAAGAATGTTTGAGAACTCAATGAGATAGGACAAACTAGGGGCTAGGGTTTACCTAGACACTTAGAGCTAATAGAATAGATAGTTCAATCCCATGATGAAAAATGAGGGAGATTTGATAGTTGGCAAGTTTATACTGGCCAACACTACAAGTTTCAACATCACCTGAGATGGGGTCACAAGATCAAAATAGAATAACATCTCCAAAAAGTGAGAGAGGTTATTGTAGGTCTCCACAACATAGTCCTATATTACCTAGAATCACATCCATATCTCACACAAGCTCTAAGATATTCCCTGTCAAAGATTGTTTTCCTATGGTACTTAGTGACTCTTAGGGATGTTTCAGTTCAGCATGCCTGAGAACATTTGAGCACTCAATGAGATAGGATGAGCTTGGGGCTAGGGTTCACTTGGCAACCTAGAGCTAATAGAATAGATATTTTGATCCCACGATGAATTGTAATAGAGATTTAGTAGTTGGCAACTTTGTACTGGCCAGCACTATAAGTTTTAGCATCACCTAAGATGGGGTCACAAAATGGAAATGGAATAAGATCTATAAAAAGAGAAAGGTTATTTTAGGTCTCCACAACATATTCCTATAGCACCTAGAATCACATCAGTACCTCATACGAGCTCTAAGATATGCCCTCTCAAAGATCATTTCCCTATGGCATTTAATGACTCTTAGGGACATTTTGATTCAGCTTTCCCAAGAACATTTGAGCACTCAAAGAGATAGGAAAAGCTTGGGGCTAGGGTTTACTCTGCTACTTGGAGTGAATAGAATAGACAGTTCAAACCCATGATGTATGGTGAGGGAGATTCAATAGTTGGAAACTTTTTAATGGCCAACATTATGAGTTTTAGCATCAACTAAGATGGGGTTGCAAAATGTAAATAGAATAAGATATCAAAAAAGTGAGAGAGGTTATTGTAGGTCTTCGAACCACATTCCTATAGCCCCCAAAATTGCATCCATACCTTGCACAAGCTCTGAGATATGATTCATCAATGATTGCTGCCCTATGGCATTAGTGACTCTTAGGAACATTTTGGTTTGGCATGCTTGAGAACATTTAATAATTAACTAGGATGGGACAAGCATGGTTCAAGGGTGTACCCAACATCCAAAGCTAATAGAATAGACACTTCAATCCCACAATAAACGGTAAGGGAGATTCGACAGTTGGCAACTTTGTACTGGCCAACACTACAACTTTCAGCATCACCTGAGATGGGGTTGCAAAATAGAAAAAAGAATAAGATCTCCAAAAAGTGAGAGAGATTAATGTAGGTCTCCACAACATGGTCTTGCAATACCTAGAATCACATACATACCTTGCACGAGTTCTGAGATATGCCTCATCAAAGATCGCTGCCCTATGGCATTTAGTGACCCTTAGGGACAATTCAATTTGACATGTTATAGAACGTGTGATCACTCAATGGAATGGGAGGAGCTTGGGCCTAGAGTTTACCTAACCACCCAGAGCTAATGAAATAGACAGTTTGATCCCATGGTGAATGGTGAGAGAGACATGAGCAAGATATGTATGCCTAGGCCACTTTGTGCAAGATATGAGCAAAAGTTGCTAATTAGCCAAAATTGGGTCTTTTTGAGTCTTTTGTCAAGATAGTCTAGGATTAGGTGGGTTTAGTTGTATTTTAATAGTTTTTAACCTTTTTCAAGTCCTAGAAGTGAAATCTAGTGAACTTTGCAAAAGTTGCACTTTTTGTGCAAAATTGCAAAAGTTGTAAAAGTTGCTCAAAAATGAAAATCTGACCGGAAACCTTCTAACCTTTGAAAATATGTTTCCCATGCTCATATAATCAATCATAGATAGTTATAACATCCCAAACTTCCATTTGCAACCTTTTTACAAAAATTGCAAAAGTTGCTCAAGCAACTTTTTGAGCAACATTGCAACTTTTGAGCAATTTTTGCTCTTTACATATTTAGGTCAAAGGGTCCATCTAGGAATATTATAGGACCTTAGTTAAGATTCCTATGACCTATTAGTAACCAAATATCCTATTTTCCCATGAATATTGAAAGGTGATGAATAAGAAATTGGCTACCAGCTACAGATATTTCAAAGACATTGAAAATAATATATATTATTCGTTCAAGAAAAATGAGGTACTAATTCTAAAAATAAGATTGAAATGATTCCCATCAATGGCATGGCTTCGAACTACCTTTTTAATATAGTGACCAATAGTTGGCCTAGCTCCCCTGCCTTCGTGTTCCTATGGAGGAAAACTTAATATACAAAGGAATATATACAAAGGAATTGCAACTACATCTATTAAACATATAAAGGAAGATATAGAAAACCTACTTAATAGAGATATTAATCTGAGAGAAAAGGACATTTTAGAAGAAAATGGTTATCTTGGTGCCATTCAAGGTATGCCAATTACTTAGTATGAAGAGACAAAAATTACAACTATTGGGAAAAAGTGCACATGTACACAGACACAAAAATTTTAGATAGAGAAGTAGCAAGTGCTATAGAATTATCCACGAAGCAATGTAAAGTGAAGCCTCAAATTGGCTCATTAGTAAGCAAATAATTTGGTCATACACTTCATTCCAGCACCACAGATGTTTCCATAAGAAATGCCTATTCATCAATGGCCTTGCATTTATAGGATTTGGGAAGTGAGGATACTAAAGTTGGGCATGATCCCTCAAAGTTCTTATTGAAATATATTAATGATCTTAATAGAAAAATAAAAATTTCATTGCCACCTTTAAACAAAGACTTGAGTTTAAATGGAGATTGTCAGTTCCCAAACATGTCCTTGTCAAGTAGATGATTGGTGCAGGAGCATCCACTCTAGCCTCATCAAAGAAGGCACCTAAGGATCCTAGATAGTTCACTTAGGATAGGTTGGCACATTGATCCAGTTGTAAGGCCTTGTTCTAGGATTAGGCATAAATATGAGCCCCTAGGTACTAAGACCAAATATGATCAATATGCCAAAAAAATGAATAAGATTCTAGGTTTTTAATTATTTTTAATAACTAGTTCCATGTTGGATCACCTACTTTAGGTCTAGACCAAGTTAGCAATTTTTGAGCAACTTCACAAAAAAGTGTCAAATACTTTCAAATCCTTCCCTCCAATGGCTAAAAAGTTTAAACTAACCATGTAACCACTAGAGAAGTCCTATAAAGCCTTATAGGCTGATGATAGGAAGTACACTTGTAATTTGGCATTGAAATCAATATAAATCAGCATTTTTCCTAACCATGTAACCATTAGAGAATTCCTATAAAGCCTTATAGGCTGATGATAGGAAGTACAATTGTAATTTTGCATTGAAATCAATATAAATCAGCATTTTTCCTTGCAAAATGTGTATTCTAGACCCTTGTATGGAACTATACAAATGAGAGAGAATGTCTCAATGGATCTAGAAGTTGGACAGTTTCATCTATTTCATTTTGCATCAAGTCTCATGTTCTAATTCTTCATAGGTTGAAAGTTATCACATTTTCCTGCTTACTACCTGAGCTTCAACCTAGAAATCAGCACTTTGCTAGGGTTGGGTCATTTTGATAGATTCCACCATGGTAAATTGATGACCTTTGGTGGAATGCAAGGTGAAACAATGTGCTTTTAGATTCTACAATTATTTTTTCTAGGAAGTGTAAGGAATTGAGTTTGCCACCATACTCTAGGTGTGCATCACCATGCGTACACCATACAACATTTGTAACAGTCCCCTCTAGTTTGAATTTAATTCATCAGAGGCTAAAACCTTGGATTATTGTTTCTTTTACATGACCCTATATATCCTAATAGTTGGATTTTCTCCTTTGTAGAAAACACACTTGTAGAGTAAATGGAGCTCTAATTAGGCCTAGTAATTTGGTCTAATGTTGCAACAGTAGCAACCTCTATTCCTCCCCATCCTTGTGCACTTTTGCATATTTTATAAAACCCAAAAGAGTATCCAAATCCTTGGTCAAGTCACCATGTTGTTTAGAAGAATTCAAACTTATGCCTCATTCTCATTCTAGGAGGGCTACAAGCCAATTAATTGGTTTTCAAAGCAACTTGATGATATAAGTTGTCTTTGATGAAATGAATCATTGATTCATGTTGATTAGGAGCTGCATAGGCCATATCAATGGTTTTAGGCCACTCTTGGTCTTTGTATCCAATTTTTGGGGTTTGATCCCTCTTTGGCTAAGGGAATCCATTAGTGCATTTTGAGTTTTTGGTGCTTAGAACTTTGGTAAACCTAGTGATTAGGTTAGCTTATCTTGTGGGCTTGTGACAACCTTCCTATAAGCCTATTTCCATACCTATGATAGGTATTTGGCACCAGGACTCTTCACCTTGGGTGTTGAAGGAATTTGAAAACTTCTACCATTCCTTGTTGGTTGAAGACTTATGTTGCCTACTATTGCATCAATGACCAAGATGTTGCTTGAGTAAAGGGGATACTAGTTTATTAAGGTATCTTTATGATCCCACTTGCATTTAGTTAGTATTTTTTGAGCAGCTAGCTAGCTACTTGAGAGTGGGATTTTTGTAATATATAATATCCTCATACAAGTACATGTCATTTTTTCTAAACATTTTCTATTGTAAAGGATTAGTGAGCAATATCTATTGTCCATTTTTGGGACTAAAGAATATAACTATTAAAATCACAAAGCTTCCATGCTATTGCAATGGAGTTTATGTGCAATATCATTTTGCTAATTCTGATTTGGTCAATAATATTGTATACATATGTAAGAATAATTTGGTTCATATATATATATATGATCAATGACCAAGATGTTGCTTGAGTAAAGGGGATACTAGTTTATTAAGGTATCTTTATGATCCCACTTGCATTTAGTTAGTATTTTTTGAGCAGCTAGCTAGCTACTTGGGTGTGGGATTTCTGCAATATATAATGTCCTCATACAAGTACATGTCATTTTTTCTAAACATTTTCTATTGTAAAGGATTAGTGAGCAATATCTATTGTCCATTTTTGGGACTAAAGAATATAACTATTAAAATCACAAAGCTTCCATGCTATTGCAATGGATTTTATGTGCAATATCATTTTGGTAATTCTGATTTGGTCAATAATATTGTATACTTATGTAAGAATAATTTGGTTCATATATATATATATATATATATCTGATTCTTAATTTTTTGACTATTATGAATGACTTATTGCCTTTGGTTTGGAAATATCTTTTTTGTACACAATACTCAATATTCATATTCCTGTATGGTTTTTATTGTTTAATGTTCATATATGCATATATATCCTTCAATGATGTTCGTTTTCTTTATTGGATGCACTTGCCAAACATGTTCTAGCTCGCCTAGGGCAAGAGATTAAAATTTCTTGACAACTTTTTGAAGGGCCCTGCTTTTCCAACAATATATTACATTGTGTATACTCACTATCCCCAAGAGGCCATACAAATCCAACAGTGGGATAGTGAGTTACACCACTATTAATACAAGCTACTTAAAACATGACAGCAGACTAGTGAAAAGAGAAAGATTTTTAAAACTATGAAAAGAAAGACAATCAAACTACACTTCCTAAAACAAAATTGTTCTAAACAACCCAATCTACCATGGAAACTAGTATAGCCTACAAAAATAATGTCAAAAATGCCTTAAAACTCAAAAGCTTAGTAATTTTTCCTTCAAATATCATGTTATAGCATGTTGACCGTATACAATGATATTAACTTCTCTCATTTTAGGCTTTGGAAAGTCTTTATATCTCCTCCTAGGTATTTCTCCTTCATCATTATGGTTTTTATTCGCCTCCTTCAAGTTTTGAAAGGAAAATCCATAATTTCTTGCAAAAATTGCAATATAGCAACTTTTGCATTTTTTCTTGCTTGCTCTTCTTAACACTTCTAACTTGTTATTTAGGATATCCCTTAGCAATCCAATGCTAGGTACCCTTCCCTAAGCTAATGATTCATCCCTTAGGTTACTCATTTCCCTATGGCAAGGTATGTGTTTATTTTTAGACCAAAATAGTGACTCTTCTAAGGACATTAAATGACATCCAATACCCTAACTACCACACCTAGGTCCAAGGACCCTTATTCTACTTACAAGGTTCACTTGGAGTATAACACAACAAAATTGAAAAGGTGAGAACCCTATGACTCAAGGTGTCCATTCACCTCTCTCTCTCTCTCTCTCTCTCTCTCTCTCTCTCTCTCTCTCTCTCTCTCTCTCTCTCTCTCTCTCCCTATTCAATATAATGAACCAACTGGATCTACTCTACATTTTAATGTCTCAAGTATTGCCTCATGGTCTGACTCATGAACTTTCCAAAGAGTGTTGTTATGTATTTTTTCACCATATTTTATCAAGTGGACATTTGATGCGAAAATAAGCTTTGAATAATGAAGAATCTTCCTCTTTATTTGCCAATCCTTGAGCAACCACAAGTTAGGGATATGCATAGAATATCATCTAAGCCATGTGTTGGTTACAACCACCACACTAATATGGTACTCTAAACCTTCACCATCTATAACTGAGTGATCCAACTTTTTTTTGTCTTGGACACAACAACACAAATAATAATCTATCCCTTCTTCATTGTCTTCAGGTGAAATAATAGCAAAAACATGGCCTGCAATGATAAATGTACAAAATGTGGTCATTAATTTAAGAAACACTTAGGTAAAAGTTATAAAGTTACATATTGAAGTTACAAATATATATATATATATATATATATATATATATATATATATATAACCATGTTGCACTAGATTAGACAAGTTGTCGAAGTCAATGGACAAATTCATCTCTACCATTTCCAATGCTTGTGAGGGATGATAGGTGTCAATTGGGTCCAAAATTTGTATATCCCATTTGTCCACCCAGTTAGTCGACTCACACTCATCCCAATTTTCCTCTACACATGATGAACAATAGCATGCCATTTTTCATGTGTGGATACTCCATGAACCTACATCTAAGCTTCTAAAGAGTGCAACTCACTTGATCTTGTTAGTGTGCAACAACCCTCATATGGTGCAATGTTAGTATTATCTATCAACCAAAAAAATCTATGAACCATAGACTCACCTTCCTTACCTAGACACATTGTAGCATTACATCATTGGATGATGGATTTTGCATTTGTCAATATTGCTCCACCTTTGTAGTTTAGTTTTTTACAAGTTAAAGCTCGTTTGATGCATGCACTTGCACCACCATGCTCTGCCTTTCATGACCAACTTCTATGAAATTTCACATATATTGAATTCTAGACAACCTATGCATCTTGCTCAACCAATAGAACATCTATGCATTCTTGAATTGAGATGCACAATTTTCTGACCAAATAATGTGCTAATGATATGGTATGCCCTTGTTAGCCAAATCTCCATAAAATAGTTGAAAACAACCATGTAAAAATTCCATAGAATGTGATCGATAATCACTGATATAAAAATGGTACTCCCTCAAACTCTTCCTACCATCTTTTGTACTTGTAGGTGAATGCATGAATGTTATGTGAACAAATATGGAAACCTATTGAGAAGTATAATACTTTTCTTGCACCTTATTTTGTGGTTGTAGTGTATAGTTCCCTGTGAAGTATACAACCAAAAGAATGGTATCCAGTGGAAACATATCCTTGCATAACTTGAATTGCAAATCTAGCCATCGAGTTCTATGTGTATGCCTTGCATACTCATAAATAATCTTTTCACAAAAAATCTTCATGAACTCATACACTAAAATCTTTTCAATGACTAAATCACATCTTTTACCATGTTTCCCATATTTTAGAGCATATGTCAATATGTTATATTTTCTGCAATCTACTATTTCATTTCCAATTACATGTGTACTATCGATATGTTCACAAGTTGATAAAAGTTGTAAAGAACCAAAAAATAAGTGTTGGAAATCTTTTAGAATAACTAAGAGGGGGTGAATTAGTTATTCAAGGTCTAGATGTACAAATAAAACTTTTCTCACAATTCAGTCAACCCATAAAACATTCATACTCATGCATGCATTCATTGTGTATCAACTAAAACTTATATGTTACTGTCAAGTCAACTTAAAAAAATATAAAGCATGAAACATAACACATCCATCAACATATTTGACAAAATTATTTGACATGGAAACTTAATTTGGGAGAAACCACTAGCAACATACTACTCCTTTTTCACTCTTCTAAAGTGATGCCCTATGAAAGGCCATCCCTGTTAAAGGTTACAATGCACACTATTAAATGTGACCCAATTAAAGGATTTAAATCACCCTGTTAAAAGTGAGCCTTGTTAGGGGACTTTAGTTCATTCACTTGGAATGCCACCTTATTAAAGGATTTTCCAATGACTATTAAGTCAACCTTATTCCAAAAGATTTACCCTAGATTGATACAATTGTTAGAAAGTAACAACAAAGCTTTGATTTGATACAACCTACAACTTCACTTGCAGATTATAGATTTTGGTTCAATCCTCAATTTTTCTTAGCTTTCATTCTTCACAAATTTAACAACTTGTTCACCCTTCAAACATTCATCTTCTTAAGCTTTCTTTCTTAGCATACCATTGTAGATAGTTCTCTTGGGTTACTTGATGAAGAAAAACCCCATTCTCCTTCTCCTTATTAGGTTTTTGCATAAAACTCTCTAACTCCTTTTCTTTATGACCAAGCATTTGTTGGAAATATTCAGGACTAATCAAAGTTACTGAGAGGGGAGGGGTGAATCAGTAAGCTTTAAAATTTAAACCAATTCAGCATAATAACAAATTTACCAATCATTCATCTACTTTACTGTATGCATGAAAAAGATTAACACACTGATTTGGTGACCCAGAAACCTTTCAAATTGAAAGTAAAACTAGGGTGGGAATGATGCCCATGAAACTTTAATACTGCAGTATAAAGTTGGCCGGTTAAGGCTTACAGTGATCACTTCTGGTGATCTGCCCTGTTAGGAGCAAGTAGGACTGCTAGATCCACCTTGTTAGAGGATTTACAAACATACAATGAAGTATGCACTCTGTTAGGAGATTTACAAAAGATTGTTAAGTCTACCCTGTTAAAGGATTTACAAAACTGATTCACCTGTTAGGATGAAGCAGTGGATCTGCTTGCAACTGGTTTTCTGATTAGATCTTATGTACTGATCACTTCATGTGATGGATATACCTTTGCTGCTCCTTGATAACCTTGTTGAATACTCCTTTGATGATTCTCTTTCAATTCGCTCTTACTTCACTGTTACTTTTCTTCATCGTGTCTCTTTTTTTTTTTTTGCAAATGGCACAATACATTACATATATACCATTCCAATATTTACAGCAACAAGGTCGGCCAAATACAAGTGGACAAAACATTACTGAGTCGGCCAGATAGTAGAAAACTCAGGTTCCTCAAACTCACTTGGTGACCTTCTGACACTCGGCATCCACTACATTACACGGCATCGTCATGTACTCGGTAGAGGTAGGGGCTCGGTCCATACTAATCACTCTGAGTAGCTTGGGACTAGGTAACCACTGGTGACTTGGTAAACATTGTGTCACTCGGTAGAAACTAACTCCTTCGATTCACTTGGTAAGCACTGTATACTTCCTTTACCTTTCTGTCTTGGTAATCACTGAAGCCTTCATTTACCTTCCTAACTCGGTAAATAATAAATCCTTCATTTACCTTTCTGACTCGGTAAACATTAAATCCTTCGTTTACCTTTCTAACTCGGTAAACATTAAATCCTTCGTTTACCTTTCTAACTCAGTAAACATTAAAACCTTTATTTACCTTTCTGACTCGGTAAACACTAAAACCTTTGTTTACCTTCCTAACTCGGTAAATACTGCTAAACATACTTGGTAACCAACGAATGCTCGGTATGAACTATAAACTGAGTGATGAACTCGGTAAGAATTTAGAATCAAATAAGTGTTGTAACTAATGACAAATGTATCATTATTCCAACAATCTCCCCCTTTGGCATTAGTGACAAAAACACTTATGAACCAAAATTTATATACAAGATCTGACAAACTGATTTGATTCTATTGTGCTGAATATACATGGGCTACCTTACATATAACTCCCCCATACAATATACACAAGTTTTTTACATGAGTTATATGACTTTATTTTTTATTACTTTATTACCTTCTCCCCTTTTGTGTCTAATTTTCTTCTATATATTACTTTCTCCCCCTTTTTGACAATAATGCCAAAGAATAAAAAATGTATTTACATGGAGACACCAAAATGTGTGATAAACTCAGAATGTACCTGAAGAATTAGTTGCAGAGTTTTATCCCAATTGTCTTGCAAGATTTTACATGTGGAGAGAGCAACTTGAACTTCTGCAAAAAGTTCAATCACATGGTCTACAACAGAGAAATTATTGTCATGGATCAATGTTTTTGAATATGCAATGTGCTTCTGCATTGAGTTCATGACAGGAAGGATCATATTTTGGATGTCAATCAGAGTAGACCTGATCCTTGCTTCCTCTCTCAGTAATTCTGCCTGTTTCTCTGACAAAAATTTGATTCTCAGATGATGGGATGAACTTGCACTATAGTCAGATTGCAGCATTTGGACACTGACCTTCATATCCGCATCAATTTTATTCAACTTTTCTTTTACTTCCTTTGTATACTCAATAACATCACAAAGTTTTGCAAAAAGTGAGGTTACATTATTAAAAGAATTTTCAATGTCAAACAAAATTGAGGTTAATTCAACCTATTTTAATCTAATATGCTGAGCAATGTGCTCAAGCACCTTATTATCAAATTTCTTCTCTGCCTTCTCTATTAATTTTTCTTGTCCTGAGATATCCTCATTGAATTTATTCACTGCTTCTTCTAATTGTAACAAAATGTGTTGAGATGAATCCACTTCAACACCTATAGCCTCTGTTATTATATTTTTAGCACTTTCAATAATGCTATACTCTTGGTCTCTTTTATGCCTGAGCTGTTTTTGCCTAGCCTTCTACTCTAGTAGCTGACTGATCATGCTCATTTCATCAATTGATGCAGTATCTAGATCTATTTTAGGAATGACAATGTCCTTATCTAGATCTATTTCTTCATCTACTGCCTTACTGGAAAACATGTATCTCTTAGTTTTTTCTGTAGTGACTGCACCTTTGCCCTTTGAAATTGAAACAATAGTTGATGATGTTGGACTGGCTGTCAAAACTAGAATGGGACCAACTAAAGGCAAACTAAGAGAAGTGTTGGCTGTATCAAAACTTGATGTACTTCCCAAAAATGATGGACTACTCAAAAATGATGTACATACTGGTATATTTATAGTTGGAGAACTGACTGGAGCAAAAATTGGGGCCAATGTGGCTGAGGAAGATAAAATTGGTAAGAAACTGGGAAGACTTACTATACAAGCTAGTGGTGGAAGAGATATACTTAGTGAAGTAGCTGCTACAGTGGATGACTCGGTGGCTGATGATGTGCTTGGAAGCTCGATAACTGAAGAAGTGACTGCTAGCTCGGTAGATGAAGTGCTTGGCACTTGCATTGCAGAAACCTGGAGCTGAGAGGAGACAGGTGGAGATTGATCAATTGATGAGGCTATTGAGCTCACAATCTCACCAGTAGAGGCTGCTTCTTCCTCCATTTCTCTTTCAGCTTCTTCTTCCTCAATTTATTTTCTAGCTTCTTCTTCAACTTCTAACATTATTGATTGCAGGTCTTCTGGTATTTCTTCAATGTCATCACCCTCATCATCATCATCATTATCATCACGGTTATCATTGTTCGTGATTTCAACAGTATCCTCACTGGGTTTGTGTAGATGATAGATGTTTTTCCACGTGTTTGTAGCATCATTTACCACATGCTCAATATCTTTGACAAGTATCAAACAAGTGTGGAATCTAATCATCATATTGCCTTCATGATCTTTCAGAGATTTCTTCACTTCAGCATTAGAGAGATTTGGCAGGAGATTCCTCAGGGTCTGCTCATAAATGTCTTTGACAGTTTTTGTTGCAGCTTTCCATCTTGGTTGCAATCTCTCCAATAGCTCTTTGGAGATCTGAGAGGCTATTTGGTCTAGGGAGTATTTCCATTTTCCCATTTTGTTCAGTACCAGATCCTCAATCTGTATTTTCTCCTGTTCTGTTCTGGTTTCGAACTTTAATGCTTTGAAGTTTGTAAAGCTACCTCCTTCATCTAATTGCTTTAGTCTTGCATCAAAGGTGAGTGGAGGCTTAAAAAATACAAGTTCCTTCTTTCCCTATCTTGTTCTCCTAGAGAATACTGCAGTGGTTTGTTTTGTAGGTTTGGTGACAGTCACCTTACCTTTCTTTCGTTGAGGCTCTTCTTCTTCTTCTTCCTTTTCTTCATCTTCTCCTCTCCCTTCTATTATCATGAGAGGTCTAGTATAAGCTTTTAGCTTTTCTATCTTTCTCCTACCTTTAGAGATTGCTTGAGGAAGCTTGATTTCAAGCTCTATTCTAACCTTTGCCTCTTCATAGGTTCCAAATGTAGGCAACTTGGGATCTACTGGTTCATTTACCAGTGCCTCAATGATATCTTTGGCATCATCAATATTTAGCTCATAGGGAAATGGTTTTACCTATGCCACTCGGGGTTTGACTGCCTGGATGTAGACTCTGTCACAGTCAACCATGAAACAGACATCATCCTTATACTCTTCAACAAGTTTTGGAGGTATCTTGAACCTGTTGTTCATCCTTTCCTTGAAATCTTCAAAATAATTATCCATTACCTTATCAAAATTCATACCCATTTCTGTTATGAATTCGTTTATTTGATACAAAATTGGAGTATCTTTCCTCCATACAACTGCACCCTTAGATGGAAAGAATTTATGTACATAGAAAAATAAACAAACTAGCAAAGAGCCAAATTTACAAGGGTTTGTCTTTGCAGTCCTTATGCTATCCATGTTTTTATTCAATTGTTTTAATAGCACATCAACTAGGTCAAACTCCATATTTTTCTTTACATTCTTATATGCCAAATCTACAGCCTCACAGGGTACACTATTCAGCCTGCTGGAACTATACAGTTTGTATGCAATAACACAAATACCAAATTTCAGTTCTATATCTGAAACATTGTTGAGCTTTAAACCTCTGCCATCCCATTCAGCTTGGGTTAATTTTTGGAGGTCATCTCGACCTAGGGTTTTGGTGGTTTTGGCTTTGGTCAACATTGGTAAGCTCGTGATCTTGTGGATCATCTTCTTTGTTATGAGGATGGGTTGTTCTAACCACAATTGTCCATTATGCACACGACTTAAGATATACCTTACCCATTTTACTTGGAAACTCCTTGGTAGATGCGGGATATGGGTTAAACCTTTGGTTTCCAAATGTTTGAACTCGAGTTTTAGGGTTCCATCCACGCATAACTCGGCTAGGGTACTATCCATATCTAGTGTCCCTATTTCTTGCACAGTACACTTGAAATGAGTACGAATATAATTGATTAGAAGTACCTTTGAAGGGATCTATGATTGAGCTCCATGCGGGTCGAGTGATTCAGCGATGGCAGGAACAATTTTGAAATTGGGTGCCTTCCATTCGACTCCCTTCACAAGCATTTCAGAGCCTTTCTTTGCCTTGCTGCCACTGGTGCTTGCGGATGCCATTGCTACTCGGTGAGAGAACGATTTCGTAACACAATTTCTTTGCTGAAAAATTGCTTCAAATCACTTGAACTCGCTTGGATGCACTTGAAAATATATTTGCTCTGTGAACTCTGAATTCGCGATGAAAAATGAGATCAAATTCTGCCCTTTTTGATCGAAATCCTATCATTAATGCTCAGGTACGAAGGTAGCTGAGAATTAGGGTTTTATAAATGGTCACCGACTTATTTGGTAAACCTTGCAACTTGGTAAACACACAAAAATTTCTTATCTTCCCGACCAAGCTCGGTAAAGTCTGAAAATCAACCTTACTCGGTAGATGCAACACTGTGAATTATGACTTGTATCTGCAATACTAATTTATCATTTCCACTCCTTCTTTCTGGAACTACTTAGGATATGGCTTGAGGATGCAGTCCCTTATCCTTCTTAATAAGTCTAATTAGGAATGGTGGAGTCACCCATTCTTAGAGTGACATTTCCATCATTTGAATTTTCTTGCTCGGTAGACTTAGGAATTCACTGTTGTTTCATTTGCTTTCAAATATTATCAGCTCTAGTTTTCTTTTCATCTTCAACCTTTCCTATATTCATGCAATTCTTGGCTATATAACCAAGTTTAGTACAAGTATAGCATCTTATGGTTGTATCTTTCTTCCTTAGGTGATGCCTTCTACAGTTTGTTCCTATGTGTCCATATTCTCCATAATAGTGACATCTACACCAAGTATTGTAATCCCAACCAAATATTGCTTTGACAATTTGTTCTGCTGGGTTGAGTGATTTTGATCTACATTCAGATGCCTTATGTCCTTGTTTCTTGCATTTGTGACACTTGCCTTCAAACTTTGGTTTCTCCTTGCATTCATTGGCTTTGTGACCATGCTGATTGCAATTGAAACATTTGCCATTGAATTTACCTTTACCATTACTCCAACATTTGTTAGATGTATGACCTATCTTGCCACAATGATTACAAGTGGGTCTTTGATTCTTTTGGGTACCTTGTTCAGAAGATTCACCTTCTTCCTTGTATCCAAGACTAGCTTTACCCTTTTGCTTGTAAAAATTCTGCTCATTTTGCTGATTCAATTGACTCATGTCTGCTTGAGATTTCATCATCCTTTCATTGACTTGCTTTTCAATATTTAGATCATTTTCCAAGCTTTCATTGATTTGTCTCTCAGTTCTTAAGTCATTCTGTAGACTTTCATTTTGTGCTCTGAGAATCCTAATTTCTTCATTTGCATTGGATAGTTGATCTACTAGATCTTCATGTTCAAGGGATTGATTTTGAATTTCATGACTTCTATCTTCCAATTCTTCTTGTGCTTTGTTTCTTTGTTCCAAAACTTCACATAGCCTGATTGACTATATTTCTTGCTCTCTATTAAGCTTTCTTACCTCTTCTTGCAGTGATCCATTTTTTTCTAGAAGTTCTTTGATTGCTTTGTCAACTTCTTCTGTATTACTTGATGGTAACAAATATTCAATCCTTTCTTCAACATAAAAATGGTCATTTATTTGTCTTGCAAGTTCCTTTCTTCTTTTTAGGGATTGAGAAAGATGTTCCTTTGCTTCTTTGAGTTGAACCATGGCTATCTCCAAATCTAGCTTCTCATTCTCAATAGTTTTGTCAAGTCTGAATATCTCCATTGTCCTTGATCTTTGCTCAAGCTGTCAAGCTCTGTCCTGAGAACCACAAAGCTCTGATACCAATTGTTGGAAATATTCAAGACTAATCAAAGTTACTGAGAGGGGAGGGGTGAATCAGTAAGCTTTAAAATTTAAACCAATTCAGCATAATAACAAATTTACCAATCATTCATCTACTTTACTGTATGCATGAAAAAGATTAACACACTGATTTGGTGACCCAGAAACCTTTCAAATTGAAAGTAAAACTGGGGTGGGAATGATGCCCACGAAACTTTAATACTGCAATATAAAGTTGGCCGGTTAAGGCTTGCAGTGATCACTTCTGGTGATCTGCCCTGTTAGGAGCAAGTAGGACTGCTAGATCCACCTTGTTAGAGGATTTAGAAACATACGATGAAGTATGCACTCTGTTAGGAGATTTACAAAAGACTGTTAAGTCTACCCTATTAAAGGATTTACAAAACTAATTCACCTGTTAGGATGAAGCAGTGGATCTACTTGCAACTGGTTTGTTGATTAGATCTTATGTACTGATCACTTGATGTGATGGATATACCTTTGCTGCTCCTTGATAACCTTGTTGAATACTCCTCTGATGATTCTCTTTCAATTCTCTCTTACTTCAATGTTACTTTTCTTCATCATGTCTCTTTTTTTTTTTTTTGCAAATGGCACAATACATTACATATATACCATTCCAATATTTACAGCAACAAGGTTGGCCAAATACAAGTGGACAAAACATTACTGAGTCAGCTAGATAGTAGAAAACTTAGGTTCCTCAAACTCACTTGGTGACCTTCTGACACTCGGCATCCACTACATTACACAGCATCGTCATGTACTCGGTAGAGGTAGGGGCTCGGTCCATACTAATCACTCTGAGTAGCTTGGGACTAGGTAACCACTGGTGACTTGGTAAACATTGTGTCACTCGGTAGAAACTAACTCCTTCGATTCACTTGGTAAGCACTGTATACTTCCGTTAGCTTTCTGTCTTGGTAATCACTGAAGCCTTCATTTACCTTCCTGACTCGGTCAATACTAAATCCTTCATTTACCTTTCTGACTCGGTAAACATTAAATCCTTCATTTACCTTTCTGACTCGGTAAACATTAAATCCTTCGTTTACCTTTCTGACTCGGTAAACATTAAAACCTGTGTTTACCTTTCTGACTCGGTAAACACTAAAACCTTTGTTTACCTTCCTAACTCGGTAAATACTACGAAACATACTTGGTAACCAATGAATGCTCGGTATGAATTGTAAACTGAGTGATGAACTCGGTAAGCATTTAGAATCAAATAAGTGTTGTAACTAATTACAAATGTATCATTATTCCAACAGCATTCCTATATATAGGAAATTAGAATATTTTCCTACTCATTATCTATCATCTAAATTAGGGTTTTGAATGGATTAGGTAGGATACAATGTATCTACCCCATATCTTGTCTTCTCTAGAAACTTCTCGTAGAATCCTTTTGAATTCACATCCAAAATGGTTTACATAAGATTTTGTTCCACCAGCTCATGAATCTTATCTTCCTCCTAGTTCACAAGTTCCAAGAAAATAGACTTGTCAGCTTTTATTTGGCAAATCTTTGATCTTTGTCATAATGCAACAAATCAGCATTATCAATCTTCTAATGCTTGGCACATACTGTGTCACTCAGCATCAACTATAAAATCACTCTACATTAACTAGATTTTACTAGTGTTCAACATCAACAAAAATTTACTCAGCATCTATTATCTTGCTAAGCATCCACTAGAATTTTCTTTCACTCAGCTTCAACTAACTTTTCACTCGGCTTGAATTGACTTTGCTCAACACCTACTATCCACTTGGTCAAGCTTGGCAAATGAACTTTTTTTAACTTATTCTTCTAAATTTTATATGTGTAGCCAACCATTTTGTAACCTTAAGTAGATCATCAATACATCATGGTATCACTATCTTAACCGATCCTTGTACTTCATTACATAATCATAATTCAACCTTTCCTCTAGGTACTTTTGTTACATCTTGTTGATCAAATTCTCCTCATCAATCAACTAAGTGATAGTACTTGAAACATATAAGTAATTTCCTTACCAGCAAATAGAAGGTTTGACATCAATGACAAAAAAATGATTGAAACACATAATAATCTTCCTTATAATAATCTTTCTAATCAATGATCTTTTCAATCAGATTCCAACAATCTCTCTCTTTGGCATTGATGGCAAACCAAATTGATCAACCAAGTCAATAAAATGAAGAAAATCTTGTTCAACTAAATTAACTAGGTTAAAATAGTAAGACAATACCAAAAAGAAAACTTGTATTGAAATTTTTCCCTCTATCAATAGCTTCGATCTTCTGATTAGGTTACAAAATATAACTCCTTCTTATGCCTCTCTTTCAAGTTGAATTGATCAGTAGAATATCTCCATCTGATAATGATTCTTGTCATTCTCTAATCAATGTCTCCCTCTTTCTTCTAATCCTTTCTCTGATTTCTTTCTCCCTCTCTGATTAGTTTCTACTTTTCTTTCTTTCTTGATCTTTGTGACGATGTAATTTCTCCAATATTCCTCCTCTTTCACTTGATCAATTTAATGCAATTTCTCCCTCTTTGACAAAAATGCCAACGACATATATTAAACACTTGACATCTTTAATATATACAAATATAGGCTTTTGTAGGTTCTTCAATTTCTCCCTCTATCACTTTTCTTGTGAGTAATTTGTAGTTCTAGTTCTATGATTACTTTAGGCAGCTCGTAAATTAAGATACACAACATCAATTTGTATTATACAAACATTAGCTTGTTTGATGCAAGGTACTCCCTCTATCTTTTATATAGCCTTTGATAGGGGTATCTGTTAGAGTAATTAGTTGTTCACACTTATTAATTGAATCACTTTGATTTAATTAATTAAGTTTCCTATTACTCTTGTTCTTTAGCTTGCTTTTAGGTGCATATAATTAATATTTTATATTAATTATATTGTGCAACCTAGCTTTTTTAGGCTTTAGGGTTTCATGATTCCTTTTATAAAGGACTCACCTCTTTGTATCATCTAAGCATTCATTCAATTAATCTAGGAATACTTTTTCTCTCATCTTGTTGAGTTCTTCCGCTCTGCTTTTTCCTTCTTTTTCTGGTTTCTCTTCAGCAGGTTATTTGCATGCAAGTGATCTTAGCAATCTATGAAGTTGGTTTTCTCAAATTCTACATGGTATGAGAGCAAGATGGCACCTTTTTTTGTGTTGACGGGATACTAGCCATCAAATTTTTTATAGTGACTTACTAACATCAGCATGATATCAGCATGTTATCATCAGACCTTGCATGCACCGCTGTTGATTCTATTTTGGAGCTACTTGTGGTTTTTTGGCCATAACTTGAGCATACAGACGTATTTTTTTGATCCAAAAGAAGTGTTGGAAAGCTAGTTCTAAGACGGAGATAGTGGTATAGGAGTCTTTTGGTTTTGATGCATTTTTCCTTCCTATTTTTGTAGTTGAAGTCTAAAGTTCTATTTTTGACTCTAGCAAGCGTTTATTGTCTGTCCCATCTCTAGTTTTTGAAAACATGATATTTTTGGAAAGCTAGTTCTGTCTAATTTTTAGAAATGGTGTAATTTCTTCCAAATTTTGCCCCATGCTCTTTCTATCATGTTTTTGACATTTTTGCTTTATGATGGATATCTTGGGTATTTCAGGTCTGAGGATCATTTTCTCAGCATTGGATCTCTTCTTTTGGGCTGTACTATCTTTTGTATCAGCTTTTTTCCTTATTTGATCATTGTTGATATTCATTGTAAGCATCTTTATGCAAACGCACTGAAATAAAGTGCCACTTTTGCATTTTGGGGATCATGAACGTTGTTTTGAGTTAGTTGTACATGCACTATTTCATAAAGCACCATGGGGGGACTATTGTTTGCTATTTTAGGCATTCTCCCTTTGTCAAGTGAGTGTCCCTTCCATGAAATTAGCCCATGCAGAGTCAGTGTGACCATGTCTTTATGGGTGTTTTGTACCTCTTCCTTGCTCGTCATTCTTGGTTCGTCTGCAAGAGACTTTGCCCCATCTTTTTAGTTTCCTGTCACCTCACCCTGTCTGCATTAAGGGGGGTTATGTTGTCATTCTAATGCATCTATGGTTTGATGGTTCGATAGTGTGAACTATGTATTCAGTGGTTGATCCTATGTATAAGGCGATTGTAATGGCTGGCTACCTATGCATTTCGGTGAGATGGATCATCTACCATATAGACATGCTTGATTCATGCCTTCTTCTTCCATGGAGGTTCTTTAGATCAGCAGTTTGACAGATTTGTGGCTTCTTCATGCTTTAGTGATGCTTCTTCATGATCACTCTTTGTTCCTATTTTAGGAGACAATTTTCCCTAGTCGGAGGCTTCTTCAGATCTTCACTAGGTTACCTCTTTTTGGGGGAGGGTTTTTCCCACGTGGTTTTCTCTCTTTCCCCATTTTACAAAGGTTTCTTTTTCTTGCATTGTACTTGGGAACCTGATCAGGCCTTGTTGTCAGACCCCTTCTTTTCTTGCTTTCATACCTGTGCTAGGTTAGCTTACCTCTTGAGCTTCACTTAAGGGGGGGTGTTAGAGTAATTAGTTGTTCAGACTTATTAATTAAATCACTTTGATGTAATTAATTAAGTTTCTTATTACTCTTGTTCTTTAGCTTGTTTTTAGGTGCATATAATTAATATTTTATATTAATTATATTGTGCAACCTAGCTTTTTTAGGCTTTAGGGTTTCGTGATTCCTTTTATAAAGGACTCACCTCTTTGTATCATCCAAGCATTCATTCAATTAATCTAGGAATACTTTTTCTCTCATTTTGTTGAGTTCTTCCACTCTACTTTTTCCTTCTTTTTCTAGTTTCTCTTCAGCAGGTTATTTGCATGCAAGTGATCTTGGCAATATGTGAAGTTGGTTTTCTCAACTTCTATAGTATCAACCCTAGTTTACCTCTCAAATACTCATAAGCATCCTTAGGTAATGCTTTTGTGAAGATGTCAGCAATTTTCTCCTTTGTGTTAACATATTCCATCTTTACCTATTTATCTTGAACCAATTCCCTTACATAATGATACTTGATTGTAATGTATTTTGTCTTTGTATGCATCACAGGATTCTTTGATATATTGATAACACTTGTATTATCACAATAAAGTGTAACTAGTTCTATGATTTCTTCCTTCATTCCCTTAAGTAGCTATTTGATCCATACAATGTTTGTGTAGTTGATAGTAGCAACAACATATTCTACTTTAGCAGTAGATTGGAAAGCACAACTCTGCTTCTTGCTAGTCCATGTAACTAGTCTTTTGCCTAAGATGAATGCTCCTCCACTAGTGCTCTTTCTATCATCAACGTTTCTATCCCAATCAGCATTAGTGTAGGTTCTCAGTTCAAACTTTTCATTCTTCTTATGGTATAAACCAAACTCTTCTATTCCTTTCAAGTATCTCATTATTCTCTTCATAGCCATCAAGTGATTCTCTCTAGCATTAGCAGAGAATCTTGCAACTACCCCCACAGCTAATGCAATATCAAGTCTACTATCTACTACCTATTGCAATTCGCCAATCATGGATCTGTATAATGTTTGATTTACCTCAGTTGAATCATTATTCTTTGATAGCTTGAGTCTTGTCACCATAGGTGTAATTACTAGTTTGGAATCTTCTAATCCAAATGTCTTCAATATCTCTTTAACATATTTTGATTGAGTGATATATATACCATACTTCATCTGGTATACCTGTAATCCCACAAAGAATTTGATCTCTCCAAACATTGACATTTCAAATTCCTGCTTCATCTAATTTGCAAAGTCCTCACACAAAGCATCTTGTCCTCCAAATATGATATCATCAACAAATATTTTAGATAACAAAATACTTTTATCCTTATTTGTCTTCATGTACAAATTTTCATTATCATCAGTCCTTTCAAATCCAATCTTCACAAGATAAGTATGAAGTCTTTCATGCCATGCTCTTGGCACTTGCTTCAACCCATATAGGGCTATATGTAGTCTACATACCATGTTCTTATTTCTTTTATCAGCAAATCCTTCTAGATATTCTATGTAGACTTCCTCTTCTAGTATGTCATTTAGAAACGTAGATTTAACATCCATCTAATAAACTTTGAAACCTTTGTATGTAGCATAAGCAAGTAGAATTCTCACTCCTTCCATTCTTGCAATAGAGGCAAATGTCTCACCATAGTAAATTTCTTCTTAATGTGCATATCCTTTGCAAACTAGTCTTGCTTTGTTTCTTGTCACTTCACCATTCTCATCTAGCTTTTTTTTGAATACCCATTTGGTGCCAATCAAATTATTGTCTTCTGGTCTAGAAACTAGACTCCATGTTTTGTTCTTCTCTATTTGTTGAATTTCTTTTTCCATAGCCTTGTACCAGTCATCATCTTCTAATGCAATTTTTTTGTCTTAGGTTCCTTCATGCTTACCAAACATTATTCACTTCTCAATCTATTTCTTGCCATTGGCCTTGCATCTTTGTCTCCAATGATTTGATCTACAAGATGATGTCTTTTGACATATTTGGACAATCTTCATTCAGTTCTTGTAACTTCATTTTGTCTCTTAGCTTTAGTTTCACTGTATACATCTCTATCAAGTATTTTCATATCTACTGATCTCAGAATCAAAATGCACATTTTCTTTATTCTGCAACTTGGCATCTAAATGTAGCTCAGTTCCTAATGCAACTCAGCATTTACAGGGTGTGACTCATCAGTTACTAAGACTTGTTGTTGGTTTGCAACTTGATATGTAGCATCTTCCTTAGCAGACATTCCTTCATAGAAGTATACAAATGATTTGTATTCTTTTGGTTCTTTTGTAGGTTTAGCCTCATGTGCTTCTATAAATTCATCAAAATTTACACTTGCACTTTCCACAATTTTTTTTCTGTTAGTATTTAAACACTTGTAAGCTTTACTTCTTATGGAGTAACCAAGTAATATACCTTCTTCACTTTTTGCATCAAACTTTCCACTCCTAACATCTTTAAGAATATAACATTTTCTTCCAAATACCTTAAAGTATTTCACATTAGATGGATATTCGTACCATAATTCAAAAGGTGTTGAATGAGTACCTTTCTTGATTTGCACATGGTTCAAGGTATATATAATAGTACTTACAGCTTCTCTCTATTATTTCAAAGCAACATTCTTCTCCATCATGAGTGTTCTAGCATAGTCCATTATAGACCTATTTCTTCTCTCAGCAATTCCATTTTGTGGAGGGGTCCTAGGTGCAAATGTCTGCCTTTTGATTCCTCTATCATTATAGAACATCTCAAACTCATTTGAAGTGAATTCTCCTCCTCTATTTGATCTCAAGAATTTTAGACTTTTACTTCTTTTTTCAACTCTTGCCAAGTACCACTTAAACATTTGAAAAGCATCAAATTTTTTCTTTAGAAACATGTTTGTCCTCATCCTAGAGTAATCATCAACAAATAGTATTATTTACTTATCTTCTCTATAGTATTGCACTTCAATAGGTTCACACAAGTTAGTATGAACAATCTCTAGTATTTCTTTAGAGGTACAAGTTTTACTCTTAAAGCTTGACTTTGTCATTTTCCTAGCTGGCATTGTTTGCATAGTATATTAACAAGTTTCTTGAACTTAGGAAAACCTCTAACTCTTTTCATGTTACTAATACTACCCAAGTTATCAAAATTAACATGACATAATCTCTTGTGCCAAAGCCATACATCATCAAATTTTACAATAAGACAAGTAGTATCCTCTATATTTAGATAGAATAGATTACTTCTAATTTGATCACCTTTTCCAATAAAGTTTCCATTTGTGTCATATATCTTGGCAATTTTATTTTCAAACTCAACTTTGCATCCCAAATTATTCAATTGTGACACACTTAACAAGTTATAATTCAATCCTTCAACATAATAAGCATTGTCACATGAAATATTGTCTATGAGTTTGATAGACCCTTTTTCTTTTATCAAGCATGGTGCGTCATTGCCAAACCTTAAACTATTTCCATCATAACAATTTAAGGTAACAAAATTACTTTTGTCTCTAGTCATGTGATGTGAGCATCCACTTTCAATGATCCATTTATCATTCTTGTTCACACAAGTTACAAGTGCAATTGCCTCATCCTCATCAGATTCATCCTTAATTACAATAGATACCATTTTTTCATCATGTTCATTAGAGTCATGTTCATCAACAATGTAGTATAACTTCTTGCCTTTGTCTCTATAGTCTCTATCATCATCTTCTCTTCTATTTTTGTGCTTGTTTCCTTCTCTATAGTTCTTCTTCTATGTACATCTTGAAGCAATATGACCAACTTTATTGTAATTGAAACAAATGATGGGTAACTTGCCTTTGAACTTACCTTTTCCTCTATGAAATCTTCTTACCAATAGTGTTTCTAATTGTTCAATGTCTTCCTCATCTATGTCGCTATCATTGAATACATATGTTATATTTCTTTTCTTCTTCTTCTACTTTACCTCCTCAAAATCCTTCAATAACAATCTTGCTTTGAAAGTTGATTCAATAATCTCTATTTTGTACTTATCAATATTGGATAGCTCAAAAGTAGTGAGTCTACCTCCTAATCCTTCAAGGGTTAGATCATTTCTTGGTATACATCTTAACTCTTGGATTACATAAACTCTAATAGCATAAACAAGTAGTAATGTCCTCAAGACTTTACTTAGCACAGTATCACCATCTATCTGACTAATAGAACCTTTTATTGCACTAACAACTTCTTTTATCCTAGCAACATATTGAGCAATATTCTCACCTTCTTCCATTCTCATGTCATCAAACTTACCTCTAAGGATATCAGACTTTGCTTTTTGAACATTTTTGTCTCCTCCATAGATGGTGGCCAGGGCATCCCACATCTTCTTTGCACTATCACATCCTTTGATATCACCATATTCGACATAACTTAGGGTAGAGGCAATCTCCAACACCGCCTAATTGTGTTCTTTCTTTTTCTTCATATCTTCAGTAGTTAGGGCTTCTACTAGATCGACATGGTCCACTAAAATGGAATATTAGGCATGATCTCCAAGTCCTCCAAGGTGTAGCTTCATCAAAAATTTCCATGTAGGAAATTTATCTCTAGTGAGCTTGGGCACTTCTCTTTTTGACATCTTGATATTTGTGCTTCTAGTACCTTAAAACTAGTCCTCTTAAGCAAATAGCTCTGATACCAATTGTTAGAAATCTTTTAGAATAACTAAGAGGGTGTGAATCAATTATTCAAAGTCTAGATGTACAAATAAAACTTTTCTCACAATTTAGTGAACCCATAAGAAATGCATACTCATGCATGCATTCATTGTATATCAACTAAAAACTTATATGTTATTGTCAAATCAACTTGCAGAAATGTAAAGCATGAAACATAACACATCCATCAACATATTTGACACAATTATTTAATGTGGGAACCTAATTTGGGAAAAACTACTAGTAACATGCTACTCCTTTTTCACTCTTTTGAAGTGATGCCCTGTAAAAGGCCAACCTTGTTAAAGGTTACAATGCACAATATTAAATGTGATCTAGTTAAGGGATTTTAATCACCTTGTTAAAAGTGAGCCTTGTTAGAGGAATTTAGGCCATTCACTTGGAATGCCACCCTATTAAAGGATTTTCCAATGACTATTAAACCAACCTTACTCCAAAAGATTTACCCTAGACTAATACAATTGTTAGAAAGTAACAATAGAGCTTTGATCTGATACAACTTACAACTTCACTTACAAATTATAGATCTTTGTTCAGTCCTCAATTCTTCTTGGCTTTCATTCTTTATAGTTCTAATAGCTTGTTCACCCTTCAAGCATTCATCTTATTAAGCTTTCTTTCTTAGCATGCCATTGCAAACACTTCTCTTGGGTTACTTAATGAAGCAAAACCCCTTTCTCCTTCTCCTTCTTAGGTTTTCACACTAAACTCTCTAACTCTTTTGCTTCATGACTAGACATTCCTATATATAAGAAATTAGAAAATTTTCCCACTCATTATCCATCGTGTAAATTAAAGTTTTGGATGGATTAGGTAGGATACAATGTATCTACCCCATATCTTATCTTCTCTAGAGACCTCTCCTAGAATCCACTTGAATTCACCTCCAAAATGATTTACATAAGATTTTGTGCCACCAGCTCATCAATCTTATCTTCCTTGTAGTTCACAAGTTCCAAGAAAATAAACTTTTCAACTTTTATTTGGTGAATCTTTGATCTTTGTCATAATGCAGCAGCTCAACATTATCAATCTTCTAATGCTCAACACATACTATGTCACTTGGCATCAATTGTAAAATCACTTGGCATTAATTGGATTTTATTGGTGCTTGACATCAACTAAAATTTATTTAGCATCTACTATCTTGCTTGGCATCCACTAGAATTTTCTTTCACTTAGCTTCAACAAACTTTTCGCTTGGCTTCAACAAGCTTTGCTCAACACCTACTATCCACTCAGTCAAGCTTGGCAAATGAACTTTGTTTAATTTATTCTTCTAAACTTTCTAGGTGTAGCCAGCCATTTTGTAACCATAAGTAGATCATCAATACATCATGTTTGTTGGAAACATTTAGGATATGATAAGTTACTAAGAGGGGAGGGGTGAATTAGTAACTTTAAACTTTCCTTTAAATTTACCACACATCCATCTATACTACTATATATATTAGTACTGAAAAGTAAAACATTCATCACACAAAAGAATACAATATTTTGGTGACCCAAAAACCTTCAAATAGAAAGTAAAATTGGGGTTGGGATGATACCCAAAAAAATTCAATACTACAACATAAAGTTGGCCTGTTAAGGCTTACATTGACCACTTATGGTGATCTACCCTGTAAGAAGCACAAAGGACTACTAGGTCCACCTTGTTAAAGGATTTACAAACATACAATGAAGTATGCACTCAGTTAATAGATTTATACAAAGACTATTAAGTCTACCTTGTTAGAGGATTTGGAAAATTGATTCACCTATTAAGATGAAGTAGTGGATCTACTTACAATTGATTGTTGATAAGATCCTTTATGCACTGGTCACCTTATGTGACAAATATAACTTTTCTACCTTTGTATTGACCTTTCTATATTCCTTGAACTACTATTGAAAATCTTTCACATATCCTTCTCATTATTTTTATATTTCTTCATACATATGATATCTTGCAATACACCTTACATATATACCTTTGAAATTTACAAAACTGCAAGGTTGGCCAAAACATAAGTGAACAAATACATTACAAAGTTGGCCCAAGAGTAAATAACTCAGGTTCACTGAACTACTTGGTGACCTTCTAATTCATGATGTCCACTGCATTACTTGGCATCATCATGCACTCAGTAGAAGTGAAGGCACGGTCTATACTAATCACTTGATGCAGTTCTGAAATCGGTAACCACTAGTGACTCGGTAGATACTACACACTAAGTTTACCTTGCTTCACTTAGTAAACACTACTTCCAATGCTCAGTTTACATTGAAACTCCATGACACAAACTTACTACTCGGTAGACACTGTGGAGCATGGTAGATACTAAGAAGCTCAGTAGAAACTACTAGTCTTCACATTGCCTGTATTTACTCAGTAGCTTCAGGAATGTTCAATGTAAACTGCTTAACTGCTAAGCTTACAAGGTAACCATTGAATGCTTGGTATAAGCTGTAGAGTGAGTGATGAGCTCGGTAAGCATTCAGAATCAAATAAGTGTTGTCACTAATGACAAATACAATATAATTCTGACAATATCCCCCTTTGGCATTAGTGACAAAAACACTTATGAACCAAAACTTATGTTAACTGACATTTTGATTTTGATTTTTCAAAATTGATCTTTGTAAAGCTATTGTATATACATATATTATGTATCTCCCCCATACATATGGCATAATATATACATAGCTTTTATCTATACATATGTCAATTTATTCTCTTTCTTATTTCTCCACAAGTCTCTTTTATTCCCCTTGCTCCCTTCTCTTGTTCATCTCATACTCCCCCTTTTTGACAATAATGCCAAAGATTATATACAATAAATTTAAATAGAGACACTAAAATGAGAGAGAAATTTAGAGTGTACCTTGAGAATAAGAGACAATGTCTTATCCAATTATCTTGCAAAATTTTGCAAGTGGAGAGTGCCACTTGAACTTCTGCAGAAAGTTCAATCATATGATCTACTATAGAAAAATTATTGTCTTGGATCAATGTTTTTGAATAGGAAATATGTTTCTACATTTGGTCCATGACTAGAAGGATCATCTTCTGGATGTCAATTAGTGTAGACCTGATCCTAGCTTCTTCTCTAAGTAGCTCTGCCTGCATTTCTGAAAAAAAATTCACCTTCATGTTATGTGATGAGTTTGAACTATGGTCAAGCTATAACTTTTGAGCACTAGCCTTCATATCCACATTAATCTTATTTAATTTTTCTTTAACATCCTTGGTGTACTCAGTAACATCACAAAGCTTGCCAAGAAGTAATGTTACATTTGTAAAAGATTGCTTAAGGTTGCTCAAAATTATGGATAATTCTACTTGCTTTATTGCAATGTGCTAAGCGATGTGCTCAAGCACCTTATTGTCAAATTTCTTCTCTACCTTTTCAATGAGCTTCTCTTGACTAGAGGTGTCCTCATTGAACTTATTTATAGCCTCTTCTAATTGTAAAAAAATGTGTTGAGATGGATCAACATCAACACCTATAGCTTTAGTAATTATGTTTTTGGCATTATCGATTATTGTGAATTCTTTGTCCCTCTCTTCTCTTAGTTTCTTTTGCCTTGCCTTTTGTTCTAAAAGCTGACCGACCAATCTCATTTTGTTGGCTGAGGCAGTGTCCAAATCTATCTTGGCAATAATAATTTCTTTATCCAAATCTATATCTTCATCAATTTCCTTCCCAGTAAGTAGAATTTTTAGAGGAGTCTTTGGTTTTACTTCAGTGCTTACTTCCTTAGATTTAGAAATAGAAACAATAGTTGATATAGGCAAAAAAAACTTGAATTGGTCCAACTGGAGGAAAATTGAGAGAAGTAACAGCTATATCCAAAATTGATATGCTTCCCAAAAATGATGTACTAATAGGTAATGTAGAAGATAAAATATTTAAAAATGAAGAACTAACAGAAATTGGTGTAGCTAGAGCTATGGTAGACAAAATTGTAGAATGGGTTGGCAGACTTACTACACATGAAGTAGAAGATTTTGACATAGTTGTGGAACTAACAGCTATGCATATTATTGTGATGGATTCCTTGAGTGCTGATGAAGAGGGTTGTAGCTTGCTAGATGAAGTAACTAATACTTCCATAGAAGATACCTAGAGCTATGGGGTGACAGGAGCAAATGATATTTTTGATGTAGATGCAATCAGTCCTACTGAAGCTAACTCCAACCCTGATGATGATGCCAGCTTAGGTGGAGAGTGAGGAAGGGAAGCAATAACTTATACCGCAATCTTCATTGGATCATATTCTTCATCCACTTCCTCCTTGTCTTCCTCTTCAACTTCTTCCCTTATCTCTTCATCATCAGCCCTTTGTACCTAATAATCTTCAACATCAAAAGTAGTACATGGAGTGTTGTTATCTTCTTCATCATCACTATCACCATCATCATCCTTGATCTCAACTGGATCATCACTAGGCTTATGCAGATGATAGACATTCTTCCACATGTTTTTTGAATCTCTCACAACATGCTCAATCTCCTTAATTAGGATCAAACATGTTTGAAATCTTATCATCATTTTACTTTCATTATTCTTCATGGTTGCCTTTATTTCTGCCTTAGTGAGATTTGGCAATAGTTTCTTCAAGGACTATTCATAGATGTCCTTGGTTGTTTGTGTGGCTAACTCCCACCTCGGTTACAGTCTTACTAATAACTCTTTTGAGATCTAAGGAGCAATCTAGTCTGGGGAATACTTCCACTTTCCCATTTTGGTGAGTACCAGCTCCTCAATCTGCATCTTATCGGCATTAGTTCTGGTTTCAAACTTTAAAGCCTTAAAGTTTGTGATGCTAGCTCCTTCTTCCATCTATTTTAGCCTTTCTTGGAAGGTAAGTTGGGGCTTGTTGAATACTACTTCACCTTTATCTTTGCCTTTACTTCTCTTGGTGAAAATAGTTGTGGAGGCCTTTGGAGGTTTAGTAATGATAACCCTCCCTTTCTTCTTTGCTAGCTCTGCCTCCTTTTCTAATTCTTACTCTTCATCTTCTTGTTCTTGATCCTCTTCTTTGTCCTCTCATTTTTCCTCGGTAAGCATTAAGGGACCAGTGACAGTTTTCATCTTAGCAATCTTCCTCTTAACTTTGCTAATTGCTTGAGGTAGCTTAATTTCCAATTCAATTCTAGCTTTGGCCTCATCATAAGTACCAAAGATTGGTTGCTTGTGATCTATGGGCTCATTTACCAGTGCTCCAATGATGTCCCTAATTTCATTAATATTGACCTCGTAAGGGAGAGGTTTCACCCATGTAACTCAGGGCCTGACTACCTGAATGAATACTCTATCATAGTCTACCATGAAACATACATCATCTTTATAGTCCTCAACAAGTTTAGGAGGAATCCTAAACCTATTGTTTATTCTTTCTTTGAAGTCTTCAAAATAATTATCCATTATACTGTCGAAGTTTACACCCATTTCTGTAAACTCATTTATCTGATACAAAATGGGAACATCCTTTCTCCATATGATAGAACCTTTGGATGGAAAGAATTTTTGCACATAAAAGAATAGACATGTTAATAAAGAACCAAATTTGCAAGGATTTTAGTTTGATGACCTGATGCTATCCATATTCTTGTTTAGTTGCTTCAATAGTAGCTCTGACAGGTCAAATTCCAAGTTTTTCTTCACAACTTTGAATGCTAAGTCTACTACCTCACATGGCACATTGTTCAAATGAATAGAACTGTAAATCTTGTGGGCAATGACATGAATTTTGAATCTCAGCTCCATGTTAGTAATGATGCTAATTTTCAAACCTCTACCATCCCACTCAGCTAGGGTTTTCTTTTGGAGTTCATCCCGACCTAGGGTTTTGGTGGATTTAGCTTTGCTCATAATGGGAAGGTTGGTAATCTTGTGAATCATCTTTTTGGTAATCAATATGGGCTGCTCCAACCATAACTAACCATTATGAACACAACTAAGAATATACCCAATCCATTTTATCTGAAAGCTTCTTGGCAAGTCTGATATGTGTGTCAACCCTTTTGTTTCCAAATTCTTGTTCTCGGGTTTTAGCGAGCCATCAACACACATTTCTTCTAAAGAACTATCCATTTCTAGGGTTCCTATCTCTTGAATTGAACACTTAAAATGAGTGCAGATATCATTAATTAGAAGTAACTTTGGTGGAATTCATGATTGTGTGCCATTAGGGTCAAGTGCCTCTGCCACTACTAGAACTAACTTGAAATTTGGTGCTTTCCACTCTACACCCTTGACCAACATCTCTGATCCTCTTTTCACCTTGTTGCTGCTAGTACTTCTGGATGCCATTACTACTTAGTAAGTGATGGAAATCTTTGAACAAATTCCCTAACTACAAATTTGTTTGAAATCTCTTGGAATCACTTGAGTGCACCTAGAAATCTCTTTGCTCTTGAAGACACGGTGAAAAATGAAGTTGAATTCTACCCTTTTTGATGAAAATTTTCCATTAATGCTAGGTACCATATTGACGTAGTGCATGATAGACTATCATCCACTAACCTAACTCAGTAAGAGTATCAACTTGGTAGACGAATCAAATTCCTTTTACTCCAGACCTTGCTCTGTAAGGTCTTTAACCAACTTTCCTTGGTGGAGTCGGATGCAACTCAGTAAAAGATAACCTTTATGTGATCCTGGTGTATTTGGAATACTGATTGGATCATTTGCATTCATCCTATTTCTTGGAACTGCTTATGATTTTCTTGCTAAGTACAACTCCAACACATTCTTAGGAATTTAGTTTGAGGGGATGGAGTCACCCACTTCTTTAGTGACTTCACTTCCATGATTTGAGCTTGTATCTTTAGTAGATTTAGGAATCCATTGCTGCTTCATTTGTTTCCTTATGTTCTCAACCCTTGCTTTCTTTTCATCTTCAATTTTGCCTATATTCATGTAGTTTTTGGCTATATGATCAATTTTAGTGCATGTGTAACACCTTATAGTAGTATCCTTCTTCCTTAGGTGATGCCTTGCACAATTTATACCAGTGTGTCCATATTCTCCATAATAATGGCATCTACACCAGGTATTGTAGTCCCATCCAAATATTGCCTTTACTAATTGTTCAACTTGATTGAATGATTTAGATCTGCATTGAAATGCCTTGTGACCATGCCTTTTGCATTTGTGACATTTACCTTCAAATTTTGGTTTATGCTTGCATTCATTGGCTTTGTGACCATGCTGATTATAGTTATAGCACTTTCTATTGAATTTTACTTTTCCATTTCTCCAACATTTGTTTGATGTATGATCAATTTTCCCACAATGATTGCATGAGGGTTTTAGATTCCTTTTTGCACCTTGCTTGGAAGATTCACCTTGTTCTTCATTGTATCCTAGTCCTACTTTACCCTTTTGCCTATGAATGTTCTACTCATTTTGTTGATTCAATTGATTCATGTCTTCTTATGATTTCAACATTCTCTCATTGATTTGTTTTTCATCATTTAGGTCATTGTTCAATTTTTCAACAATTTCCTTTTCACATCTTAGTTCTCTCATTATTCTTTCATTGTTTTCCCTTTCATAATTTAGATCACTTCTTATTCTTTCATTCTGTGTTTTGAGAATCCTAATTTCTTCATTTGCTTCAATGATTTGATCAATGAGGTCTTCATGCTAATTGGATTGATTTTTTTCTTCATTGTTCCTTTCCTCCAATTCTTCATTTGCCTTATTTCTTTGTTCCAAAATTTCACATAGCCTGATTGATTGGATTTCTTATTCTCTTTTAAATTTCCTTACTTCTTCTTGCAGAGAGCCATTCTTTGCTAGGAGTTCTTTGATTGCCTCATTAGCTTCATTTGAGCTGCTTGATGGGAAAAAGTCTTCAATTTTCTCTTCAACATGCTAATGGTCATCCATTTGTCTTGAAAGTTCCTTCCTTCTTTTTTAGGGATTGGGAAAGGTTCTCTTTTGCTTCTTTGAGTTGAGCTATGGCCATCTCCAAATCTAGTTTTTCATTTTCAATTGCCTTGTCAAGTCTGAATATCTCAATTTATCCTTAGATCTTTGCTCAAGCTGCAAAAATTTTATCTTGAGAACCACAAAGCTCTAATAACAATTGTTGGAAATATTTAGGATATGATAAGTTACTAAGAGGGGAGGGGTGAATTAGTAACTTTAGACTTTCCTTTAAGTTTACCACACATCCATCTATACTAATGTACACATTAGTACTGAAAGGTAAAACATTCATCACACAAAAGAACATAATATTTTAGTGATCCAAAAACTTTCAAATAGAAGTAAAATTGGGGTGGGAATGATACCCATAAAACTTCAATTTTGCAACATAAAGTTGGCCTATTAAGGCTTTCATTGATCACTTCTAGTGATCTGCCCTGTTAGAAGCACAAAGGACTGCTAGGTCCACCTTGTTAAAGGATTTCATACATACAATGAAGTATGCACTCAGTTAAGAGATTTATACAAAGACTATTAAGTCTACTTTGTTAGAGGATTTAGAAAACTAATTCATCTATTAAGATGAAGCAGTGGATCTACTTACAACTGATTGCTGATAAGATCCTTTATTCACTAGTCACCTTATGTGCAAATATAACTTTTCTTCCTCTGTATTGACCTTGTTGTATTCCTTGAACTACTGTTGAAAATCCTTCACATATCCTTCTTATGACTTCACTATTTCTTCATACATATGATATCTTGCAATACACCTTACATATATACCTTTCAAATTTAAAAAATTGCAAGCTTGGCCAAAACATAAGTGAACAAATACATTACAAAGTTGGCCCAAGAGTAAATAACTCGGGTTCACTGAACTGACTCAGTGACCTTCTAATACATGGCATCCACTGCATTACTCAGCATCATCATGCACTTGGTAGAAGTGAAGGCACAATCCATACTAATCACTTGATGTAGTTCTGAACTCAATAATCACTAGTGACTCGGTAGATGTATTGTCACTCGGTAGATACTGCACACTGAGTTTACCTTGCTTCACTCGATAAACAAGACTTCTTCCAATGCTCAATTTATATTGAATCTCCATGACACAAACTTATTGCTCAGTAGACAATGTGGAGCATGATAGATACTGAGAAGCTTGGTAGACACTACTAGTCTTCACATTGCCTGTATTTACTCAGTAGCTTTAGGAATGCTTGGTGTAAACTGCTTAACTGCTAAGCTTACAAGGTAACCATTGAATGCTTAGTATAAAATATAGACAAAGTGATGAGTTTGGTAAGCATTTAGAATCAAATAAGTGTTGTCACTAATGAAAAATACAACATAATGCCAACATATGTTATCACTATCTTAACTGATCGTTGTACTTCATTACATAATCATAACTCAACCTTTCCTCTAGGTACTTTTGTTACATCTTGTTGATGAAATTCTCCTCATCAATAAACTAAGTGTTAGTACCTGAAACATATAAGAAATTATCTTACCAACAAATAGCAGGTATGACATTAGTGACAAAACAATGATTGAAACACATAGCAATCTCTCTTATTACAATCTTTCTAATCAATGATCTTTTCAATCACATTCCAACAATAAGCATGTACCATCCAAGCGTGATGTCTTGTAAAATTGTTGACCATCCCCTATTTCACATAAAATGTTAGATATGAATTCCCTTGAAGATCTAGGTGGCTCATTCATGTCACAATCCTGCAAAACAAAATTAAAATGCAAAAACACACATTTATGCCTAAAAACATCAAAATGGGTAGAAAATTTAATGCGTATCCTACAACGATAAGTTGTGGATCTATGATTTATCTTCACATAAAAAGGTTTACCCATCTCAAAAAATCTTTGACTTATTTGAATTTGAGGATACATACTAATAAATTTTGCAAAAAATTGTGTATGAGTTGAGTCCAAAAAATGTTTCATATGTGGGTCATGACTTTGGCTACCAATCCTCCTTCTTACAACATCTCTTTGATTAGGGGAAACACGTGTTATTTGACCCAAAATCTTTGATTAATGATTTCAAAGCTTCACTAATTTTTCTTTTTGCAGTAGTCTACTGCTAAATGTCCATAACTCAAATTTTGTTAGATCTTCCAATCTCTCACACCTTAGCATGGATCTCCTTAGAGTACCTCTACCAATTTTCAATGTTTTGCTTATCTTTCTCATGAGTCAAGCTTTCTTCATTGGTTAATTACTATTATCAATGTAAGTACTCATTTTGTGATATTACTATCTTTGGTGTGTGATTTAGAACCCACTTTATCATAAGAGCTCATTAGATTCTTTACAATGCTTTTTTCATTTGAATCATCCATTGTTCTTAGCCAAAGAATCTTCATGAGAGGCCTAAATTTCAAATTCCTCATCATTTCAAAAAATTGGCATTGACTTATAATATTTAATTCTTCAAAGAATAATCTCCACATGCGATTAACTTTTCTTTGACAAGTACTCTTGCTAATCTTGTTAGGCATTGATTTCAAAATGTTAGTATCAATATCAATCAAACATTTTGGTCCTCTAAAATGAATTCTAAAATGTGTTATAATATCTTCCATTCTCTCAACATTTTGAACATCAACATAAGTTTGAGTTTTTTGCATACCTTGAATTGAAGATGATGTGCCTTGGCAATAAGATGCAAAAGATGGAATATCTCCTACTTGATATGTTGATGTTGTGCCTTCAACATGACATGATGGAGTGTGTACATCATCAAATATACAAATTAGCCTCTCTTCAACATGAGATGATGATATGACTCCAACATTGGAAGATGGTGTAGCTTTACAATTCAATTTTTTCTTGAGCATTTCAGTCTCATTCATTCTCTTTGTCTTTCCAATTCTTCTTCTTTATTTCTTTGTACCGGTGGTTCTTGTTCCTCTTCGAAAGACAACTCTTCATTATTTCTTTGCAATTTTCTTTGTTCACATGGTAGTTTCATTTTATCTCTTTTAATTGTCAAATCTCCCTCCCTCTCTTTTGTTGTTTGAGTTTTTGGTTTCTTCCTTGGCATGATGATGATTTCTATGTGTCAAATTATTCAAACATCTGAATTACTTACAATTTGTAAATTAAAAATCATTTAAATACATATACAAATTACAATTATTTTAATGAATACACAATATATATTAAACAATTTGTCAAATTTCTAACCAGTTCCAAATAACAATTCATTCAAACATACAAATTTCAATGAATTCACTATATATTAAATAACTTGTCAAATTATAATCAAATTTGTCTCTATATAATAACAAAGAATATTTAAAAATGATTGCACTAACCTTTTCTATAGAAAGAATATTAAAAAAGAATTCAAATAGTGTATCCAATTGTTGAATTTGGTGTTTGCTAGCTTCAAATAAAATGAAAGAATGTTCAAAAAGTCTTCAACTAGTGTCTCCAATGATTGAATATAGTGTTTGCTAACTTTCAACAGCATGAAATTTGTGTTTTCTATCAAAACAATAGAATACACAATAGAAAAAAACATAATATGGATCAGTAGGGACCAAAACTTTCGTTATGACCATTTTTTGGTGTTTTCATATAGTGCATATGCACTATAGCTTGTAAAAACTATAAAGCATATGCACACTATAGTGTGTACACACTATGTGAAAAATAATCTTTCCCTATCCCACCATCCCCCATCCCCTACTCTCACACACACCCTCTCTCATATCCCCTACTCTCTCTCTCTCTCTATCACCCCCACTCTCTCACACTCTCTCTCTTACACACACTCCCATCCCCTACTATCTCTCTCTCTCACTCTCCCTCTCCCTCTCCCTCTCCTACCACCTAATCTCACTCTCACTCTCTCTCCCATCCCTTACTCTCTCTCTCTCTCTCTCTCTCTCTCTCTCTCTCTCTCTCTCTCTCTCTCGCTCTCCCTCTCTCCCTCTCTCTCTCTCCCCCACCTTCTACTCTCTTTCTCTCTCACACACACTCCCATCTCCCATCCCCTTGCTCTCTCTTTCTTTGTCTCCCTCTCTCTCTATCTCTCTCTCCCTCTCCCACTCCCTCTCCCACTACCTATTCTCTCTCTGACTAACACACTCTCTCTCCCATCCCCTAATCTCTCTCTCACTCTCCATCTCCCACTCTCTGTCCCACTGCCTCCTCTCTCTCCCACTCTCTCTCTCCTCTCCTTCTCCCACTCCCTCTCCCACCACCTAGTCTCTCTAACACTCTCTCTCTCCCATACCCTACTCTCTCTACCTCTCTCTCAAGCTACTCTCTCTCTCCTCTCCCATCCCCTACTCTCTCTCTTTCACACACACACACACACACACACACTCCCATCCCCCCTCTCTCTATACCCTCTCCCATCCCCTACTCTCTCTCTCTCTCTCACTCCCATTCCCCCCTCTCTCTCTCACTCTCCCTCTCCCACTCCCTCTCCCACCGCCTTCTCTCTCTCTCTCTCTCTCTCTCTCTCTCTCTCTCTCTCTCTCTCCCCATCCCCTACTCTCTTTCTCTCACATTCTCCCACCCCCTACTCTCTCTCACTCTCTCTCTCCCATCCCCTACTCTCTCTCTCTTACACACACTCCCATCCCCCCTCTTTCTCTCCCTCTCTTCCTCTTCCACTCCCTCTCCCACCACCTACTCTCTCTCTCCCCCATCCCCTACTCTCTCTCTCCCCTCTCCCATCCCCTACTCTCTCTATCACACACACACAAACACACTCCCATCCCCCCCTCTCCTCTCTCTCTCTCTCTCTCTCTCTCTCTCTCTCTCTCTCTCTCTCTCTCTCTCTCTCTCTCACACACACACACACACACACTCCCTCTCCCACCACCTACTCTCTCTCACTCTCTATCCCCCATCCCCTACACTTTCTCTCATTCTCCCACCCCCTAATCTCTCACCCATCCCCTACTCTATTTCTCTCCCACCCCCTACTTTCTCTCTCACTCTCTCTCTGATACCCTCTTTCTCTCTTGCTCTCCCTCTCCCTCTCCCTTTCCCACTACCTCCTCTCTCTCTCCCACATTCCCTACTTTCTCACTCTCTCTCTCTATCCCATCCCCTACTCTCTCTCTCCCATCCCCTCTCTCTCTCTCTCCCATCCTCTCTCTCTCTCTCCCTCTCCCACTACCTACTCTCTCTCTCACACATCCCCTACTCTCTCTTAGTCTCTCTCTTCCATCCCCTACTCTCTCTCTCTCTCTCTCTCTCTCTCTCTCTCTCTCCCACCACTACTCTCTCTCTCACTCTCTCTCTCCCATCCCTTACTCTCTCTCTTCCACCCCTACTCTCTCTCTCCCCCATCCATTTCTCTCTCTATCCCACATTCTTCAATCCCCTACTCTCTCTCTTGTTGGTCTTAGATTGGTTTTGACAATTGAATGTCAACACACTTAACCAATTCTTAAGTTGATGCTGAGTATAATACAGATGCCGAGCTATAGTATGTGCTGAGCCAAAGATTCAATAGGTGCCGAGTGAACTTTAGGTGTCGAGCGAAGTTCAAGTGCCAAGAGATAACTGATGCCGAGTTACTATAGGTGTCAAGAAAAATATAGATGCTAAGTGAAACATAATTGCCATAGGAGTTGAGCGAGACAAAATTCCTATATGTGTCAAGCATCACCAATTAGTAAGTGCGGAGTAACATAGAATCATCATATGAGTTTGTGCCTTCACAAACTCAAATGTAAACTATTTTTGAGCCAACTTAGGATGAATCTTGAAGGATCTTAAAGATAAGATTGAATCTTTTGCATTACCTATGTAATCAGCATGCATCCAATAATTAAAATGGAGAAGGCATGCAACCAATAGAAAAAGTGAAAGAATTGAACAAGAAATGAAGAATGAATATTGATCATATATTCATACCTAACCCTAAGTCTTTGAAGCCTTTAAAAGGAGGACAAAACCCCATTGTGTGAGAGCCTGAGTAAGAGATTATGTGAGAATGCTAGAAAAGTATAGAGGGGTGTAAAAGACTTAGAAAGAACAGAAAAAAATTGCAAATTTTAGTTGGTCAAGAATAGAGTATCAGAATTTCAAAGAGAGACATATTAGATCAAGCAAGAATTAGAATAGACAGAGCAAAACGAGGATTTGGAATCAACAATTAAGGATTGCAAGTCATCAAGTCAAGACTTTCTAATACTCTCTAGCAATTGTATTAGGAATGAAAATCCTATGAAGATAGGTTGGTTTAATAGCCATGTTGTAAGCCTTTAAACAAGGTGCTAAATCCTTTAACAGGGTAACATTCCAAGTGAATGTTTGTAAATCCTTTAACTAGGTTGCTTTTAACAAGGTGTAAAGTCATTAACAAGATATGGATTTCATAGCATAGACCATTGGAAGTGGTAAAATTTTGTAACCTTAAATAGTTACATATTGTTGTAGTGATACTTTGTGGGTGTCATCCCCACCCCAATTTTACCTTCTCATTTTGGAGGGTTTCTGGGTTACCAAATTATTGTGTTATCTATTTTCATGTATGTCTTTACTTTCATGTTTACTAGGTGAAATAGATGCATGTGAATGATTTTAGTTAAAAGGTTTTAAAGAGGTTAAAGTTAGTTACTTTTGATTCACCTCCCCCTCTCAAACGTAAATCTTCCCACTTTTAAATTCCAAAAATTGGTATCAGAGCCAAGTTCTCACAAGGAGGAGCCTTACAACTTGGAGAAAAGATCTGGAAATGGAAGTCTACAAACTTGGGAAGATCATAGGGAATTAGGCAATTGATATACAACTCGTTGTACACACTTTGGAAGAAGCCAGGGAGGAATTGAGAAAATCCTTACAGAGAAGAAGAGAGATTGCCATAACTGAGAATGATACACGATACAAGGAGATTAACACCTCAAAATTGTTTGTAAATGGAGATTCCAAATATTTTGATATAGCAATAGCAAACCTAATGGAGAAAAATAGAGTGCAAGTAGAGGAAATCAGAACACTCAAGATTGAACAAGAGTCACAAGCCATGATGCTTTGTGAGGTGACTGAATAGAAGAAAAGAGCCATTGAAGATAAGGCTATGCTAGAAGAAGACAAGAGAAACCTTGCCAACAGACTGGAAGAAAAGTCAATTGAGCTTGCAAGAATTTCAAACATGCAGCTAAACACCCTAAGCAAGATGATTGTTGGTGTAAATAAGTATTTACTTATTACACTTACTTAAGTTTTACTTAGGTTAATGCATTATTTAATTATTTTGCATTATTTAATTATTATTTTAGGTGAGACACTTAGGAGTTTGTGAACTCTCATTGAGTTACACAACTCTAATTAGGCACATGGTGTCTACAACATAGGAGTATGCATCATTCACTGAGTTGTTATGATGACAACACAGTTTTCCACACTCCTCATTTAGCACATGTTGTCTACTCCACTAATTTGTGTGCTACACCATTGTAGTCTTATCCTCACATCATCACACTTAATCTTGTGCTTAATGGAGAATAATCCATATCTAGTGGACATGTGCCTAGTTGTATGACATGTCATGGTGCTAACTTCTATGCATTCTAAAAGCTCTCTTGAGGCCTTTATAATCAGGCACTCCTAGTGTACTTTTGCATCCAATTATTGAATAAATATCATTATTCTGATCATACTCTGCCTATTTTGGTCTACTGTGTGCTTTTTTTGAGTTCTTTAGTTCTTGGGTGAATTCTGGCCTAAGCCAAATTCTTACATGGTATCAGAGTTGAGGAGGATTCTCATCACATAGCCATTCAAGACCATTCATGCTCCAACACCTTGATTCTAGAGGATACACAGAAATTGGGAGCATCTAGAGCCAGATCTAACCTTTCTGTTGCATCCAGAGCATCGATTCAGTGAAGATTGACTATAAACTTGCTTATATTGGGTGAAAGTTAATCGTGAAGCAAATTTTTTTTGCAAACTGGCACCCGAAGGCACTGATTTACAATTGGGTATGATCATTTTATTGATTTGATTCTCTATATTTAAAAAATATTTATCTGTATTTTTGAAATTATTTAGCCTAATCAAGCAGGCTAGTCGTAGAGAGAATTTTTTTACAGAAATGGGCTATCAGATCCCGGTTCTGTATTTTGGGATATATTTATTTGGAGGGTTTTGTTATTAATTTGTGGCCCATTATACCACCGAGCTGTACATCTGCAAAGTTGGCAAGCAATTCTCTGTGAAATCTGGCAGAATTACATCCCCCGCTCAGCTCAGTAGTCCAACACCTTTTCGATGAATGATATTACAAATCCAGCTAAGGCAATATAATCGGTGACTATACATCAACCAAAATTCGACGTCGCACCCAACATACCGGCTGGCCCTCAACTCCGGTGGTAGTCTTCAATTTTAATCTTTGCGGACACCACTTTATAAATGGTAGAGACTTCCCACACACCCACGATGTGGGGCTAAAGCCTTCACTCCGGCATCTGCTGTACCCGCAGACTGCAAAAACTAGGCATCGACAGTGAAGAATCTGTTGATGCTTTCGCTGTCTCCAACACCTCAGCAGAGTCAACTACCACGAAGGCAAAGCACAGCCCACTACGTTGCCACGTGGCATTCCGTCCTCCCTCCATATGGAGAACAGTCACGCCCACACAAGTCCTGACATGCAAACAACCATGTTTGCATAGTCAACACCCACGTTAGCACTGATGCAGCCGGACACATCACAGATCCGTAATTTCCATACACTAATGACATCATCTTGATGTCACCATGATGTCATCATCAGCTTGAAAGGCGTTGATGTCATCAACTTCATTGGCCTAAATTTGACATTCATATGACCATCATTCTCTGGGCCAATTGAATTGCTATGATGGCCATATGACCATCAAATTTAACCTTGTCTTTTGCTGGTGCAACCCCTCACCAAATTGATTTTGGTTTTTGCAGTCTGACTTCAAGAGGCCATAACTCCCACATTCAGACTCCAAATCAGGTGCAATTTTTTTTGAAATTGGGTAAAATTTTCTAAATTGTTTAGTGGTGTAGCTATTTTTTGGTTTTGGTGCATGGATTTTTTAGAATTTGCATTTTTTGGTGACTGTACCTGGATAATCCTACATTTTGCAACTTCAAATGCTCTGTATGCGCACATCTGGAGTTGAAAATAGGTTTCATTTTTTTTGAAAGTGCATATTTTTTAATCTACTTTCTAGATCTAGCATCAGCTTATAGTGTTGTGTGGACACAATTGTCACTTTCAGCAATAGGACCTTTCTTTGCTTTGTCATGCTTCAGAATTGTAGCACATTGTAAAGTTTTAGATTTATACTCCATCAAGATGTTGTAACAAGCAAAATTAGAAGTCCAAAAAGGCCAAAATTGGCAAGTGGCCCATTGTAATCGCACTACTGATAAAGTGCCCAAAGCATCTATTTTGGGGGGGTTTCTTGATTTAGTGAAAAGGGGGGGTATTCTTAGTGTTGTGTTCTATCTTTTCTACAATTTTCTTTCATTTTTTTGCATTATGGGCAACTTTAAGTTTCCTAAATTAACTCCTCATAACTATGCTACGTTGTCTATCAAAATGTTGTATCACTTAATGCATAATGGAGTTTCACAATATGTAGATGGTACTCTTCCTAAACCAGCAGGTAGTAATGTATCAACAAGTGAAATTTTAGATTGGGTAGCCAAGGATAGGAAAGCCCTAGGTGATATATGTTTGGGGGTAGATGATAATATCATGTATCAAATCAAGAAACATACTACATCCAAGGAAGCTTGGGATACCCTCGAAAGTCTTTATGGTAAAGTGTCTGAAGAAGATGTGTTCAAAATAGAAGATGAGCTAGTTTCCTTAGATCCTAAGTAGTATGACTCAATATAGGACTTCATCATCAAGGTGAATGAATTAAGGACAAACCTTACTAATTGTGGGAGTTATATCAAAGATGATAGACTGATCTATCTCATCCATAACAAGCTGCCATATGAATATTCCATATTTGTATCTTCTTTTAACACCTCAAAGACTACCTTAGGGTCTGCCTACAAGAAAGTCACTTTGATGAATATGCTAAACTATTGGATAATGAAGAAAAGAAGTTGAAAACAATGGGGATTCTCAAATCACCTATGTCCAAAGCATTGGTGGCCAATGAGGGTTCTCAACATTTAGCTGGACAGTCTTCAAACAAAGGAAAGGGTAAGAAGAAATGGAAGAGAAAAACTGAGGATGCAGAAAAGACAACACCACAATCAAATCAACAAGGCAAGTCCTCAAATTCCAAGAAAGGGGACAATAATAAGGAGAAGCAGAAGTGTGCTTATTGCAAGAAATCGAGTCATGAAGAGCATGAGTGTTATCACAAATAGATTGATGAATTGACCAACATCATGAAGAAACATAATGTTCCATTGCCTAATGCTTACAAGGAGAAGGGATCTTCTTCAGATTCAAAGGGCAAAGGGCAAGCACTCATGGCTAATGCAAACTCTTCAAAAGAATGGATATTTGACTTAGGTGCCTCATATCATATGGGTTCTTCAAAGGAGGATTTTCCTTTAATGAATCACTCAAAGGTACCACACATCTTCATGGGGAATGATAGCAAAATGGAAGTTGAAGGAAAAGGAAATGTGGAAATGGAAAATGGAGAGTTTCAAGAGGTTCTCTATGTTCCAAACCTAAGTTCAAATCTCCTCTCAATCTACCAAATTACTCACCTAGGAGATGGACATAGAGTTGAGTTCCTTCCAGACTCAGTTCAAGTGCACAATCTTAGAGATAATTCCTTGGTTGCAGTAGGGAAAGTGAATGATCACAAGAGGTTGTACTCTTTCTCGCATTTTTGTACCCAAGTCTCCTTCAAGGGCCTTGTTAACACAATCACATTCAAACATGCAATTATGGCATGAGCGATATGGTCATCTTGACTATCACTATCTTTAGCAACTTTGCACATACCAAATGGTGAAAGGTCTACCTCAAATCAACTTTTCTAAGGGTAAATGTTCATCAGATTCAGTGGATATGCATCCAAAGGGGAAGTTACAAAGAGGGAAGTCTTATAGAGCAACAAGTGTTCTTCAAATGGTTCACTTGGTATTAGCAGGTCCTTTTGCGTTCAACTAGGATCGCTACATACTTACCTTAGTTGATGACTTTTCAAAGTTCACTTGGGTCTACTTTCTATATAGTAAGGGTGAAGTTTTGGATGCATTTCTAGACTTCAAGGCTCATGTAGAATGAAAATCCAGAAAGGCCATCAAAGTACTATGCATGGATAATGGAAATATGGATGTGAACAAAAGACTTGAAAACTTTTGTAGACACGAGGGAATTGATCTTTAGATTCCTTCATCATTCAGTCCTCATAAGACAGATGTTGCAGCTTTGAGGATTCGAACTCTTAAGTCTATCGCAAGTTGCATGATTCATGCCAAGTCTCTAGATCCATCATGAAGTCAAAGAAATCTCCAGTGCCACTCACATTCTTAATTGTTCTCCTCATCCAACCTTAGATGGAAAAACTCCTTTTGAGGCATGGTGCGACAAAAAACCTATTGTGACACACTTCAGAGTCTTTGGTTCTCCTGCATGGGCAAACAAATCTTCCAGGGGACGCAAGGCACAGACATCTTAGCATTTTACCTTCATTGGTTATGAAGACAGTGTGAAGGCATATAGACTTCTAGATCCTGAGACACATCAGATTTTTGTAGAGGACGTACATTTTGAGGAAAGTTCTCCAAGCTTGTCCTCTACTCCTCTTCGCACATCATACAGTGTGGATACTGATAGTGACACCAGTGATCGTGCTTCAACAGATTCAGACACATGGAGTTCTATTGACAAATACAGTGAGAGGTCACTTCATTAGTTCAGTCCGCATGCATACATTGCCACAGTGATAGGTCCAGAACAACAGGGTACTTCCAGTCTTCCAAATACAAGTTCAGTGACAGATTTGGGAAATAGTATTGATGATCTACCTCTTCTTCTTGATGCAAAATTACCTTCTTCAGTTGTCACGAGGGTTCCATCTGATTCTCTTGTTCATCCTCTACATGATCAATCATCATAGGTTGAAGTGAGTGTGGATACTTATGATCAGCAGTTGCAGCAGGGTTCTTCATCAGTTGCAGAGTCAGTCACTTCTTTGGGATAGGTTCTTCAACCAGTTGAGCAGGTTTCAGAGACATCATTCATCCATGGGATTCTTTCCACACATAGTGAAAGCATCTCATTTTTACCCTTGGCATTGTTTCTTCCTAAGGGGAGGAACACCATTCTGCAGTCTTGGGTCAGCTTCTTCATTGGAGCATTCATTGTTTGACATTCTTCTAAGGGGGGGGAGCCCATCCTGTCTCTCTACCTCTTCTCATTATTCTGTTATGTATATATTGGATGTATGTCATAATGGGGGGGTCCTGATTACTCCATCCATCAATGCATCCTGCTTTATCTCTCTTTTTGGGGGAGGGTTTTTCCCATGAGGTTTTCCCTCTTTCCCCGCTTTATGGGAGATTACATATCATTAGGTACATGGGTACCTAACATGGCCTAGTAGCTAGGACCCATCTTGCATTTCATCCTAGATTGCGTAAGCTTAAGGGCATTCCCCTAACTTGCACTTAAGGGGGGGGGTTTGTGTAAATAAGTATTTACTTATTACACTTACTTAAGTTTTACTTAGGTTAATGCATTATTTAATTATTTTGCATTATTTAATTATTATTTTAGGTGAGACACTTAGGAGGTTTTGAACTCTCATTGAGTTACGCAACTCTAATCAGGCACATGGTGTCTACAACACATGAGTATGCATCCTTCACTAAGTTGTTATGATGACAACATAGTTTTCCACACTCCTCATTTAGCACATGTTGTCTACTCCACTGATTTGCGTGCTACACCATTGTAGTCTTATCCTCACATCATCACACTTAATCTTGTGCTTAATGGAGGATAATCCATATCTGGTGGACATGTGCCTGGTTGTATGACATGTCAAGGTGTTGACTTCTATGCATTCTAGAAGCTCTCTTGAGGACTTTATAATTAGGCACTCCTAGTGTACTCTTGCATCCAATTATTGAATGAATATCATCATTATGATCATACTCTGCCTATTTTGATCTACTATGTGCTTGTGTTGGATTCTTTAGTTCTTGGGTGAATTTTGGCCTAAGCCAAATTTTTACAATGATAAATGCACATCACGAACTGAATGTCAAGGACATTGAGATCTCTACAATGAAAATGCAAAATGAACAACTACAAAATGACCTGAAAAGAGAAAAAGAGATTGTAGAGAGCTTCAAAAAACCCAATGAGGTCATCAAGTACTTTGAGAAACTACTAAAATTACCAAGGGCTAGTAATGATACTTTAGGACTAGGATACACTAGCACTGAACAAGGAGAGTCATCCAAGACTATAGAAGAAAGAAGTAACAAAGGTAAGAACACTAAACCTACTTGTTATTTTTGTGGTAAAAAAAGACATACTTCTAATGTATGCAAGAGCAAGAACACCTATCAGCATGACAAACCTAAGAATGTGAGTCATTTTCATAAGTGCAAAAAGCAAGGACATCAAGCACATGACTGTAGGAATAGGACTATCAAAACACCAAGATTTGAAGGTCGCTAATACAATTACAAGAAGTATGGACATAGAGCTTTTGAGTGTAGATCAAAGTCTATGTGGACACCTAATCAGCCAGCAAGAGGAAATAACCATGAAAATCACTACAATTAGGACTAGAACAATAGGTATATCTATCATTACTGTTAGGAATATGGACACATTCCTGAAAATTGCATAAGAACACATTTCAGTGGAAACTACAACAGATGATTGAGTCAAACCACATGTTTTAGTTGTTTGAAGATTGGTCATATTAGCATCAATTGCCCAACAAGGTCAAAGGCACCCAATTCAAAGAACAAAAAAGGTAAAGAGAAGGTAGATGTTGAATACATCTGAGGAGAAATGAATAAGACATGGAAGAAGAAATATAGAAGCAACACATCAAATGAAGGGATCACTTCACCTAATAGGTCAAGTGGTCATATTTTATCAAACTAAGCAAAAGGAAAGCATGAGGGACTGATTTACAAAGCTTTATCATACATCGGTTCTTAAATAAACAAGTACTTAAAATAAGAGATAAGCATGATTAGAGATGCAAAGTTAAAATTTTAAGATTTCATAAGTATTGCCAAGTTTCCCTTAGATGCCGAGTTGATTGTCAAAATTAGTGAAAGCGAAATGATTAGTTGTAACTAAGTTGGTAGTGGAAGTTGAGTAAAGGAAAATTTTAGTTGAAGCTGAGTGAGGGATAATTCTGTGGATGTTGAGTGGTGAAAAGATAATGGAAACTGAGTGGACAACTATAAACACACTAAGCATTAAATGCTATGAAAATAGGGTATATTATTATGTTGTGAATCATTTTTCTTCATCATGAACAAAGAGAAAAGATGAAAAAGAGTGCAAAATGACTTCAAAATAGAGAATCCAACATTTGAGCTGATTTCAACTCCAATTTAGCAAAATTTCATCGAATTCAAGATATTTACATTTGTGCCAAGTTATGTAGTTTCACATTTTCTTTGTGTTCAAACCCTAGATCACACAAATGGCTTCTAGCTCTAGGAAAACATAGGAGAAAGAACTATTTGAGGTTCAACTAGTGTCCAACGAAGTGAAATAACTAGATTTCTAGCCAATACCTGAAGTGGCATATAAAAATAATCTAACCAGAGCCCTATCTATCATACCCCCTAAGGTACTTATGGTCCAAGACATTACGAGATGTTACAATTGCAAAATTGGAGCCATAGGAGACATGGAGATGAGGGAAGCCTATGAGAGATTGTGTGAAAATAGAGTATTGAAAGAAGAGTATCAAATTGTTGAGAAGAAGGGTTTGATGCATGCCCTAAAATTCCCCATAGTTTTCAAAACTAAATGGACCAGGATAGTACTTAGGCAGAATAAATGATGGAAGTTTATGGTTAGAGGATGGTCTAGTAAAGATTACAAAAAGGTTTGTACATAGAGTAATAGGGTACCCAACCCCAGATTGACCAAAGACCCTTAGGAGTGATTCTAAGGAAGCAATTGAGAAGAACACTGGTGGTAAGTGGAACAAGAGAGGGATGACAATAGACACTATTCAAGACCCTCTTGTTGACTTTGTTGTTAGGGTTATTGCACAAAAATTTTACCAATCCAACAGACTTAATAGTGTGCCTTGCATTATAGTAGATGTGGGCTACAAATTAGTGAAAAAGGATCATACTTATGATCTTGCAGAACTGTAACTGCAACAAATCAATGAAAATTTAGTAGCAATAAGAAGAACCAAGGGAGCATAATTGATGCAGAGTTACACACCGAAAGTGTACTCTTGGTCTAGATTGCACTTAGACCCTTCAAACAAGCCAAACTTGCTTCTAGTCTTAGGAGATCCTTAAAGGACCTTCCACTCTTGGCAAATAACCTTCTCACAAGGTTTGACAACCTTCTCAATGCAAGAAACAGGTAAGCAAAGTCTGCTCCCAATTTGCTTTTAGAAATAGCATCCCACAACTAGGCCAAAACAAGGATCTATGCTTTAGGCCTCTCAACCACTTGATTTGATGGTCAACACACCTTCACATATCCCAATGTACTCTGAATCAACAACTTTTCATATTCCCACACTTTTGTAATACACCCAACCAATACCTACCTAGTGAATCCTAGTAGGTCAGCAAAACCTGAGTTTCAGCCATATCTTTTGATTTCCCTAAACGACTTGGCAAATAAAATAGAGTTTCAGATACCCTTTTGACTTCCCTTAAAGACCTCCAAATCTTAAAATCTCACTCCACTCCAGCATATCCCAACCTATGCAAAACACGCAGTCCTAATAGGCCTAATTAGGCTTGGTTTGTTAAGCAAGTGTAAGGAAATGGGTACACAGAAAAAGATACTGACTTGGATGGTGTTAGGGAAGGTCTAAGACTTACAATTCAACCTTTGGTTGCACTCCAATCAACCGAACTTCACAATTCTACTTCCAAATCTGCATTCCGAGTTCAAATTCTATGCCTAACTTGAACTAGGGCATCATTGAAACTTGGACTCCCACCATGGAAACTACTCCTACTTCTAGAATCAACAAATGGTACATGTCTTCTCTCAGATTATTGGGTTTTGTACCCCTGAGGCCAATTAGGTGCACTCTAATGGCTCATTTGCACAAAACCCTGATTTTATGGAGGGTTTGGGACTGGTTTCACCCAATTTGCTCTAACTTTGTCCAAACTCCTTCAAATCACTCCAAATAAAATGCAATGAGTCAGTGGGACACCAAACTCTGCAAATCCACCATTAAACTTCTAGTCTCACGTCCGTACCACACGTGCAACCTCTGAAAACAGCGAATTAAACAGAAAAATAGGGAGTTCTTTATTCATCCAATGAAAAATCCGTACAAATGAAGTTCCTCTGTTCTTTTGGGAAGAGGATCAATATATTTATAGCCTAATGACACCTAAAAACCGACCTCCAAGGCAGTTAGAGGTCGAATGTAACTGATTTGCAAAAGTTGCACAATTTTCTTGCAAAAGTTGTCAGCAACTTTTTTTCAAAACTGCCGATATGAGCAACTTTTCATATGAAGACTTCAAAACACATTCTAAATGTGATATTATTGAGCATCATGGCTATTTAGGCCATATGAAACCCTCCTAAACACCTAAAACATATATACCCTATAGGCTACTTACATCCTTGGTTTATAGGGTCACCAAATAAGATGAAGTGCCTACACAAATGGGCTCATATTTATTCAAACCTTGCATAAAACTTCATAAAACCTCAAATTAAATCCAAAGAGGTATGAGGAAGGAAGAATGAATACAAGATGGAGTTTTTATCCATTCCTCTAATACCAAGCTTTGTGCTCTGCACCATACTACCCCTCTCCAAAAGAACTCAAGTCCCTTGAGTTGGGAATGGTGTTAAATTGATAGCCTGCTTTCTCTATCTCTGCTTGAGTCATCCATGTTGCATCCTCCTCAGGTAACCCAGCCCATTTGACCAAGTAGGTATAGTATGTGCCTCTTCGTGTCTCCATAGAAACTCTCTTGTCCAATATGCACTCAATTTGGAGTTTATGTGTCTTTGGCAATGCAACATCAGTAACCTACTCTTCCAGACCTGTACCTGCATCCACAATATCAGTAGGTTCTTTGAAAGCAAACAAATCAGAGACATTAAAGATTGGTGACAATCCAACATCCGGTGGCAATTCAATTTTGTATGCATTGTTCCCACATTTTTGTAGGATCTTAAATGGACCAATTTTCTTTGCCATCAACTTGGTATGTTGTCCCTTTGGCATCCTCTCCTTCTTCAAATGGACCATGACAAGGTCTCCAACCTTGAACTGCAAATCCCTTCTTTTCTTGTTGGCATGTTCTCTGTACTTGTCTGCAGATTTAGACAGTCTGTCTTTCACTTGGTGTTGTACCTCCTTCATCACTTGTGCAAAGTCTTGAGCTTGGGCACTTCTCCTCTCCATCTGACTGACATCCCTTAACTCTAGTACTCCCCTTGGGTGTTCACCATAAACAATTTGGAATGGTGTCAAACCAGTACTTCTGTTTACTGAATCATTGTATGCATATTCAGCTTGTGGTAATATATTATCCCATGATCCACCATATTGTTGTGCCAAGCATCTTAGTAGGTTCCCTAGTGACCTATTTGTTACCTCAGTCTGCCCATCTGATTGAGGGTGATAGGCAGAAGAAAAATTAAGGTTTGTTCCAAGTCTTTTCCAAAGAGTCCTCCAAAAATGTCCTAGGAACTTGGAGTCTCTGTCTGAAACAATAGACCTTGGTAAACCATGGAGTCTTACCACTTCTTTGAAGAATAGACCTGCAATGTTTGAAGCATCATGTGTAGTTTTGCAAGGGATAAAGTGAGACATTTTGGAAAATCTGTCAACAACCACAAACACACTATCATTTCCTGCCTTAGTTTTTGGTAATCCCAATACAAAATCCATGCTTATTGAATCCCATGGTCTGTCAGGGATAGGTAGAGGAGTATAAAGCCCTGCATTTGATGAGTGCCCTTTAGCCTTTTGACAAATTATACAAGATTCCACAAACTTTCTTACATCGGTCTGCATTTTTGGCCAATGGTAGAATCTCCTAACTTGCTCAAGTGTTTTGTCTAATCCAAAATGACCAGACATGCCCCCACTATGTTTTTCTTTGATTATATTCTCTCTATATGATCCCCTAGGAATACATAATTGTCCCCCCTTAAACAATAAACCATCTTGAATTAAAAAATCAGAGAGCTCTGTGTGATACTTGCCTTCCATGCTTTGGCAAACTTTATAAATCTCTTTGAAATCCTCATCTTGGCTGTATAGATCCTTCATACCTTCTATGCCAACGGTTTCAAGTTCAATTGATTGAACTAGGAGGTTTCTTCTACTTAGGGCATCAGCAACTTTGTTTGTGATCCCTTTCTTGTGCTTGATTGAGAAAGTATATGCTTGGATGAACTCCATCCACTTCATGTGTCTTTGATTCAATTTTTCCTGCCTGTTAAGAAAGCTCAAAGCCTGATTATCAGTAAAAACAATAAACTCCTTGGAAAGTAAATAATGCCTCCATCTTTTTAAGGATTGGACCATAGCATACAACTCTAGATCATATACTGAATATTTCTGCTTTGCTTCATTTAACTTCTCACTAAAGAAGGCTATTGGTCTGCCCTCTTGACTCAATACACCACCAATAGCTTTAGTGCTTGCATCACATTCTATGACAAACACTTTGTTGAAATCAGGGAACTTTAGGACTGGTTCTTGTGCTATCTTCTGCTTCAGCATTTGGAAAGATTCTTCTGCAGCATTAGTCCATACAAAATGACATTTCTTGCCCCCCTTAATGGTATCCACCATTGGAGCTCCCACTAAAATTCCTTATGAATTTTCTATAAAAATTACATAAACCATGGAAACTTTTAACCTCACCAGCAGTGGTAGGAGATGGCCAATTTATTATAGCTTCTACTTTGGATGGATCCAATTTCAAAGAGTCTTTAGAAATAACGAAACCAAGAAATATCAGTTCATCCTTCACAAATATACACTTTTCGAAATTGATCTTGAGATCTTCCTCATGCAATCTTTTTAGGACCAAATCTAGATGTTTGAAGTGTTCCTCTTCATCCTTGCTAAACACTAGTATGTCATCTAGGTATACCACAACAAACTTGTTAAGGAAAGGCTTAAGTACCTCATTCATCAATCTCATGAAGGTACTTGGGGCATTTGATAGCCCAAATGGCATCACAAGCCACTCATAAAGACCCTCAGTTGTTTTAAATGCTGTTTTCCACTCATCCCCTTTTCTGATCCTTATCTGATGGTATCCACTTTTTAAGTCTACCTTGGAGTAAATTTTAGCCCCTCCTAAACAATCCAACAAATCTTCCATTCTTGGCATGGGAAACCTATACCGGATGGTTATCTTGTTTATAGCCCTTGAGTCCGTACATAGCCTCCATGTTCCTTTCTTTTTTGGTGCAAGTACTGCAGGTACTGCACATGGACTCACACTCTTCCTAATCAGACCCTTAGATAGCAACTCTTCTATTTGTTTTGCTATCTCCTCATTCTGTTCTGGAGTCAACTTGTATGCAGCCTTATTTGGTAAAGTGGCCCCTGGTATGAGGTCTATACAATGACTCACCTCTCTCTCTGGTGGTAAAGTGGATGGTACACTCCCTGCCACAATCCCATGATACTTGTTTAGCAAATCCCTAACCTCCTTGGGTCCTACATCATCTTTTTTCAAATCTACTCTAGGCTTGACTAGGTTCCTTGATTCTTGTTTTGGTCTTATCACTATTGCAAAGCAGGGTGTGTCCTTTTCTTTTATAGTTTTGAGGAATTCCTTCTCCCCTAATAAAGTCACACTACTAACTATATGGTCTGATTTGTTATCATCAGGCAATGGCCTCATTGTATACTTAACACCTCCCTTAGTTATTGTATAAATGTTGGTTTCTCCATCATGCCTTGATTTTACATCAAACTGCCATGGCCTCCCTAATAAGAGGTGACATGCATCCATCTCAGTGACATCACACAAAACTTTATCAGAATACTCTCCTAATGTGAACTCTACCCAAACTTGTTCATTTACCAATGTTTGTTTGTCTTTTGTCAACCAAGAAGCTTTATAAGGGTATGGGTGTGGTATCCTAGGCAACTTTAATTTATCCACCATTTCTTTAGATGCTATATTTTCAGTTGATCCTGAATCCACAATTAACTTACATACCTTTCCTTTCACCTTGCAATGTGTCCTGAACAATGTTTTTCTCTGAGGTGGTTCTGCAGGTTGTGGCACCTTCAAAAGTGTCCTTTGCATCATGAGGCACTCTCCAGTTTCAGGATTAGCAAGTCTGGAGGTTGTGGTGTGATAGGATGAGATGCTTTGCCCATCCTCTTCTTCTTCTTGCAATAGATTAATTCTCCTATCTCCGGGTCTGCTGCTGTCTCCTCCTTTTTGGGGACATCTAAAGGATTGATGCCCTGTCTGATTGCAAATAAAACACCTACCAGTGAAGACCTGGCCTCCTCTGCTCCTGTTGCCATTCCTTCCTCTATTGCCATTATTGCCTCTGCCTCTAAAAGATCCTCTTTGACTGGTATCCATATTCTGATTCTGATTTTCATCTCTGAAACCAGAGCCTCTGCCTTGAAATCTGCCTCCTCTTCCTCTGAAATTATTGCTACCTCCTCTTTTGTTGGTGTTTGAATCACCTCTCCTCTTATGCTTCTCTTCAATCTTCAATGCAAGATTAAAACACTGGTGTATAGACTCCAAATTTACTAATGTCAATTCATCTTGAATAGAATACTTCAAGCCACTTACATATCTGGCTAGTTTTTGTTTATTTGTCTCATTGACCTTGGCTCTTAATGTCAAGTTATGGAACTCTTGTGTGTATGTGCTCACATCAAGATCCCTTTGTTTGAGGTTATGCAACCTTTGGTTCACAAGGATTTCATAATCCTCGGGCACAAACTGCCTCTTAATCTCTGCTCTCATTTTTTTCCAAGTAGTTATGGGCTCCTTGCCATCCTCAGCCCTCTCATTCTGAACAAAATTCCACCAGCTTAGTGCTGCACCCTTCAACTTAGTCTTGGCAATCTTTACTTTTTGGCTTGGTGGAATGTGGTCACATTCAAAGTGATTGTCCATGGCTTCAAGCCAATCAATGCATTCATCAGGATTGAGTTTTCCTTGAAATGTAGGGATCTCTCCACCCTTGACTCCCATCCTTTCTAGTGCTTGTAAGAGAGGCCTTTGATCAGGTGGTACTGCTGCTGCATTGTCATCTTGCTCCACCTCTTCATTTTCTGATTCATAGTTTTCTCCTCTCTTCAACTTGCCCTTGAGTCTCTCCAACTCTCTCTTGACTGCTCTATTCTCTTCTCTAAAGGCTCTGATACCACCTTGATGCAGAGTTACACACCGAAAGTGTACTCTTGGTCTAGATTGCACTTAGACCCTTCAAACAAGCCAAACTTGCTTCTAGTCTTAGGAGATCCTTAAAGGACCTTCCACTCTTGGCAAATAACCTTCTCACAAGGTTTGACAACCTTCTCAATGCAAGAAACAGGTAAGCAAAGTCTGCTCCCAATTTGCTTTTAGAAATAGCATCCCACAACTAGGCCAAAACAAGGATCTATGCTTTAGGCCTCTCAACCACTTGATTTGATGGTCAACACACCTTCACATATCCCAATGTACTCTGAATCAACAACTTTTCAAATTCCCACACTTTTGTAATACACCCAACCAATACCTACCTAGTGAATCCTAGTAGGTCAGCAAAACCTGAGTTTCAGCCATATCTTTTGATTTCCCTAAACGACTTGGAAAATAAAATAGAGTTTCAGATACCCTTTTGACTTCCCTTAAAGACCTCCAAATCTTAAAATCTCACTCCACTCCAGCATATCCCAACCTATGCAAAACACGCAGTCCTAATAGGCCTAATTAGGCTTGGTTTGTTAAGCAAGTGTAAGGAAATGGGTACACAGAAAAAGATACTGACTTGGATGGTGTTAGGGAAGGTCTAAGACTTACAATTCAACCTTTGGTTGCACTCCAATCAACCAAACTTCACAATTCTACTTCCAAATCTGCATTCCGAGTTCAAATTCTATGCCTAACTTGAACTAGGGCATCATTGAAACTTGGACTCCCACCATGGAAACTACTCCTACTTCTAGAATCAACAAATGGTACATGTCTTCTCTCAGATTATTGGGTTTTGTACCCCTGAGGCCAATTAGGTGCACTCTAATGGCTCATTTGCACAAAACCCTGATTTTATGGAGGGTTTGGGACTGGTTTCACCCAATTTGCTCTAACTTTGTCCAAACTCCTTCAAATCACTCCAAATAAAATGCAATGAGTCAGTGGGACACCAAACTCTGCAAATCCACCATTAAACTTCTAGTCTCACGTCCGTACCACACGTGCAACCTCTGAAAACAGCGAATTAAACAGAAAAATAGGGAGTTCTTTATTCATCCAATGAAAAATCCGTACAAATGAAGTTCCTCTGTTCTTTTGGGAAGAGGATCAATATATTTATAGCCTAATGACACCTAAAAACCAACCTCCAAGGCAGTTAGAGGTCGAATGTAACTGATTTGCAAAAGTTGCACAGTTTTCTTGCAAAAGTTGTCAGCAACTTTTTTTCAAAACTGCCGATATGAGCAACTTTTCATATGAAGACTTCAAAACACATTCTAAACGTGATATTATTGAGCATCATGGCTATTTAGGCCATATGAAACCCTCCTAAACACCTAAAACATATATACCCTATAGGCTACTTACAGCCTTGGTTTATAGGGTCACCAAATAAGATGAAGTGCCTACACAAATGGGCTCATATTTATTCAAACCTTGCATAAAACTTCATAAAACCTCAAATTAAATCCAAAGAGGTATGAGGAAGGAAGAATGAAGAAAAGATGGAGTTTTTATCCATTCCTCTAATAGCAAGCTTTGTGCTCTGCACCACTAATGCAAGTTTGGTGCAATTTTGATTTGCATATTTTTCTATGTACAGAAAGAGTTTCCATCTTTTGGTAAAGTAGTCTAGAAAGAAAATAGGTCTCATAGCTCAAGCTAATGAATATATTGAACAAATGGGAGCTAATTTTGAGACCCTTATGACTAGCTATTTTGAAGACTTCAAGAAGACCATGAAGCAAAGGCTAAGGATACCAGTTTCATTGGTAGAGGAGCTTGTAAATGATGTGTGTTTTCTTGTAGATATTGACTACACCTATATTCAAGCTACTACACCAAGAGTTAGATGGCTAAGACCTCTTGGCTATGAAATAAACATAGATGAGGCATCAATAGTTATAATTGCACTACTAACTGAGGAAGTAGACAAAAGTGCAGCACATTTTGGAACCTATGATATAGTAAGGTCAAAGGAGGATATGGAGTTGAAGACTACCTCCACACTAAAGAAGAAAGACAAACTTGTGAAGAAACTTAAGGCCAAATTTGGTGAGGGCACTATAGAAGAAGAAGAAGAAGGTGAAGAAGTTGATGACAATGTAGAAGAACAAGGACAAGAAACACTTGTTTTGACCCAAGGAATGGGTGAGGATGTAAAAGAAGAGGAAGGTACCGAGCAAGAAGCACCCAAGGTTGAACCAAACAAAATAAAGACATAGAAACAACCAGTTGCAGAACCCAAGGGGAATAAGAAAGTAATAAAGCCAAGCCTAGACAAGCCAACTACAAGGGTAGATACTAGGGCAACAACACAAGTGGAAAAGGAACAGAGGAAGCAAAAATCCACAAAGCAAGGAGGGCCTATAGAACAAAAGAAAAGAAGAAAATATGTTGCACCCCTAGTCAGATGAAGAAAAGAAAGAGTCTGAAAATGATCAATTGAAATTGGTAAGACATTCTACCAAGTCTAATTTGGAAAGTATTTGTGATAACATTAGGGACAATGTAGATTTAACTAGTTTAAAGACCATTGATTTTAATAAATTTTAAAGAGAAGAATAGAACATAGTGGAAGAGTCCATCTACACTATGATGGCCAAGTTCAAGACCACCCCACTTGAACTGGACAATTTTATGCCTAAGGAGCTAAGCTACATTGTAGAGAATAAATGGCATTACTGCCTTAATGTGGAAAAAGAAATAAAGGAGTCCATATTAGCTCGTGTGATGCTAGACCTTACAAAAGATCAAATAACTAAGGCTAGTAAGAAAAATGGGAGCGAATTTGCACCCAAATACATAGCCTTTAGTATTTTATAGAATAAAATAGAGGATGTTGTAAAGAAATCCACACAAATGTGGAAATTAATTTATGGATTGACTGTTGTCAAGGGAGGGTAGGAAGATCCCTTTGAGGGAAGAAATGATGAGGAGGAAGAGGAAAATGAAAAAGATGAGGAAGGAGAGAAAGACAAAGAAGAGGAAATAGTGGAGAAGACACAACAAGGTGAAGAGGCAACAACTGAGGAGAAACAGCTAGAACAGAGTGTCCAAGACACCCAATTGCCACCACCAAGTCCTCCACATATAGCACTTGCAGAAACTGTAATTTTAAAGGATGTTCCTGACACCTCGGGTCAGAACATCAATCCATTGACTACAGAGGATCTCAAAAGGATCCTTCACCAAACAACATTGCAATCACAATTGTGCACAAATCATGTTTTGGTGAGTGTCGAAGAATTGCAAAATCTTGTAGTAGAGATTACTAGGGAGAAGGTTAAAACAAAAGAACAACCTTCACAACCTTCTATAGCTATAGAAGACCAACCAAAAGAGCAAGTGGCATAAGAAACAACTATTAAGGTTGATCTCACATTCATAGCAACAACTACTACTAAGGAGCCAACAAAAGAGTAGACAAGACAAGATGTTACTACAACACAAAGCCAAGGTGCACCTCCTCAAATCATTATCATTGATCAAGGTAGTAGAGAATAAGAGAAGAAAGAGGAGAAACCCCCTAAGGAAAGAGAGCAAGAGGCAATATAGACATTGGTAAACTTGCCTACTACAGGGACTCCTATCAACTAGCCGAGCACTGATGTAGTACCACTGCAAATTTCAGAACCAGGCTCGAGCTCCACCAAGGTAGCAAGGGTAATTCACTATGGAGACCTTGCACTTGATGAGGAAATAGTCATAGCTAGTTATGACTAAAAAATAATGAACCTAGCATAGATAAATGAAGTGCAAGAGGCACTTGAGAGGAAGAAGAAGTAGGAGATACTCAGAAATGAGTATAGACAAAAGAAAGCACTAGTATAGATCAAAGATATATTCCTTGATGCATTTAGCTTTCCTATACTTGATGAAACAAAGCCCATCATGGAGTAATTGTCCAATATAGTTGGCCAGGTACAAAACAAAGACCTTGATAGTAATCTTAAATTATTATAATGGTCTGAAAAGAAATTTCAAATGAAAGTTAATGAGAAGATATCCAATGAGATAGCACTGTCACAAGTTGAGCTAGCCAAAAAGTTTTAAAAATTGAAATAAATACTTGAGAATATATTCTCATTATAATCCAAATTGTGTGACTCATCATACTTTACACAAGAAAATAGCCAAAGGATACTAAACTTGGAACGTAATCTTAAGATATCTAGCACATAGCTACATAAAGATTCAACTCAAAGTGAGAAGCATTTTGCAACAACACTTCACACTCAGAAGGAGCTAGTTATATTGATAGTAGAAGAGGCCAATGTTAAGGCCAAATTGATACAGATTCAATCTGCTATTACCCCACATCTGGAAGTACTACATAAGGAAATGGCCTATGTAGAAAACATTTAAAAGAAAGACCCCAATCTTTCTACCTTAGAAGGCCTAGTACATCTTGCAGCAGAGACAACCATCCAACACAAATAATTGGAAATTGCCTTAGACAATTGGGATGCTTCTCTAAAGATGATAATGGAGGTAAATAAAAAATATTTGGCTAAATATTCTATTCATTTTTAGGACCCTTTAGCATAAATGTCAAAAATGGGGAGAAATTACATTTTTGAAGATATTCATTATTGCATATAATAAGAAAGGGGGAGATACTACATTCTTTGAAGGAGGAAATAAAGAATATCCAAAAGGGGAGATATTCATGTAACACAATTTTGAAGAAGAAATAAGAAAATAAAGTCAAAAGGATGCAAAAATTGCAAGAAGATGGGAGCAAAAACAAAGGGTGAGTAAAAACAAAGTAGAAACAAGGTACACAAAAATAGAGACAAAAGAATGAGAAGGTAGATAATGGAACTAGGATGAGACAAATTTAGCACAAGAGTCTTTGGTTGCAGGAGTGAAATTTTGGTTACAGAATTGGCACATCAACTCATGGGGGGTTACAAACTTTTGAGGTATATAAAATTTTTGAACAAGTTCTTGAAGTCTTGTACATATGCCGAACAAAATGTGTAGTATACTCATAAAAATCAGATTCATAATGTTTAGTTAAGTGTTTTTGCCACTTATGTCAAAGGGGGAGATTGTTGGTCTCAGATTGGTTTTGAAAATTGAGTTTCAACACACTTAACCAATTATTAAGTTGATGCCATGTATAATACAGATACCGAGCTACAGTGTGTGCCAAGCCAGAGATTCAATAGGTGCCAAGTGAACTTCAGGTTTTGAGTGAAGTTCAGGTGCTGAGAGATAAGTGATGCCAAGTCATTATAGGTGCCGAGCAAAGTAGATGTCGAGTGAAACAAAATTGCCATAGGAGTCGAGTGAGACAAAATTCCTATATGTGTCGAGCATCAATAATTAGTAAGTGTTGAGTAACATAGAATCAAGATATGAGTTTGTGCCTTCAAAAACTCAGATGTAAACTATTTTTTAGCTAACTTAGGACGAATCTCAAAGGATCTTGAAGGTAAGATCAAATCTTTTGCATTACCTATGTAATCAACATGCAACCAATAAGAAAAATGTAGAAGGCATGCAACCAATAGGAAAAGTGAAAGAATTGAGTGAGAAATAAGGAATGAATATTGATCATAGATTCATACCTAACCCTAAGTCTTTGAAGCCTTTAAAAGGAGGATGGAACCCCATCGTGTGAGAGCATGAGTAAGAGATTATGTGAGAATGGTAGTGAAGTGCAAAGGGGTGGAAAAGACTTAGAAGGAACATAAAACCATTGCAAAATTCAGTTAGTCAAGAACAAAGTATCAAAATTTCGAAGAGAGACATATTAGATCAAGCAAGGATCAGAAAAGATAGAGTAGAACGAGGATCTGGAATCAACAATTAAGGATTGCAAGTCATCAGGTCAAGACTTTCTAATACTCTCTAGCAATTGTATTAGGAATGAAAATCCTATGATGATATGTTGGTTTATTAGCCATGTTGTAAGCCTTTAAACAAGGTGCTAAATCCTTTAACAGGGTAACATTCCAAGTGAATATTTGTAAATCCTTTAACCAAGTTGCTTTTAACAGGGTGTAAAGTCTTTAACAGGACAGGCCTTTCATAGGGTAGACCATTGGAAGTGGTCAAATTTTGTAACCTGAAACAATTACATATTGCTACAGTGATACTTTGTGGGTGTCATCCCCACCCTAGTTTTACCTTCTTATTTTGGAGGGTTTCTAGGTTACCAAATTCTTGTGTTATCTATTTTCATGCATGTCTTTACTTTAATGTTTACTAGAAGAATTAGATGCATGTGAATGATTTTAGTTAAAAGGTTTTAAAGAGGTTAAAGTTAGTTAATTTTGATTCACCTCCCCCTTAGAAGTAAATCTTCCCACTTGTAAATTCCAACATCTCTCTCTCTCAATTTTTCTCTCCCTCTCTCCCTATCCCACCTCCTACTCTCTTCCCATCTTCTAATCTCTCTCATTCTCTACCCTCTCTGCCTCTCTCCTTCCCTTTCTATTGAAATTTAGGCTTCAAGAGTGCATGTACACTAAATCACATACGTGCAATTAAGACCTAGATTTTAAAAAGATTAAAATAGCATGCACATTCTATAGTGTACACACACTATTTAAAGCTTTGCATTCTACCAAGCCTAAGGCTTGGTTTTTCTTTGGTTATTCAACCCAAACGTTTGGAGTCTCTAAACTAGTATGTGATGTGTTTTTCTACAAACATACAAAAAATGATTAATTTTTCTTGTGTGTTCTCCTTCAAATTTCCATGTGGTTGAGCATTGATAAAATCAGGTTACATGACATTGTAGGTCTCTGTGTTAGCTATATAACTATATAATTTATTTTTTTTTTGAACTATTTCAAGCCTTTCAACTATAATTTTTTTTGAATGTATGTCCATTTTTTGTCAAAAACCAACATGTACTAATTGGGCTGTAGATTTTAGCTCGTTCATTGAATTTTGCAACAACTCAATTCCTTAGAAACTAGACTCCATTCTACACATTTTGGATTTTTTTTTTTTGATTTTAATTAGTTTTCAATCATTTCTAGGGGGAGCACACAGATATTTCACATTTTTGAGATGTGTCCAAATTAAAAAATTCATTAAAAAAATACACATTATAAAATTACCTAAAAAATTTGGGATAAACTACACAGTGTTAGGTAACTTTGACCAGAGTGACTAAAGAATTTCAAAAAAAAGTTAAAATTTTAGGGGGGCCACACTTTGTACCATGTTAAGTTTTTTTTGAATAAACAATACCACTTTCTATGGCCCCCTTTTTTGAGGACCTAAAGCTAAACCATTTTGAAAAAAAAAAGTAGTTTATAAACTAGATTCAAAGGACTACTACTTTTGTTTTTGTCATATCTTAAAATTTTGAGAGTAACTATCTTCAAATTCTTGTCAAAGTTTAGAAATTGTTGAATTTAGAAAAAAGGTGTCCACTTATACCCCCCTTTTGGCACCACAACTTGGTGCATTTACCCTAACATATCATCACTTTGTACCACCATTGAGACCGGATAATGGTTAGATTTTGATAATTCTAAAATTCTTCTTCAAAGACAACTAGTACCTTATGCCATTCTCCTAATAGGAAGATTCTTTCTAATATTTTAGCAATGTGAGAGAATCCCTTTCTTTTGTTTGTCCATGTGAAATGTCCACCTTTAGTAGGTACTTCCCAAAGTGTATTGTTCTATAAAAAGAGATGAAATTCTTCCTATACAAAACCTAGATAGCCCCAACCATTTTGTCTGCCATTGTCAGGGTGGCATTAAAATCTCCTACAATTACTTTGAACTCATTGCTTAAAGAGGCACAAAAAGTAGAAATCTCCCCCCACACAACCTTTTTGTCTTCCATCTTAGTAGACCAATACACATTGATCAAAACTACAGATAAATTTATAGTTTGAGTAGAGAATCTGAAAGCTTGCCAAAATCTAGCCTTCACTAGGGGATCTTCCTTTAGAAGCCTTGGATTCCATAGTATACCCAAACTTCCTGATGCTCCAATCGCCTCAACAAAGAACCTTTTATGTTTGACTCCAACAACCTTCGCCACCTCCTCTACTTCCATCTTAGTTTCCTGAATGCATATTATACCTACTTTTGCTTGATCAAGGGATCACTTGATCAAATATCTTTTGTCAGGAGCATTATAGCCCCTAACATTCCATGTTATGAATTTCATTGTCTCCTAGGAGAGACAATGTCCCTCTTGGATCTCAAGCGGGTTTGACCTCGCATATTACCTATATCTGCTAATAATTCCAAGTTATTTTTCCTCCCTTTTTTTTTTGCGACCTTCTTGACTACTTATTGGCCTTGCACAATTTTGTTTGTGAAATTGTTCATGGTTCTACATTCCCTAATCCTTCCTCTTCCATCAAATCTCCATCTCCTAACTGCTCTTCAATTTGTGGGATTCCTCCAAGATATACAACTCCCCTTTTTGTGGGTGAGGAAAGTGGGTTGATCTCATCCTCCACTTTCAATGTCTTCAAGTCCTCTAAAAGTTTGTGTAAAAGATTCAAAACATTCCCTTCCTCTCTGTCCTAATTAACCATTTCTTAAATTTATACCATCCTAGCCTCCATAAGCTTTGAAGAGTCCTCTTGTGCCACCATTAAAACATGTTCCCTACCAACCTCCTACCCTCCCAAAGAAAATTTTACCATACCTATTAAACTTTGATAGAACATTTCCTCCCTAATTGTACCTTCCATTACCAAAGGACAAACCATTTCAATATTTATTACTTGATCCAACAGGAGCTTAGTTTCCATTTCAACTCGGTCAAGTTCCTCCCCTATTGTTTGTGAGGGACCTAGGTTTGTTCTTAACTCCATAGTCCTTTCCTCCACCAGCTCCTTGTCTTTTCTTGTTGACGTTGCATTCTTCCTCTGTGTAACCCCAAATCTTACAGAGTTTACATCAGTTGATAGCTTCCTCAATCTCAATCTCTCGCCACCAATAACCCTCAACTATTTTGATCTCAATAACATGAGGAAGCAAGGGATGCAATTTCTAGATAATACATATCCTAACATACTGGCTAAAATCTTTCTGTTCAATGGCTTCGTCCACTTTAATGAATGAACCTAGTCTATCCCATATCATTTTAAAAATATCCTTATTCCAATACTCATGCAGAAGGTTGTATAGCCAGATCCAAATCAACATCCTCCACCTTTAATTTCTTAGGGTTGAAGTTGGGTAACCATTTTTTAATAAAGAAACCCACTCTATCTATCAGAAAGGGGCCATTAAACATAACCCTAGATTTCTGTACTTTGGTCACCATTGTGATTAAAAAGAAGTCATTGGTCAGGGTCTTGATCATTGTTTGTGGTCCCTAGGTGTCTAAAATCCATTGCTTCATCTTGGCCAAAGTTGGCCATCATCCCCCCCATTTCATGAAGAAAGCCCTTTCTCTTAAAAGAGATACTATGGATTTCCATTCCTCTTAATCTATTCGAATATTGATCACTTTATTATTTACTATCTCCGAGGAGTCCTTAGTTATTGCATTTGGCCTCTTATTGACCTCCTTTCTAATTCATCCCCCTACATCTCCTAATTTCCTAAACTTAGAGGGTGTGAAATCCTTATGGTGGTATGGACCATCAACCATATGCCAATGCTTGTCTCTTCTAAACTCCTTACATCCTTCATGCTTATCTAGTTGTGATCTAGATGGTTGCCATGGAAACCTAAAACTTGCAAGTCTATCTCTTCCCTTCTGCAAATGATGTTGTCCCCAAACTCTTAAAACCCTAATTTCCTTCTCCTCTTTGCCATGATCCATCAATTAAGTATTTTATAATCTCAAAATATATTTTTTATTAACCACATTAACGTCATGTAATAACCATCTTTATAAAATATAACATTATTTTATTAACATTAGATTCGATATATTTTAGTATGTAATAAATATTAAACCTTGAAATAAAATGATTTATTAGTTGATAGGCTTTTCAGTATGAAGATGTCTACTGACTTTTAATGTCCTTTAAAAAATAATTCTTGATGCCAATTTTGGCAATGATGGTTTTGCTCATGGTACACTAAAATCAAACAATGACAAATAAAAGCTTGGCTGTAGAAAAAGGGTAAAAGTGTGAGGCAAGGAAGATGTCACACTATCATAGAGTTTAAAGTTGTTTCATGATGCTTTGCAAAGGGAAAGAGGTTTGTCTCCTCCAAACACCGAGCTTCTTCTAGTTTTTTGATAGAGACCTGCTATAGCCTAACCTAGGAGAATGGGGATATGAAAACACAAAATGTTCTTTTAATCTAAAATAGGAACATATTAATAAAAAAATAATGAAAATGGCATGTCTACTTCATTCTATTAAATTAATATTAAATTTATGTAATAAACATTCAATGAAGAAACACTTTAATTCAAATAAAAAACCAAAAGATAAATAAATGTAAACAAACCTAAAAGTTTATCTTTGGAGCTTATTTGTTATATTAGGAATTATATTTGTACTTTTGACAATTTAAAACAATAGTGGCTAAGTACTTGCCTTTAGTTATGTAAGTAAGTATAGTTATTAGTATTCTTTATTTTTAATTTTGGGATAAAGTAATAGTTATAATTTACATTTGATTAATGTGTGAGAACAATAGTTTAAAATTCTACTATAATTTTGAATGAACATATTTTAATCAATACTGATAAAAAAACAAAGTTATAAGATGACTAATATTATAGTTACTTTATAATTAATTCAACAAAATATATTAATTGAAACATACATTATAATTAAAACTAAGGAATAGTTACTAATTTCAATCTTAATTTATTTATTGTAATTTTAGTAATAGTTTATATGTAATGGTTATGATGGAATTAATTATTTCTTAGGTTCATCTAATTTAGCACTATTTAATTAGTTACTTTTTCTCACTTTTTTTTTACATTATATATATATATATATATATATATATATATATATATATATATATATATATATATATATATATATATATATATAAAATTTATTTTAACATATTTATAAACTATTCAATATTAATTTTAGAAATCATAAGAGAAAAACATAAAAAATCATTTATATAATATGGTTATGAGCAAGCAAAAAATTTTGGGATAAAAAATGAGTAAGGACCAAGTAAGACAAAATTTACATTTTATAAAAAATATATATCAACAATTCACAAACCTGAATATAAACCTCAATACATTCAACCAATTAAAATATAGAAAATTAATTTGTAAAGATTAAAAAGTTAAAAAAATTTCATGCATCAAGATATACAAAAACAATCAAATTTCATGCATCAAGATATATAAAAACAATCAAATTAAAAGAATTATAATTGGTGGATTGGAGTGAAGAATTCATAAAATGTGACAATAGTACTTAGCCTATCGGCAAGTACTAAAAATGAATATAAAGGTAGACATGATTACAAGTGTGATAAAGGACAAGACAAATTTATATAAAGATGGAGTGTTTATTATAAATATCACCAAAGAAATTGCACAATATTGTTTTATTAAACAATAGTTTGACATCAAATCCTTTAATTTCTAGATTTTTAAAAACTAATTGTCAAATAAAATAGATATCGTGAATAGAATATTCTAGTTGTTTGATTTCATCTTAGAATATTTTAAAACATAATATCATTATTTATTTTTAAAATAATTTTAATTTTATTTAAAATTAAAAATATATTCAATTAATAATTTAGCAAATTTCAAAGTTTACTATATATTTCACAATTTGAATTTTAAAATTAAATCATAAATTAATTTATTTATCCACTTTACTAACAAAAGTTTACAAATAATAACTATAGTGATAAATCTTTTAATACATTCTACACTCCAAGGACTTAACTTAGTTTAAGAATATTGTGAATATAACAACTGATTTCAAATAATACAATTACTATACAACCGAGGGGCACTACTAGCAAAATGCCTTAAATAAAAACATAGGGGGAAAAGCATTGCAATGGTTTTCGATTTTTAATTTTGCATTTTTTGTTTTCTTTCCTGTTACGATTCTGCGGCCATGAATTTATGATCTACCTGAAAATAATTTTGCTGCACTTGGGAATTCCTCCTGCAGATGAATGTGTTCTGGATGTCTACCATTTCAAATAGGTATGTTGTCGCTGCCATTTCGCGTCATTGTTGGACATTATCAATTTATTTCTCCTTTGTACCTTTTATGAGCATTGCTTGGTAAATTTGTTCTTTTGCATAGATTTCCATTTTGGAAGCAATGAGGATTGAATATGGTGCTTCCTTTTCCTCTTTTACCAAATGCCCTGACTAGGGTACAACTCTGTGCATTCTATTCAACACTACTACTCTCCTTTTCTTATTGGGGCTTCATTACTTTGAATATCTAATGCGCTAGGTTTTGCATATTCATTTAATAAAATGCCCTCGACACCACAGTTTCTGATTAGAATCTTCTATTTTGAAGCACCTATGCGCGTTAACAGAAGCCCGAGATTCCCCATGCACATCCCTGAAAACTCTGATTGTAGCTTATGTTGGGGGTACTTGGTGACCAAACCCGAGGGTTTCTTGATTGGAAAAGGCCCATGTTTTCTGTAACATATATGTGTTGTCTTGCAATGCCTTTTGTGTTCCTACAACTTTTCCCTTTAACAAGATCGTTGACAGGTATAACAATGGAGGGCTTCCAATAATTTATGTTTTGTAGGCTTATACTAGGGTTTTAAATAAGGCTTTTATAACTTGCCGCTTTTATATATATATATATCGTCCCTTACTCTAGCAGAAAGAAAACATCCTGAAAACCTATTTCCTGTCCCCACGTCCCGAAAATGAAAAAAGTGTTTTGTATACTGATTCTCAACATTCCTGAAATTAATGGTCTTGCATCACAAATACGATTTTTTTTTGCCTAGAAATCAGTCAAGTAATGATGCTTTGTGGATTTCACTGATTTACAGGGTTCTTCACCAGTGCCGTCTTTACAATTCCAGTAGACTTGGAAAAATACAAAATGTGTTTTAGCAAAACCAGCCTTGATTTTTTTGTCTAGAGGTGTTGTAGATGTATGATCCATGTTTCTCTTGAACCTGCAATTCTTATAAATTTTATATTTATAGATTCAAGATCTGACTTAAAGAGGCTCGTTATCTCATAACTTCCATCTATTTCTAAATTGATAAGTAAGAATAAATGTTTTGTTTTATAGAGCAAGATAGAAAATCTATATGCGAGGCAGATGTAGAGCCATGGGAAATGAGATTTAGCAACTCTTGATCACATGTAATTAGAAGTTGTAAAACTAAAATATCAACCAACTTTTCCACTGTCTCTCCAGTGCGCATGCTGAAGATAAAAATGTGCATACATGTATAAAGTATGTACAGGACAAATACACTATGCCCAAATAAGTACAGGACAAATACGCTATGCCCAAATATTATTTGATAGGCTGTGCCCAGAAATGTAATCATATTCTTTATAATATCTTCCAAAATATGCATATGAATGTTGGCGATGTTTATTGTAACTATTATCAAATGAATCTAAAATGAATTTGTTGATTATAATGCTTCATAGTCTCCATAGTAAATGGAAGTCTTAGATGAAGAAGACCTGATACCTCTTGAACTCAAAATTTATAAATGCTCAATACAAAATTATTTGAAATGCTTGGAGATTTTCAAGCTAATTTGACTGATAAAGAAAAACCTTGGATCGAGTAGTTTGATTATTGTGGCCACTGAGTGAACGTGCTTTCCAAAATGGAAGTTGAACAGGGCATTCATGTGTGCAAATACATTCATAGGCAAGCACACAAAATGTAAAAGCATGAGCAAAGAATATCAAAGGTTTGACAAAGTAATTCAGTATGTTCATCACAAAATAACATTATTATTACAGTTGCAGTAGTGTCGTTGGTAAGCACGATGGAAGCTCAAACAAGGCAATGGCAACTACATCAAAGTACAAATCTGAAATTTTAAAACAAGCTCCACCAACCATTAAAGTGTGAGTGTCAAATGCTATTTGCATGGAGATATATATCATAGACAAAATGACTCAATTTTTGGTTTGATAGAATGCAGCAAGCAAATGAAATAAATATGGAATGTGCATGAAATAGACTTTGCAGGGAAATTCTCACTATATCTTTGAGGTGATATAGTTTGTTTTCCCAGCAGCCTTAGCCCATATGTAAAATTCAAGATAAGTATCCTAAATACCACTTTTGATTTAGTTGAATATTAAAATTATTGCACAGCTTATATTATCATCAGCATAGTTGAGGAAGAGGAGTAGATGATATTTATAGAATGCTTTATACAATAACTTTATTTAATGAAGTTGAGAAAATACTCTCAGATTTTTAACATCTCTTTCTATGTTTGAAATGGTTGGATCGTAATACTTTGAGAAGTTTTAAGTCACTGTGATGGAGTGCATGGATTATGAACATAATTAAACTGGGCTGTTAACACACCATATTATAGAAAATGTCATGGACTGAGAAAGATTAATTAATGTTTTTAGATTGGATAGTTATGTCAGCTCAAACTATTTTTTGGGACATAATAGTTACAATACAAAGAAGATCATGAGTGTTATTTAAAATGCTGACACAATGTCTCATGAAGACATATGGTGCAATGGAATAAAAATTTATGGATAGTTCACAATGCGAGTTTATGGTAATCATGATCTGTGTTTATGGTAATAAATGTGGATAATACAAATACACCTACTAAAAAAAATACAAACTAACATCTATTAGAGTATTACTGTATTTATATTGTGCATTATATGGTTTGTATTTATGTTTTCAGCACTGTCAAACTAAATTTTAAAACTTAAACAGGAGGGAAAACCTGAAGGCCTGAATTTTGATTTAATTATACCCTACTGCATCTGAGATTATGAGCTACATGGAGAATAACATTATCATTTTATGAAGGTTGATAGGAAAATTAATTGGTCTAGGTAAACATTAAAAGTTTCCTTTGGCTGTGCTACAGTATTAGTTAAGTCTGTAGGGCTACAAATTATCTCGAGTACTGCAGTTATGATCATTCAATTTCAGACTACTATACCGACTAGTAGTATTCCACTTTCATTGTTAAATTTTTTTAACAATGCTTTTAGTTGTTTCTGATCATAATATTAAATATTATTTACCAAATAGCTAACTTGCAAATGTCCTCTAGTAAATTGAATCATATATCTTTATTGCAATTTGAACTTCATAGTAATCTTCTCTGTAGTAACTGTTACACAATTATTTTTCCATTTACCTTTTTGTCTGTTGAGCATTTTTTAAACTGATACCTGATATATTCAATGATGGGAATGGCTATGATATCTTAAGAAAATATTTCAAGAGCTGCAAATCATGCAATTAAAAAACTTCGATGGAATTTAAGCTATTTGCTCTGTTACCGTATGAAAGCTTATTGCCCCTTCCATGTTTTTCAGTTTATCTCTATTGGGGAACTTGTTTAGATTTATTTATTGAAAAAGAAAATGATCTCTGTTACACAATTATGGATCTTTAGTATAGATCCTCGAGACCTCAATTTCTATAAATTTTGGAATTGTACGATATTTTGAATGATTAGATAACTTGTACTAGATCAAGAGTGATCCACTTTGGCCAATTAATTTGAAGCATCATTTGCAGCCTTAGGCTTGGAAGACTCGGAAAACAAATAGGGTATAGATTCTCGAGTATGAAGAAAACATACCATATAGATATTTAGGAAGTATATACTTTTAAATGCACTTTTAAAGATGGAAAAATACCAATAAATTATAGGCTATGTTGCTTGCCTATACATGTGTACATAAAAAAATGAGTCAAACATAAATTTGAGCTGAAGGAAATAATCTTCTAAAATGTGTAAATACTTATGTGTTTTTGGTGCACAAAAATCAGGTATTACGATATTTATGGCTTATTGAATTGGCTAGAATGTGGGTGAGATCACGAAAGAAATTCATTTAAAATAGTTTAGAAACCTACATAATGAAATCGTTGACTTGGTTTACTCTGCCTGAATCCTTTCTGATAAGTGATAAGTGATGGTAAAAATTGCAAATACATTAATGAGATGTTTGGTGAGACTTGTGTATAGAATAATGTTTTTCTATCCATATGTTGTTGAAATTCTAGTACATAGTCCATTCTTGATTGTGTTTATCATCTCACACAAAGGACATAATAACAACTTCTCAATAGCTAATTGAAGATAAAGTTTTCAGAGGTAACAATATTCATTTTCATTTTCCCATGATAGTGATATCACACTCAAGTATCAACTATTGATCTTCATGTGAATTACTCATAAATCTCCTATTTTGAAGTATGACTACTTAGTGTTCCATATATTTCCAATTTTGATGGCTAAGCAACCCCCTGGTCCTGTGTCCGATCTTGTCAATCTTGCTGAATTTTCCATTCATATGCTATTAAGAAGGAAATTAGTATATCTATGGAATGATAATTTTAGAGTTTAAGATTTTTTACTATTATGTTATTTGATTTGTGCATTTTCATGGAGGGCGATTTGTATTAGATTTTACCTATAATCCAACAAGTTTGTTCTGGCTTCTGGGCGGGCGGGCCTTGTTTGAAAACCAGGACCTCATTAGACTCATCAATTTTTTGGAGAGACTGGTAATACTGATTTGTAGTGAGAATTTATTTAAATTGAGTCCATTATAATTTTTTCCCATTTTGGTAAGGGGAAGTGAAATTCTTCTATCGTACTATAGAATGATTGTAAATGATTTATGCTGTCCAACTTTTGTGGGATTGGTGATTGCCAGAGGTAGTGAATGGGTCAGGAGGAACATCACGATCACAATTCTTTGTGTCAACTATATATTAGAACATCTTCAACTCCTCGATTTCAAATAAATATTAGATAGTTTTTGTTTTTTTAGATTAAACATACTAGGTCACATCTAATCTTTCCTTTATCTTTCAACTTGATGGGTATGTTCCTCAAGAAATGAAGATTAACAATATGTTAGATTCGTAGAAATGAAGATTAACAATATGCTAGATTCGTATCTTGATCCTCTGGCTGACAAGGTGAGTAATTTTCTTATTTTGGCTACGGAGAATTAACTAGAAGATCTAGGCAGAGATGTTCCCACGTTTTCCTTTCCTAACTTGTGTTTTCTTCTCAGTTTCAATACAATTTTTATGTGTTTTGTTGCATGTATAGGTGCTTATTATGTGTGTTGCACTGGCAATGATTGAGAATAATCTCTTACCTTGAAAGTTGTATTTGCCAGCTCAGAATGCATCTTGCTTCCGCATGACTTTTCCCTTATTCATAATTACTCAATAAGGTGGCTTTAAGTGCAGTAGTCTGGGATATTGAGTTCAAATTAAATATTAGAAAAAACTACAGAATGCATGTAAATAGGCTTTATTCTATTTCAAGAAATTCTTAGGAATAACTTGATTTCTAACAATACACCATGAGTAAAATGTTTTGCCTTTGGTATGTAAAATGAAAAACCTACATACAAGGCAAAGTTATCTATTCATAAGCATATAAGTAAGTGTCAAGACTTTATTTTATTCCATGAAATGTTACACCATAAGTAAAACATTTTACCTTTAGTATATAAAATAGAAAATATAAATACAAGGTAGAGTTCTCTATTTGTCATTATATGATATGTCACATATATTACGGTCTTTGAAAATTCTTAATAATTTCCTCCAATACTTGAAAATTTATATTTGTTTGCAGATTAATTATAGGCAAGCTAAATAATATAGCCAATTCAAAAACATAGTCTAATTGTTTTCCCCTAGTTATCTAAAATTGTTAGAATGGGAGAGTTGAAATACTAGGCTCACAAAACTTGCAAAAAAATAAGAATAATAGAAAGGGCTTTAAAAGTGTTTAAAAATAAATAAATTGATAAGTCAAAATCCTAAAATACAATATATTTAATTTATTTACCATTGGTGGATGTTCTAACCACCTAAACTAGTTTGGTTAAGTTGCATACATTTTTTTTGGAAAAAGTGATAGAAGTTTATTATTAGCGTGCACACGCACACACAGACACATATATAATGTCAAACTAGCACCAAGGACAACTATATGTGCAACAATGTTTCTGTGAGTTTATAGTTTTGAAGATGAAATTTTAGGCACAACAAATAATATTTCCCAATATTGAAAGAAAGTACTTGAAATATGTGCTCAAGTTGCAATGTGATAATCCTCCACCTTTTTTAACCACTTTACCGACTCCTGGTACTTTTACTTAGTACATTTTTTCTTTGAATGTGTTAAAAAGGAGAGGTTTCTTAGATATAAAAGGGAGGGCATCCCCTCCATGTTCTCTTATATTAAGGTTGTCACCAAGACTACCAAAGTACATTTTAGCCGAGTATTATCACTCAATGTTATAACAACATAACCTAGAGAATGAATCCACATGGTGTGTTAAGGAATCTTTAAAGTTCAAATCCACATGTTGTTAAGACAAACTACAACTTAGAGGACAAATCCTACTCCATATTAAAGAGGTCTAAATCCAATAGGTTAAATGTTTATAGTTTGTGGCCTATTACAAATATCTTATGTTTTATATTAGTAGTCTCACATAACAAGTTAGTTTGAGGTTTCAATCTTTTATTCTCTACTATACTTGTCCTCTGATTGATTATGTAGGGACTCAAAGAGGATTGAAATTAATTCCTGTAGACACCTAAATGTGGTTGCATCAATAAGTAATCATATTTAGTCATCTTCTAAGACATTATTGATTAAATATTTACTATTTAATTAAATAATTGTCATCCTCTAGTTAATTAATTAATTAAATTAACTATAGTCCAATTGATAAAATCAAATGATCACCCAAAATCAATTTATCAATTAAATCCCAATTCTTCTATTAAATTGGATAAATCATTAAATCTATTCAATTTAATTTCACACTCCCATTTTATTGAATAAAACATTTAATAAAATATCTAAAATCCCAAAAGCCTCTCTAAACCCTATCCTAACACCTAATCCAACCCATTCACCCATACTAACTTCACTTAGCCTCCTAACAAACCCATCCCATCAAAGCTAAATCACTTACCCCCTAACCGCTCTTCTAAGCTAATCCTAATCCTCTTCTAATCATGTGCACAATCATAAACCTGGGTTAAGACTTGCTAACCCAAACCAAAGTCAACAATCTCATCCTCACTCTCACCTTCCAACATTTATGACTCTTACATCTCTTACACCTCCCTTAATGACTTTTACAAGGCATTTATGGAGCCTTTATCTCTTGAGCCTCCTTTGTTGACCATCCACCCTGTCTTCCCTCCATCCAATCACCCTCTAACAAGTGTCACCTCCCCATTGGTGCTAAACAAGCACAATCCATGTGCTCCCTTTTGAGTGCATCTTGATCCTCCCTCATCATTTCATCATCTTGACATCTTGGCCCTCCATTTCTCCAACCCTTGGCCAATAAATTGAACCTCCTCCCTTCACAAAATAATCCACCTTCCATGCAAAGTTATAATGCTATTTTGAGAGCTCATAAACTATCAAAATACCATTATAATGTTGGAATCACTCCATGAATCCATTGTTAAAACTCTTATCCATGCATACACTTGGTAAAAACCTCCATCCATTGGAAGCTTGAGCACGACATGAGCATACATCCCCTCTCATCAAGGAGAAATCCACTACATCATATATTATACCATTAGAAGCCTACCATTCTTGATTTGCTTCCTTTTGTGGTGATAACAATCGGTCCTATCTTAAGTATTAGCTTGTTTAGTATGGTTAATGCTTTCCTTAATAGCTAGTATTCATATTGCACTACTAAACTAGGTGATACAATTCCAGAGTTCAATCTTGTTATATGAATGACACAAATCAAAAGAAAACTGGTGAGAAGAATGATGTGGGTTGTCTACACATAAGGAACTAGAAACAAGATGGACTTATTTACAATCGTTATTAGGTTATTGGGGCATTATTGTACTATTTAAAGTCTGGAAGACCCAAGGATGCATATGACTCTAATTGAAAGCTATATTAGTACCTAAGCCTCCCAAAAAAGAGCCAAGGGAGAAAGAGAGTATAGAGAAAATATAGAATTCATCATGAATATCATTGAAGTATTAGTGATGTCTATATATATCCATGATGCAAGTGATGTTTATGATGTTTATTGTATGAAAAAATATAACAAGATTATATGGGAAGATTGATTCTATAGTACATATGGATGTATAAATGTTTTTCTATAAAAAGTTATCATTGTAACTTTGACAATTTTTGCATTATTCTTTGAAGGTACTAGCTCAAAGGAAGAACACCTACTTTACAAGTAGTAGGATGATGGTTTGATTCCATTGTGCCTTAATATGATTAAATTAAAGATTAAATAAACAAGAAAATACACTATCAAATAAAAGACCATGGGTAAGTGCACCAAGATGGTGTACAAAAAGGTGGGTATAAGTGGACACCTTTTTTCTAAAATTAGGTGAACTTGAACTTGGTCGAGATATTTGAGAGTCATCCACTAAAAATGACAAGATGCATACAACATATAAATTGTAGTACTATTATTCTACTTTCTAAACTACTAGAGTTTTTACAAAATGGATAAGATTAGGTGGGTCAAACTTGCACACACAAAAAATAGTTCCTAATTTTTTTAGAAAACATAACATAGCTATTTTTGTGTGTAGCACAAAAGACATAGTTATATTTAGTATTTTGCATATCCCTTTGGTAGGATGATAGTTAAGAGTCATATCTAGAAGTTGTGTATTTTTTTGTATTTTGAGTATTTATTTTGTTATGAATTGTTTAATAAACTACATCCCAAAATTTTTGTACCTATTCGTGCACTGAGCATAACTTGCATTAAAATAATTGAAAATTGAAACTTAAAAAAAAAAAAGTGTATATAATCAAATGTAGAACAATAATATGTAATTTATTTTGAATTTGGTTAAGTGTATCAAAAGTTATTAAAAAAATGGTAGACATATGTCTATGAGGAATGTCAAGGCATAGGTAAATGTAATTAAAGTTTACATTGTTAATATTGTCTAAAAAAATAAATAAAATGGTTAGAAAGCTAAGAAGACGTGTAAAATTATGGTGGTGATTTTAGAGATACCCACTTCACCATTAGCATACCTGATGAAGAAAAACATGATAATTCATCTTAGAAGATGAAAAAATGTCTAAAGGAAAAAAAAATGGAGGGAAAATAGTCTCCCAAGCCTTTGGGTCATTTTCTTAGGCTATCACCAAGCCATAACCCAATAAGATTTTGTGGATTCAAATAACCCGATCGGGTTATGAAAATAAAAAATGCATTTAGAATCTTATCAAGTTTTGTATTACTACTTCACAAGGTTAGAGAGAGAGAGAGAGAGACAGAGAGAGAGACAGAGAGAGAGAGAGAGAGAGAGAGTTATGTATTATACTAAACACATGTCTATCATGTCCCTCGATCCTTGTCTCCATCTCATCCTCTCTCTCATTTTCACTCTATATCCTATCCCCACCACTCTTTATCCTATCCCCTTCTCTCTCTCTCACACTCTTTATATCATATCCACTAATCTCTCTCTCTCTCTCTCTCTCTCTCACACACACACACAAACACACACCCTCTCTCTTATTCTGTCTCTCTTCCTATCCCCTTCCACCTCTTTATCCTAGCCTCACCATTTCTCCCTCATTCTCTCCATCACTTCCTCCCTCTTTCAATCTACCTTTGTGTAGTAGTAATACAAAACGTGATTGATTTTTGTATAACTTGATCAAGTTATTTGTCTATATGGACAATGCAATTAGAGCTCAATAACCAATACTCGATTGGGTTATTGAAAACTATTCATAAAATAGCATGTCAACAGTTATTATGTTGTTTTAGTGCAATCCACCAGATTCTACTACTATTTCACATGTGTTTTTATACCAGGTACACAAGTGTAAGATTGTTTGTTCTTGGAAATGCTAATTTTATATTTTTTATGTGCCAACATCTTATTTTATCTTAGTATCTTATGATTGAGCATAAATTAATCATGCAAATTTATTTAGTTTTTTATTTTATTTTTTATTTTATTCATGTTATTGTTTGTATGGTAATTTGCATCTACAATCATGGGAAAGAACAAGAGAGGAACGATTGAAAAATGAGAGGCAACAAAGGCAAAAACAAGGGAGCGTACGAGGAGATTATGTGAAGGTACATCATCAAATGTCTCTAATGTAAGTGATGAAAATCTACCTATTGATATTGACATCACAAACACACCTAATTTGACAAATGAAAATGTTCAACATACCCCAATTGAAATGATTATGACAAATACACTTACATCACCTAATGCCCCTATTGTGACATCTCAAGTTGAAATGATGAATGCACATGATGTAAACTTAATGAAAATATAGAGCATGCACGTACATCAACATCTCCTACAATAATTCGTAGAAAACCAATGTTTCTATTTGACATTGATGAAAATATTTTGAAGCCAATGCATGATAAAATGCTAGAAAGAAATTGTAGGAGAATTGTTCAAAAGATTTGGAATAACTATTTCAAAAAATTTAAAACTTGGTTGTGCTTAATGGTTTATCTTTCTCTTTGATGTAATGGGTTTCAGGGCCCTTCCAAAACTTGCTTTTACCTTAATCTAAAACTATTTAAAAAATTTAAATCAAAGTGGAAGATGCCAACTTTTTGTTGAAATGGTTAAAAATCTGAAATTTAGAGAGACAATGAGAATTTTGGGGTTAAGAACATCTGAAAATAGTAGTGAAAGAAGCATTGTTAGAAATCTCTTTGATGCATACCAATCCATTGGTTCAAAAACATGTACTAAAGATGCTAATACAAGTCGACAGGTTCTCACATCAACCATAATGGGAAAGGAAATGGCAAAAACTCGCATGGCAAGCAAAACAAGTAAATCATTAAGGATAAGTAGAACAATGTTACTCAAAGCCTTAATGAGGTGAGAGAAAATTAAGAATTCTAATGAGACTAGTTTTTGGTCATTCCAAGGTAGATTTCCACATAAGGATCAAGTTATTGTTGATGTACTAAGAACATTAATAGAAAACATTTGGTGTGACAACACAAGGGCTTCACCAAACTAAAAAGTTGTTGTCAAAAGATGAATTGGGAAAACAAACCATGAGCCACATGTAAAACATTTTTTAGATATGATTCAAACACAATTTTTGAAATGTTTCTTCAAAGATTTCCTCAAATTAAAATCAGCCGAAGGTTTTTTGAGATGACAAAACCATTTTATATTAAGATAAATCATACACACACTACATGTTGAGTTTTCTATGCATTATGATGTTTATCATGATATATGTTGTACTTTGCATACTAATGAAATATTGTAGGAATGTGGTCTACAATTACCTCCTTAGTCACCTAGAGAATTTATTGCAAGTGTACTATGTAAACAAGATGATGGGTGCATTTATAATAAGACCATGTGTTTGAAAGATTTTTGCCCTCAATGTGGTGGTTTGCAAAAGTTGCATGGATGTCTACATCTAGATAGCACACATAAAATTGGTAAGAGACTAGTTTTTCTTGGAAAGTACAAGTCAGTTATCTATGGTGTTAAAGATGGAAAATAATTAAAGAGGTGCAAATTAGTAAAAAGTGATGTATGTGTAGTTGATTTTATGAAATTATTTCAAGAGAAAATAGTTTATTACTACATAGGTCATACACATAGAGCTAGATGGTTAGATGAGCAATTCAAGTTGTGTAAGGACACTTTTCCCTTGGGTACAATTGTGTTGCTTTCTGACTTTGCTGAAAACTATGCACTAAAACCTCAAAATGAAGTGCAACCAATGCATTACAACTTTATACAAATGTTAATTTTTGTACACATAGCATTTATTCATGCACATGATAGCATAGACGATGACAGAAAAGTATTAAGAGAGTATCACTTCTATATTAGTGATGATCGAACTCATTGATCAAAGTTTGTGTAAGGATGTTTTAGAGTTTTCTAAGACAATTTGAGGGAAAGAGATGAAAGATACAATCAACACATTATATGGTCAGACAAGTGCTATGTACAATTCAAGAATTCAAGGATGTTCTATTGGTTGAGTAGGATGCATGTGACTAGTGCAGTGCAACATTTTTGGAATTTCATTGAGGTGGGACATGGAAAGGGAGAGCATGATGGTGCCGGAGCATGTGTGAAAAGAGCCCTTAGTAGAGAGGAATTAAAGTACGAAGGTGGCACAATATTACAAAATGCTAAAATATTTATCCAATGGTGCAATTCTATGATGAGACTAGGTAATACAGGTAAGTCTATGGTTTTTAGATATTTTTGGTTGATATGTGAACCTAACATTGAAAATTTGCAAGATTGTTGTACACTTACAAGATCAAGTGAGATGCATTCATTTTGAAGTTCAAATGTAACGTCACTAGCTATTCATACTAGAAAGTTTGTGTGCTTTTACTCTTCGTATATGCATCATTTATGGGATGAATGTGAATCAAAAGAGTGGATTGACCAATGGTCTTGTAGACCTTTGCATCCAATTGATTCATATCAACTTCCAACAACACTACAACTCAACCAGGTTGAAGCATCAACAAATTTTGAGCATGTATCTAACCTAGTTGAACTAGGTACTAAGTTATCAATTTAATACTTGGTTAAAATAGATTACTTTCAATTTCGCTATTAACTTATCGTTCTATATAATGTAGGTCATGTATATGCAGTTATTGCATATGAGAATAATAAAGGAACAAATTACTTTCTATGTCGTTGTATTGAGCCCCAAAAAAACTAATAGCTACATTGATGGTGAGGATATTGAGTACCCAATAGCATCCATCATTGTGATAGAAACATGGCTTAGAAGGTGGTATATTTTTGTCCCTTAACATTAAAATCTCTTTAAATCAATTTGTCATGTATAATGTATCAATTTTGACTTTAAATTGTCTTTACAATTGAATGTAGGTACCCTATCAATAATTCTACCACATGGTTATTTGAGGATTTTGAGACACACAAACATATTCTTCATTACTCTAACCTTATTGTTGCAACAAATATTCAATTGATAACGTATTGTGGTAGGCCAAATTTTGTATTTAAATCTGATAAGAGATGTAACATGTGCATATTTAGATGTCATATTTTGTGTAAAAATCTGATAAGAGATGTCACATGTGCATATTCAGATGCCAAATTTTGTATATAAAAAAGAGAAGACATGTAACATGTGCATATTTAGATGTCATATTTTGTATAAAAATTTGATAAGAGATGTCAAACATTCACATATTTAGATGCCAGATTTGGTATATAAAACTGATAAGAGATGTAAATATTGTGCATTATTGTTATAATTAGATGCCAGATTTGGTATATAAAACTGATATGAAATGTAAATATTGTGCATTATTGTTATAAATTTGTCTTTTGAACTCTTTTTTGTGGGTTTGATGATATCCTTAAAAAAAAATTCAATTATCTTAAACTTATATCTTCAACTTATATGGATTTGTCTCTTGAATATGGATTATCTTCAAAATATTCAATTATCTTCACTGATTTGACCAAATTGGTGAAAAGTTGCAAACAATGTAAAAGTTGCAAAACATTGAAGAGGAGTCCTAAAGGATGACTAACCACCCAGCCACCACATATAGTTGCCTTCAAACCAACCAACCCAGCACCCCTCAATCTCTCCAGTAGGTGTAGAATCTAACTAGAAACCTTCCAACCTTCCAAAATATGTTCCCCACATTCATATACCCGAGCATGAGTAGTTACAACTTCCCAAAGCTTCATTTACAACTTTTTGCAAAAATTGCCAAAGTTGCTCAAGTAACTTTTTGAGCAACTTTGCAACTTTTGAGCAATTTTTGCTCTTGACATCTTTTAGTCAAATGGGTCCATCTGGGAATATTCTAGGACCCTAGTTAAGATTCCTAGGACCTATTAAGTAACCTAATACCTTAGTTGCCCATCCCAAAAGCCTTTTAACCTATTGAATAACTTTTGGCTCATTGAGTAACTTTTGACCAACTTAGGACTTAATGAGCAATTTTGGCTTTTCCTAGCAATCCATGGCTACTCTATTAGCTCTGGCTGGTCAGGTTTAGGCTAGGACCAACCTCATTTTAGCCACAACATCCCTTTGATAGTATCCATCACACTGAACAGAAGCGTTCCTGAGGGTTTCTAAGGACCATCGAGCTGCAATATTTGATCGTGCATTTCTCTGACCTCGTACGAGGTATTGATGTATTGTTAGGTCCTACAAGATTATGTTATCTAGACCTACAAAAACCCATCTCAATTTTTAGAGATTCGACTTTGTTTGGATTTGGCATCCGTATCTCACCTATTGCCAAAAGTTGCAATGTTGCTGAGTTAAAATGAGCAAGGTTGTATCTATTTCAAACCGTTGGTCCTGGGATTGAATGCTCTACTTTGTTAGCTCTAGTTGGTCAGGTTTAGCCTAGAACCAACCTCATTTCAGCCACAATGTCCCTTTGACAGTGTCGACCACACTGAAGGGAAGTGTCCCTAAGGGTCTCTAAGCACCATCGAGATGCGATATTTGATCGGGCATTTCTCTAACCTCGTGTGACATATTGACGATCTGTTAGGTGCTACAGGATCATGTTATCTAGGCCTACAACAACCTATCTTAGTTTTTAGAGATTTGACCTTTTTTGGATTTGGCATCTATATCTCGCCTATTGCCAAAAGTTGTAATTTTCATTAGTTAAAATGAGCAAGGTTGTGTATATTTCAAACCATTGGTCCTAAGATCAAATCATCTACTCCATTAGCTTTAGTTGGTCAGGTTTAGCCTAGGACCAACCTCATTTCAGAAACAACATCCCTTTGATGGTATCGACCACACTAAATGGAAGTGTCCCTAAGGGTCTCTAAGCCCTATCAGGCTATGATCTTTGACACAAATACCAAAATCATGACATATTTTTACTTTTCATGTCTTATTACATCAAAATAAGTAACATATGATTACATGTTATAATGAATTTGATAAACATGTTACATTTTCTGTATTAAATAATTAATGCTCATGTGCTTGATTAATTGCAAGAAAGTAAACTAGAATACAAGTTTGTATGCACACATTGAACAAGTTGGATAGAAATCCAAGTTTAATGTATATCAAAATGAGCTATATATTATGTCATATCAATCATATAGTTACAAAAAATAATTATGTCTCATTAGTATAATACAAAAGTTGAATACCCAACAAGTGCCAAATGTGTACAATAGAAATGTCGAATGTGCACAATACAAATTTAGAATATATACAATACAAAAGTTGAATACTCGAAAAATGTCAAATGTGTGCAATAGAAATTTTGAACGTGCACAATAAAAATCTCAAATATATATAACACAAAAGTTAAATATATGTCAATGTCATGTGATAACCACAACTACATATGTATATCACTATCAATATCTATGACTATGCAGATCATCAAAATTGAGCCTCTTGAATATAGTTTGTGGCTCACTAGGTGTGTGCAGAAGAAAAATTAAAATACACTATCAAATATCTTATCTATAAGTAATATTAAAATAATTAGAAATTGGGTTCTAAATTGTGGATACTTGAGTTGTTCATTACCTCATCCCTTTGTTCCACAATTGGATTGAATGATAATGGTAATGGGTTCCTTCATTGATGGGTGGGAGTCCTAACAAAATGATAAGGTAGAGTGATGATGGGAGACACAACTACCGATGAATCAATTCTCATAGGAGGCACAACCACTGATGAATCAGTGCTAGTATGAGGCACAACCTGTATGGTAAAAGATAAAATGTTAGCATTATAGAGTGGCATTAGGGATTCAAAATAGAGTAAAAACACAAAAAAAAAATGGACTACAGCCTGAGCTAGATCTCCTGTGCTAGCAAGAGGTACAACCACTAATGAAGTAGTGATGGTATAAGGCACAACTTGTATTGTAAGTGATAAAATGTTAGCACTATAAAGTGGCATTAGGGATTCCAAATAGAGTAAAAAAATAAAAAAAACATACTATAGCCTAAGCTAGATATCTCATGCTAGTAGGAGGCACAATCACTGATGAAGCAGTGTTGGTATGAGGCACAACATGTATGGTAAGCAATACAATGTTGACATGATAGAGTGGCATTAGAGATTCCAAATAGAGTAAAAAACAAAAAACATACTATAGCCTGAGCTAGATATCCCGTGATAGCAAGAGACACAACTAGTGATGAAGTAGTGCTGGTATGAGGCACAACCTGTATGGTAAGTGATAAAATGTTAGCATTATAGAGTGGCATTAGGAATTCCAAATATATATATATATATATATATATATATATATATATATATATATATATATATATATATATATATATATATATATATATATATATATATATATTGCAGCCTAAGATGGATATACTATGCTAGTAGGAGGCACAACCACTGATGAATCAATGCTGGTATGAGGCATAACCTATATGGTAAGTGATTAAATATTAGAATTGTAGAGTAGGCATTAGCAATTTTTATCATACACACAAGAAATCCAAATTGAGATTACAAGACGGCTTCAACTAAGACTCTACATACATACCTCTGGCCTTTGCTATGTTTGACCTTGTCTTTGATGCTCAGGACTTCTTACAAAATGAAATGGGAAAGGATCTTCATGAAGTCTCAAAGAGTGTTGTAATAGGTAAAAGATAAATAACAAATGTTAATAAGACAAATTGTTGATAATTGCTATAAAATTGAAAAAAAACATGTACTCATTTGTAAATACAATTGTTTAATATGTATATAGAACAAATGCATACTATAACCTAAAATTTATAAGAAGGAAAATATGAAATTTTACCTCTTCCATTGCCTCAACATCAATAGTCTTAGGTGCATTCATCAGCTCTACAAAAATAAATTATTTCTACATATATACAACAAATAAGTCAATGAACATTCATCAATATTGAGTACATGTATATACATTCATTAATAATAAATTTGAAAATATAAACTTGACTTGTATTTAATACCTTTTTTTTTGTTTCAGTGTTCTTGTTGATTTCCTTCCCTTTCCTCCAGACCTCGAGCTATGTAGAGTACCCTAAAGAAGAAACAAATATAACATAAGAGGAATCAATAAGACACATCATGAGTTCAACTCAAATTGTACATTTGATAGGTGTGCAAGCTATGATATTGCATAATTCTCAAGGCCAAAGTTAATGGTAGAAAGTGCGGCATCATCAATTTGAGAAATTTCAGCCCTCAACAAGACCTATAAAATAGTAAAGAGTATTGTTATAAATATGAGATAATATTGTAAATAGAAAGAAGACACAATAACAACAAGAAGATCATAGAAGGGAAAGAAGACACAAAAAGGACTTCAAGGACGATATTGGAAAGGTATTATTGTACTTTTAAGAATATTTAAAAAACTTTAGCTTAGGTGTTCTTGTTCCTAGCCTCACACCTTTAGCATAATGAGTACTATGTGTTGTTCTCGTACTGCTTGCTACACCTTGCATTGCATATTGTTTGAACTTATAAATCTAAAGTGCTCTATAAAATTAAAAAATATTTACTTTTACAATATTTAGGTGATTAAATAATATCATGTCAAAACTCACAAGGTTCATTAGATGGGGTTTGTGTAATGCTAGGAGCAAGAGATGTGGATGGGAATTGGATGGATTTGACTAATGGAAGGGTTTCAACATTGTTAGGAGATGGAAGAGGATCTATAAGTCGGTTGTTAGTGTCATACCAATTAAGAAACAATAGTTGAAAGATAATGCATTATTGTACTTTTAAGAATATTTAAAAAACTTTACGTTGGGTGTTCTTGCTCCTAGAGTCACACCTCTAGCAGAACGAGTACTCTATGGTGTTCTTGAACAAACAAGCTTTTGTATCTTGTCCAATGAAGATTGTCACCATCAAATCATATGTGAGTGTGAAATCCCCACCTATGTATGAATAACAAGTATGCCCACAATGTACACATGGATGAGATGACACTCCATCTTGAGATGCCTCCATATCTATCCCATCACACATGTGTTGACATCTATAACAAAAATTTTGATTGGGCCCCAACGACTATAGCACCGTGCATTGCATATTGTTCACATATCAACATAGAGTGATCTATAATATATTTTTTTTACTTTTACAATATTTAGGTGATTAAATAATATCATGTCAAAACTCAAACAAACAAACTTGTGTATCTTGTCCAACAAAGATTGTCACCATCAAATCATTTGTGAGTGTGAAATCCCCACCTCTGTACGAATAACAAGTATGCTTGCAATGTACACATGGATGAGATGACACTCTATCCTAAGATGTCTCCATATCTATCCCATCACACATGTGCTGACATCTATAACAAAAATGTTGATTGGGCCCCAATGAATATAATGATGCATGTGATAATGATACAGGTGGCACAAGTGAGAATGACATTGGTCGTGTAGGTGACACAAGTGGAGATGACACTAGTGGTGCAGGTGACACAAGCAGAGATGACACTGATGGTGCAGGTGATGTTGATGGAGTTGTTATAAGCTATGATGACTGAGGTGCCATAGGTGATAATAATGGAGCTATCACATGTTGTGATGAATCTGGTGCCATAGGTGATGATGATGGAGCTGTCACATGTTGTGATGACCCTAAAGGTGTATCTAATGATGGTTGAGGTGCCATAGGTGAAGGAAAACCACCTAACTGTGAGTCATGCTGAATGATAACATCTGTCAATGATGAAGCCGCATGAAGGGTTTGTAAATCAATAGACTCATTTACAATTGATGGTAGCACAAAATGAGGCGTGGTCTTTCATGGTGTATGTCTCCTCTCATTTTGTGGTACCACCCTATGAGCCCTAGGTCTATCTTGCACAAAGCCTCCCCCTCTACCCTAGAACTGATAGATGTCAAAGTAATTTGGCTTCTCTCCAAGGATGAACTCACAATATAGCTTTCTCCAAAAATATAGAGGCACCTCATAATATTACATGGTGGTAGGTCAAATATCATATACCACCTATCCCAAAAACATGATCTCATACTAGCATGAGTGCACCAATGAATATGAAAAGTTTTGGTTGTGTGTAATAGGGAGTTGTCAGATATACAATTGGTTAAAAGAGAACATATAGTACCTTTCTTTATGTCTTTATCTTTCACTTGTTGATATGATAACCCATCAGCATAAAGTACATGACACCTATCCCTTCATGTACCCCATTTCATAACCTCCCTAGACACCTCATTTGTATTTTGGGGCATTTGTTCAAGTGTATTCGCTAGGGTTGAGTGGTGAGAAAGTGGAGATGACCTATTGATCATTTGGGTAATGTTAGCACTATTTTGTGAGAGGCAGTTTATGAGGTCCTCTTGTGTAGTACTTAAATGATGTAATTGTATGCACGAAGGGTTTATAGGAGGTGGTGGTTGTTGAATGGGAATATTGAGTGGAGGGTTTTGTGGTTGTACGGGTGGAGGGTTTGATTGTGTAGGAGGTGGTCTTTCTTCTCTCCCTCATTTTCTTGGATTCTTTGATGCATTTATATTAAAAAAATTAAAAAATAATTACAAAACATATAAATTACAAAACTACATTTTGATTAAAAAAATACATAAATGACGAATACAATGAAGACTTATGTCATTTGCAGGGTGCTATGGATGGAGATGCAACCAAATTCATTTTTTATGCTAAACCCAATTGGGTTTTGGTGCTCTCCTCTGTAATTGACATTGATGTTGTCGTTTGAGGGTATAAAAATGCCCTCAAACATGGGTAACAATCGAATTATGTAATTTACAAGACTCGATCAGGTTTGAAAAAGTATTAATGGCTAGGCTTAGATACCAAGCCTGGCCGACATTTCACTTTTAAATAACCCGATTGGGTTATTTAAAATCCGATCGGGTTATTGAAAATTTTTCTTTTTTTTTTGTGGGGGTGTCCACTTTTTTATACACCAACTTGGTGCACACACCCCCATACTAAATAAACTACCAAATAAATAACTAAATAAAATACCAAATAAACTACCAAAATAACTACCAAATACACTACCAAATATGTCAAATAAATAACCAAATACAGAACCAATTAATAACAATCAATGATTAAATAAACTACTAGTTAACAACGATAAATGATTGAATAAACTACCAGTTAAAATAATAAATGATCAAATAAATGATTAAATTAGTTTAGTTATAAATTTGATTATGAGATAAATGTTGGGCAAAAAACTACTAATAGTCACATGATCAAAATTAGTCATCTATCTACAATTTTTAATAGTTTATTTAGTCATATATTGTTGTTTTTGTACTAGTGAATTGTCACCTTCTTTTCGGGAGGCCATGACAATATGACTTGAAAGCTCAACATGATGGAGTCAAGAACACATATACCATAACCAAGGATGACATAACTATTGAGTTATTTCCAATGGTAGAAAGAAGTCAAGAAGAGGTGAAGAATAAGAAATCAAAGCTTATTGTAATAGAAGGAAAGGAGTTCCTTAAACACATGAAATAAGGTTACTTGGCCCTTACTTTGCATTGATAATTTTTCTAAAAGATAAAATACAATAGAAACATGATGAAATGTCAAAAGTAGATGAAGATGGAGGGGTTGTCATGAAGGAAGAAAAATCAGAGCAATAATCAATCATGGTTGATAAAGATGTTCAAAACCTACTTAACAAGTATAAGGACATAATTGGTGATGGGATGCCTAGGAGTCTTCCAAGTATGAGAGATTAGTCATTGTATTGATCTAATACAAGGGGTTACTCTCCCTAAAAAGGATACATATAAATTTACCCCCAACAAAATGAAGAGATGACAAGAAAAATTCAAGAGTTACTAGATTCAGGGATCATTGGCATGAGCTTAAGTCCTTGTGTAGTACCAAGTATTCTAGATCCAAAGAAGGAAGAAACATGGAGACTTTGTATAGATTAAAGAGAACTCAACAAGATTACTATTAAGGTATCACTTCCTTATGCTGAGAATTGAGGATTTACTTGATTGTTTAGGGGGTGCTAAGTACTTTTCTAAGATTGACTTTAAGAGTGGTTACCACCAAATTAGAAATAGGCCTTGTGATGAATGGAAAATAACCTTTAAAAATTATGAGGGATTATACGACTAGAAGGTAGTGCCATTTGGCTTGTTCAATGCACCAAGTACTTTCATGAGGTTGATGAATGAGGTCCTAAAGGAGTTCATACACAAGTTTTTCTTAGGATACATGGACGATATGCTTATCTTCAACAATACAATGGAAGAGCCTTTAGAGCATTTGAACACAGTGGTGAGAAGGTTACATGAGGAGAAAAAAATGATTAAGTTAAAGAAGGGAAGCTTCATGCAAGAATAAATTACATATTTTGGTTTTGTCATAACCAAAGACACTTTGAAGTTGGATCAAGACAAGGTAAATGCGGGTAAGTGCAAGAAGTTGGGTCTCACTTCTGGGCAAAAAGAAAAAGTATTTTTTCTATTTTTGAACTTTCATGTCAATTGATTAAATATTAAAAAATTTCAAAACTAAAAATTATAGTGTTCAGAATCTATTTTTTGATTATGTAATTTATTTATGTACCCATATGATAGATTTTTTTTTTTTTTGATATGGATCTTTAAAAACCACTTTTTCAAAATGCATGTTTTAGGACCATACCACACTCGTGTATGAACATCATAATTTGACACAAATAAATGAATTTTTGTAAATCATTTTAGTTACTTAACACACCAAAGATTGATGATAATATTTTTCCCTAATTTTTTATTAAATAATTTTTTTATTATTAAATTTTAATTGGCTATAAAAGTAAATTTTAAAACCTCTAGTGTTCGAACACCATAATTTGATCAACATTTTATTTATTTTTAAAAAAAAAAACTTCAAAAGGATTGTATGTAGATTGATGACCTATAAATTAATTTAAGAAAAAGCATAAAATAAAAAAGTTATTAAAGTTTTAGTGAACCTCACTATTTTCCATTTAGGTAACACCTTTGATTAAAAGATAATGTAAAAATAGTAAATAAAATCATAACACTATAAAATTTATATTTTTGAAATCAAGATAGTGAGAACTCTAATGGGTTTTTGTTTCGTAAAAAAATTTGATTAGGAAGACCCTCTAAAACTTATGGCAAAGCGTGAATTTCTCAGTTCAATGCCTTAGAAAAATCTTGAGAGGTCAAAGCATAGGTTTGGTCTCGCCAAGCTTATCCCAAACCAAAATATGAGGCATGACAAAAAAATCTTGCCCCATGTTGTAAGAAACAGGCACCCATTATTTGAAATTCAAAAAATGGTGCCCATTTTGAAAAAGTAAAATCGACGTTTAAAATGCATTAAAAATCTCCCAAGAAATAAGAAAAAATATATTTTTTAAAAATGGGTGCCCATTATTTAAAAGTAAAAAAAGGCATCTGATTTTTGAAAAATGGGTACCCATTATTTAATTTTAAAAAATGGATAGCCATTTTTAAAAAAATCTAATTTTTTATTTTTTCAAAAATGGGTACCCATTTTTTATTTTTCAAAAATGGATGCCTATTTTTAAAAAAAATTAATTTTTTATGTTTTTCAAAAATGGTTACCCATTTTTTGAAAACAAAAAATGGGTGCTAATTTTTTGAATTTCAGATCGGGCACCTGAGCCTAATACGGGTACCCTTTTTAAAAAAATGGGTTCTTGTTTCTAAAAGAGCACGATCTCAATCCACAGACTTTTGCAGAATTGAGACCCAACTTCTTGCTTCTACCCATACAATTCTTTATTTGCCTACTCTTAGAAGTATTTATGATGTTAGAAGTTTTGGTGGGTTGACAATATTTTATAAGAAGTTCATTAAGATATTTAATCAAATTTGTGCACCTATCTTAGACACCATCAAAAGAGGGTAGAGATAAGTTTTCTTGGACCAAAGAGGTTGATGAAGCATTTGAGTTTCTCAAACAAAAGGTAGCCAAACAACCCATTCCTGCATTTCTTGATTTTAACAATGTTTTTCAAATTGAGTGTGTTGTTAGTCATGTATCCATATGAGGTGTTTTATGTCAAGAGGAAAGACCTATTGCATTCTACAGTGAGAAACTAAATGAGACAAAGAGGAGGTATTCATCATATGATCTTGAGATGTATGTTTTAGTACTTGATCACTTAAGAAGTGGAGGCACTATTTGTTGCCAAGGTAATTCATTATTTACATTAATAATCAGGCTTTAATTTTTATTATCAACCAAAAAAAGTGAAGCCATAGACACATGTGGTGGGTAGGGACTCTACAAGCATTCACATTCTCTATCAAACATAAGAAGGGTATGGAAAATAAGGTGGCTAATGCACTAAGTAGGAGGACTATTACCATAACAGAGATTCAACTGAAAAGTGTTGGATTAGATGCTCTCAAAGCCATGTATCTAATGATGATTTTATTTGAGTGACAAATATAACCACACTACAACATATTGGGTCAAACTGCGATGACAATTTGCGAGTGCGATGTAATTTTTGGTGATTCTCATATTTTTTTTACAATTCTCCCTAACGCCATTGCAATACTGACTTTGATATCATAATTGCAATGCCCACACAAGCATAAAAAAAAAAGAAAACATGACATAAATTATTCCCCATTTTATTGATTGTGGAGAGCTACACATGAAAGAGGTGGAGAGCTCTGAATGAGGGTGGAGAGCTGTGAACATTGTCGTGCCCTTGCGATTAGTGCATTTCATTGTTGTGCCCATGTGATCTGTGCATTTTTTTGCAGTGCTCTTGCTTTGTGATTTCATTTTTGTGTCATGCCGTTGTGATCTACGTGCCTTTTCTCTATGATTTTCTTCAAGGGCAAGAAGAGGTACCTATGTAAATGTTCTTTTCTTTTCCTTCTAAACATGTATGTCTTTATATTTCTTTCTAAACATGTATCTAGTTGCACATATGCTAGAATTCAAATAATAAAATAATAAAACTCACTCAACCCGTGCTAAGTGAATTACTTCAAGATCCTACACAAAAATTCGAAAGATGGGCAAAGTTTGCAAGAAATTTAACAACAACATATCATAGCAGATATTTTTAGAAAGAAACAAGCCATAACCTATTTAAATTAGTATAGTCGTCGATTAGTTGGGTTGATTACAAACTCCTATAGAACTGTCATCAAATTAGGTACAATAAAACAAACAATCAGTTGTTCCCAACTAGGAGAATCAAATACAATTTTTGAAGGTGATAAAATTGCATATGTAGATGCATCACTTGCATGTCAGGCATGAAGTGCATTCCTAAACTAATAATGAATGGTTGGATATAAAGGCTCCATATGCTGGCCCAACAATGAAAGCCAAGGATGTAACCATGCATGTATTTGAGTCTCCCTGTGAGGATCCCAAGTATCTATTAATGTTTTTAATTTGGGCATCACTATATGATCTAGAATGTTATGATGTATTGAAGCCTATAATAACTTCTTCCATATCTATAGAAAATGTAGCATAGGTTCAGGTTCCCTTGGCTCCTAAGAATTTGTAGAAGCTATTGGTACTGCTAGAAGAATAACTTCAGTGAAGAGTTGAATAAGCAAGTTCTACTTCTATGTATAAATGCCATAATCACAAGGCTCATTCCCATGAAGAAGCCTCTTCCACAATGACATTACCTCTAAACCATTTAAAGGATGTTGAAGTGGTTCCCAACCTTGAAACACTCTTATAAGAAATGGCAAAACAAATGTAGATGCAATACATGAAAAATTGCATAACTTGTAGTCTTCATATATTCAGAGAGATCTTTTTGAAGGTGCTTATTAAATATTAGCACAATAGAAAAATTGATCTAGTCACATATATATTCCAAAATCCAAAAAAAAAAAAAACTCACTTAACCTGTGCTAAGTTACTTAGATCAAGATAATGTACAAAAATAATGCAGACCACAAAAAATGAGCAAAGTTAACAAGAAATTTTACAAAAAGATATCATAGCAGATATTTTTAGAAAGAAACAAGCCATAACCTAGTTAAATTGGTCTAGTTTCTAATTTATTGGGTTGATTACAAATTCCTATAGAACTATCTTTAGATTAGGTACAATAAAATGAAGGATCGGTTGTTCCCAGCTAGCAGGATCAAATACAATTTTTCAAGTTGATAAATTGCATATGCAGATGCATCGCTTGCATGCTAGACATAAAGTGCATTCCTCAACTTATAACAAATGGTTGGATATAAAGGCTCCATGCACTGGCCCAACAATGGAAGCCAAGGATGTAACCATGCATGTATTGGCACAATCTCCCTGTGAGGATCCCAAGTATCTATTGTTGTTATTAATTTGGGCATCACTATATGATCCAAAATGTTATGAAGTACTAAATTTAATAGTAACTTCTCCCATGTCTCTAGAAAATGTAGCATAGGTTCAGGGTCCCTTGGCTCCTAGGAATTTGTAGTAGCTATTCTCACTACTAGATGAATAACTTCAATGAAGAGTTGAGTGAAAGGAGTTGAAGAAAGTTTTTCTTCTGTGTAAATGCCATAATCATAAGCATCATTTCCTTGTAGAAGCCTCTACCAAAATGTCATTTACTTTAAACCATTCAAAGGATGTTGAAGTGGTTCCTGTAGACACCTTAATCTGATTACATCAATAAGTAATCATATTTAGTCATCTCCTAGGACATTATTGATTAAATATTTACTATTTAATTAATTAATCATCATCCCCTAGTTAGTTAATTGATTAAATTAACTATAGTCCAATTAATAAAATCAAATGATCACCCAAAATCAATTTATCAATTAAATCCCAATTCCTCTATTAAATTGGATAAATCATTAAATCTATTCAATTTAATTACATACTCCCATTTTATTGAATAAAACATTTAATAAAATATCTAAAATCCAAAAAAGCCTTCCTAAACCCTATCCTAACCCCTAATCCAACCCATTCACCCATACTAACCTCACTTAGCCTCCTAACCAACCCATCCCATCAGAGCTAAATCAGTTACCCACTAACCCCCCTTTCTAAGCTAATCCTAATCCCCCTCCTAAATGTGTGACAACTTTAAGCATGGGTTAAGACTTTCTAACCCAAGCCAAAGTCAACAAACTCAACCACACCTCTCACATCCTCAAAATATCTCTTACACCTCCCTTAATGACTCTTACAAAGCATTTATGGAGCCCTTATCTCTTGAGCCTCCTTTATTGACCATCCACCTTGCCTTCCCTTCATCCAATCACCCTTTGACAAGTGTCACCTCTCAATTGGTGCTAAACAAGTACAATCCATGTGCTCCCTTTTGAATGCATCTTAACCCTCCCTCACCATCTCATCATCTTGACATCTTGGCCCTCCATTCTTCCAACCCTTGGCCTATAAATTGAACCTCCTCCCTTCACTAAATCATTCACCTTCCATGCAAAGTTATAATGCTATTTTGAGAGCTCAGAAACTACCAAAATACCATTATAATGTTGGAATCACTCTATAAATCCCTTGTTGAAACCCTCACCCACACACACATGGTAAAAACTCCCATCCATTGCAAGGTTGAGCAAAATGTGAGCATACATCCCCTCTCATTAGGACATAGCTTTGTCATCATGAAAATCATTTGAGGAGTTTACCATTCTTGGTCTACTTTCCTCCATATGGTTTTCTTTGGTCCTATCTTAAGTGTTAGCTTGTTTAGTATGGTTAAAGCTTTCATTTAATAGTTAGTTTTCAATTTGCACTACTAAAACTAGGTGATCCATTCCTATCCTATCATGCTTCCAGACATCTACCATCCACTGCACCATCCTATTACACATCTTTCCACTCATCCAATCACCTTCTCACTCTTTTGCCCACCCTTGTTGCAAGCTTTGGTCGCACCCCCATCATCATCATTAGGATCCATCATTCCCACCCATTATCTTTAGGTATATGCCTCCCTTATCCGTATCACCCTACCCACCATCAATCCATTTTCTCTCACTGTCTCCTCATCTTAAGCTTCTTACTCCAACTATCTCAAGCTTTTCACAAACCATCTTCTCCTCTTGAGCTTTTCATCCCTTGTCTCCTAAACCTAAGCCTCTTCTCCTCTATCTCCTTATCCCAAGCTTTTCCTCTATCTCCTTATCCCATGCTTCTCCTCTATCTTCTTATCTTGAGCTTTTCCTCCCCTTTATCTCCTTATCCCAAGCTTTTCCTCTATCTCCTTATCCCATGTTTATCCTCTATCTTCTCATCTCAAGATTTTTATCCACTAATCTCCTCATCCCCAACCTTTCATCCTCTATCTTCTCATCTTTATCTTTCTCACTACTATTCTATATTGCCGAGCTTTTGTATGGTAATCCCTTGTAAATACTTTGGTCTGTCAGCTATATCTTCCTTATGTGTTAGTCCTTAACTTAGTACTATTGTATATCTCTCATCTCTTTGTGTTAGTTCATGCTTGATTACAAATTGAAAATTCTCTTGGTTAGTTTCTTTAGCGAATCCTCATACGAGATCCCTTGTCATCAAAGTGTTTTCCTAAATAGTTATGATTGCCCAACTCATCATAGTCCTTGATATTATTGATAAATCCTTGTAGGATGCATCCTTCCTCTCATCTGATCTTGGTCTATCAATATCTAGTCCTACCAATCTCTTTGGAAAAGGTTACTTTTTATAGATTTACATTTTCTTTTGATTTCTTTTCCTTTTGGGATTTTTGACTTAGTTCTTAAAGTATCTCTTCCAAGTGATTTGGGTTGTTCCCTCCTCAAGGTCACCACAATCTTTTATATCATGGTGTGCTATGAATTGAGCACTTTGAGAGCAAGGTCTAGATCATGTCTTTCATCTTTTCTTTTCTTTCTTCTTGTGAGTCAGTAAGATATGAACCTTGCATATTACAAACATATGATTATTTCTGGTTGCATGGTGCACTTGGCAAATATTGTTTGCTTGTGGGTTACCTAGTATTGTTTCCACTCTGATTCCTCCAAGATTCATGTGTGATGCTGGGGCAATCCTTGCATGTTTGTTTCACATCAGTCCTATGAAATATTGGTACAAAGGCCATGTTGTTCTTAGTAACCTTGGCATATCCCTAATATTCCTATATCAATATAAGTGCTCAACTACATGGTGGTGCTCCCCTTTGGAATACCCCCACACTCAAGCTTCAATGGATTACTTCACACCCCCATCCTATCCAAGCATCCTATCCTATCAAAGAAACCAATCCTATCCAAACATCCCATCCTATCCAAGCATCCTATCCCATCAATCCTGCAATCATGATCCAACCAATCTATCAAACCCATAGTATCTATATCATCATCATGGCTCTTGCATCAAATCACCATCCTAGCTCCTGCATCAATCATACTCATATCTCTTCAATCAATCATAATCATAACTCCTACATCAATCATAATCATGGCTCTTACGTCAATCATGATCTTAGTCATCACTAATCATAATCCTCGAATCACAATCTCCCCAACCCTACCATCTTCCAAATCGCTTTCTTGGGTTCAAGTTTAATAGCCAATCACCCCTCCCCCCTGACCCTATAACCACTATTCCTCCCCCTTGATTCTTATCATGCACAAGGTTTTCCTTTGGATCATTCTCCCATAGTGTGAGTATGAGCTTCCTTCAACCCCATCTCTTCTCCACTCTCTGTCCTCTTGCTCACCCTAGCTTCTTGTCCTTTTCAAGAAGTTGTCAAGCCTCGCCTTCTCTCCCTACCACCTTCTTGAGGGGGCATCATGCAGTCCATTCTCTCCTCTTCTACCCAAGACTGGGGCAACCATGTTGCTTTGAAAAGTCATCTTCACAACACCGATATTCCAACTTCTTTGAAATAGTGTTGTCTCAACACCATGTCAAAGAGGGAAAAAATGTAAACACCTAAATCAAATTATATCAGTTAGTAATCATATTTAGTCATCTCCTAGGACATTATTGATTAAATATTTACTATTTAATTAATCAATAATCATCCCCTAGTTAATTAATTAATTTAATTAACTATAGTTCAATTGATAAAATTAAATGATCACCCAAAATTAATTTATTAATCAAATCCCAATTCCTCTATTAAATTGGATAAATCATTAAATCTATTCAATTTAATTCCATACTCCAATTTTATTGAATAAAATATTTAATAAAATATCTAAAATCCAAAAAAGCCTTGAGAAACCCTATCCTAACCCCTAATCCAACCCATTCACCCATACTAACCTCACTTAGCTTCTTAACTAACCCATCCCATCAAAGCTAAATCAATTACCCCCTAATCCCCCTTTCTAAGCTAATCCTAATCCCCCTCCTAAACATGTGACAACTTTAAGCATGGGTTAAGACTTGCTAACCCAAGCCAAAGTCAACAAACTCAACCACACCTCTCACATCCTCAAAATATCTCTTACACCTCCCTTAATGACTCTTACAAAGCATTTATGGAGCCCTTATCTCTTGAGCCTCCTTTGTTGACCATCCACCTTGCCTTCACTTTATCCAATCACCCTCTGACAAGTGTCACCTCCCCATTGGTGCTAAACAAGCACAATCTATGTGCTCCCTTTTGAGTGCATCCTGACCCTCCCTCACCATCTCATCATCTTGACATCTTGGCCCTCCATTCCTCCAACCCTTGGCCTATAAATTGAACCTCCTCCCTTCACTAAATCATCCACCTTCCATGCAAAGTTATAATGCTATTTTGAGAGCTCAAAAACTACCAAAATACCATTATAATGTTGTAATCACTCCATAAATCCCTTGTTGAAACCCTCACCCACACACACATGGTAAAAACCCCCATCCATTGAAAGCTTAAGCACAATGTGAGCATACATCCCTTCTCATCAGGGACACAGCTTCGTCATCATGAGAAGCATTTGAGGAGTTTACCATTCTTGGTCTACTTTCCTCCATATGGTTTTCTTTGGTCCTATCTTAAGTGTTAACTTGTTTAGTATGGTTAAAACTTTCATTTAATAGTTAGTTTTCAATTTGCATTACTAAAACTAGGTGATACAGTTCCCAACCTTGAAACACTCTTATAAGAAATGCCAAAGCAAATGTAGATGCAATATATGACAACTTCCAAGGTGATCATGACAAATCATAATATGTTAATATCTTAATTGAAATAAATTGGAGGGGAAGAATCTTGTGAGGATTGTGTTTTCTTTAAATATCTCATGCACACAAACTTTTAAAGGAGAAACTAGATAAAGAATTTACACAAAAATAGAAAATGTTTCAAACAAACAAATCTGACCATACCTCTCTCTGGCTAGAGAAAAACATCATGAGATGGCTAAGGGAAGGTAGGGCATATTATAGTAAAATAATATGGAAAAATCAAACTATAGAGTTGAGACCAAGCTTACATGCATTTTTCTCCTATTATGCATCTGTCTATACAATCCTATTTTCTTAAAAAAAGTGTAGATGAGAGAATGTAAAAGATTAGCTTAAAAATCCACCACTTTCAGGAAATTTAGCTGAATTTATTTGTGTAGAAAATGAAAATGATCCATAGGAAAATACTTAGTTCATAGGAAATTGTGGCTACTTATGCAGCTATGTGCGCTGATATTTTTCTAATATTTTGAAATAGTGAATAGATGAGATCCTCCTCTAAATGATCTTTATTAACCTATTGAGCTACAACCTCAGTTGTTACATACTAAAATACCAATACCAATATTTATGCCATTCAGATGAGAAAGCTACATAAAAATCATGGTTAGAATTTATATAAAATGAAAACAAGCTTACAAGGTGGCAATGTCATATCATCACAAACATAGATTGTCCTTGCATGATCAAGCCCAAGCCAAATCCAAGAAAGAGCATTGTTTGACTACAAATAATTAGAGAACAAATATAAGATCAAAAAATTCAAGAGAATATGTTGATAATTGGAATGAATGAAAGTAGTGGTCAACTATAGAAGTAGCTCATATAGTTGAGTTAATATACCTTCCAATTTATTGCATTTAAGACATTAGGATATGTTGGTTTAAGAAAATGAAGATGTTGTTTCCAAGGTGATCATGACACAACAAGAAAGAACATAATTCCATCTATATATTGGTCAAACAAAGATAAAGTTTTAACATAACAATGACTCATGTTTAACATCATTCACTCGCACATGGATAAACCAATAGATGACTGAGTTTAAAGAAAAAAAAATTCCATTGAAATATGAATTAATGAAAGATGTAGAAGAACCAAATGAGGAATCATGTGAATAACTCCCTAAATGTTCAAGAAAATAAGAAGGCCAAAACAAGAAAAAGAATGGAGGTAGTGATGAGGAGTTTCAAACAAGAGGAATGAAGAGGAAGGGGATAGAGGACAAGGGGTCACCTCAAAGGAAGTAAAGGTCACCCTTATGTCCAAGTAACAAAGAGATGGATTCCCCTTCTAATGAAAGTAAAGAAGAACATATTGAGATATATTTTGTGGTCGAAATTGAGGCCATTTCAAATGATGATAAAATAGGGCCCTAAGGTGTAAATTTCTTGGATATTAATTTGAGCACCCAAGATTGTGATTAAGGAATTCAAAGTCATGAGGATGAACTAGGTGAGATCATCTCCCTAACATGGCTATCAAGGTGAATGTGATGGGTACAAATAGTAATAGACCATCCCATTAGGAGTCAGCAAGGTAGAACTAATATTTACCTTTGGATTTGGTTTTCTTTATGCAATCTTATTTATCACAACACTTTCCTAGATTCTATCTAGTGCTCTCATAATATCCTCTATGTTGTCAAGCTATTGTTTGTTCCGTGAAGCTGCTCCTTCTCCTTCTAGTATATTGCCACAAACTCTCCCTCCCTCTCTCTCTCTCTCATGCCTTAAATTTTGATCAAACTTATGAATATTTGGCTCTACCATATCTAAAATCAACTTCACATTGTATTGTAACTTTGGCATAGGTGTTTGATCCTCGATATCTTTCATTTCAGCATTAAAGTTTTCAAGATTGGTCAACACCCTCACTTGCGGACCTCTCATGTCAAGCACTTTCTGAATTGTTTCAACACCATGTTCTTGCTTCTGAGCTAATAGTTCTTTAGGTGCATTTTCTCGTAAAACATTAATTTTTTTAAAAAATTGTAAACTCTTAGAAAATGTTTTAAAAAAAAAAAATAAATTATTACCATCAACGGGATTCCATTGAACAAAATAAAAATGAAGAGTCATGAATACACCAAAATTTTCTTTCAAAACCATATAGGTAGATATAAACATTAGCCACAACATGTCCAATATTTTTGTAGATATTTTCATTAATTATATCAAACTTTTCTTTCAAAACCATATGTGCAGATATAAACATTAAGTACACCACATCTAATATTTTTGTAGACATACACATTAATTACACCAAATTTTTCTTTCAAAAACATATGTGCAAATATAAACATTAAGCACAACATGTCCAATATTTTTTTTCTGGATATACACATTAATTACACCAAGTTTTTCTTTCAAAACCATATGTGCAGATATAAACATTAAGCACAACATGTCCAATATTTTTGCATATATACACATTAATTACACCAAACTTTTCTTTCAAAATCCTATGTGCAGATATAATTATTAAACACATGTCCAATATTTTTGTAGATATGCACATTAATTACACCAAATTTTTCTTTCAAATCCATATGTGCAGATATAGACATTAAGCACAATATGTCCAATATTTTTGCAACTATACACATTAATTACACCAAAAAATTATTTCAAAACCATATGTGCAGATATAAACATTAAGTACAACCAACTCACTAAGGGTACATGAATAAGTAATTCCCATGAAGAAGGATCACATTAGATAATATAAGGGGATTTGATTAAAATAGAGAGACAATCACTAGATTTTTTTCTAACTTTCAAAGAGAAGGCAATGAAAATTTTTATTGTCCTTGCAAGAGTTGTAATGGCTTAAAGACAAGAAGAATCAAAATCAAAACAACTAAGAGACATTGTAGGGAGAATGATCACACTGAAGGGTGGTTTGGTTATCATCCATTGGTAAGTTGTTTTCTATATATTTTTTGTAATTATTATACATATGAACCATGGAATGAGACTTTGATTATCGTCATTTTTATATAGGTCGATCTCCCCATGGTAGTACACGATATGGACCACCACATCTTAGAAGAACACAAAGGTGTGAACAAATAGGAACATGGAGGTGTGAATAAGGAGGAACATGGAGGTGTGAGTATTGAAGGAGAAGATTATGATCTCATGGAAGATGATGATCATTTTCCAAAAAACACATTTGAAGATGATGGTACAAATGCATTGATCCATGAGACATTTGGTACTAGTGTCATTGATTATGATGAGAATGACATTGAGGCCATCCATGATATACCTCTACTTGAGAAGGAAAACATAACCCTTTACGAAGGATCCCAATCAACTCTTCTCTTTGTTATATTTTTGTTAGTGAATTTGAAGGTTATAAATGGTTTATCCAACATAACAATGTCATGTATGCTAAGGTTTGTGATATACATCATTATAGTCTATAAAAGGTAAAATATGTACCATTAAGATTGTTTATACTAATAACTTATATTTTTTGCTCTAGATTGATAAGTGACTATTTGTTACCACCATCAAATTCTCTCACTCACTCATAATAAGAATTATGTGCCACTATGAAACATATTGAAATGGAGTATCAAGCAATAGATGCTTGTCCTAAAGATCATTTAATTTATCATAAAGAATAGGAAAATGCAACAGAATGCCCTAAATGCCATACAAGAAGATATCTAGATGATTAAGTGACAAAAAAGGTGTTTGGCAAGGTTCTTTGTTACATTCCTATTATACCATGTCTTAAACTTTATTTAGGTGCAGTAGCTTGACACAATTTATAGATTACCATGCACATAATAGAAGTCAAGATGACATTATTCGAATGCCTAAGGATAGTACAACATTTATGGACATAGAGTAAAAGTGACCACACTTTAAAGAAGAACCTAAAAATCTCAAGCTTTCTCTAGCAATTGATGGTGTCAATCCATTTGGAGAGATGATATCTGATACGTAGGAGATGATTTCCATAGCTAGTCAAATTGTGATGTGAATATCAGGATTTAACTGTGTGATTTTTGAGTCAAACTCGATGACCCATGTTTCATGAATAGTGATTCAACATGAATCCATCTCTCATGATAATAAATGGAACACTTAGCACTCATTGGATCTAGGTGATGCTCACAGGGGTGAAGCACCGGGACTTTCCGGGAGGTCACCCATCCCAGTACTACTCCAGCCTGAGCGCGCTTAACTACGAAGTTTCCTCCACAGTTAAACCCAAAGCTTGCAACCCCATTTGCAAAACCTTCACCAAGTGTTGTGCCTTATGAACCATTCATTAGAAAGCCCCTTAAGCTCATCAATTGATAAGTAGGAGATGATTTCCACAGCTAGTCAAATTGTGATGTGAATATCAGGATTTAACTGTGTGATTTTTGAGTCAAACTCGATGACCCATGTTTCATGAGTAGTGATTCAACATGAATCCATCTCTCATGATAATAAATGAAACACTTATCACTCATTGGATTTAGGTGATGTTCACAGGGGTGAAGCACCGAGACTTCCCGGGAGGTCACCCATCCCAGTACTACTCCAGCCTGAGCGCGCTTAACTACGGAGTTTCCTCCACAGTTAAACCCAAAGCTTGCAACCCCATTTGCAAAACCTTGGTTCATAAGACACAACACTTGGTGAAGGTTTTGCAAATGGGGTTGCAAGCTTTGGGTTTAACTGTGGAGGAAATTTCGTAGTTAAGCGCGCTCAGGCTGGAGTAGTACTGGGATGGGTGACCTCCCGGGAAGTCCCGGTGCTTCACCCCTGTGAGCATCACTTAGATCCAATGAGTGCTAAGTGTTCCATTTATTATCATGAGAGATGGATTCATGTTGAATCACTACTCATGAAACATGGGTCATCGAGTTTGACTCAAAAATCACACAGTTAAATCATGATATTCACATCATAATTTGACTAGCTGTGGAAATCATCTCCTACTTATCAATTGATGAGCTTAAGGGGCTTTCTAATGAATGGTTCATAAGGCACAACACTTGGTGAAGGTTTTGCAAATGGGGTTGCAAGCTTTGGGTTTAACTGTGGAGGAAACTCCGTAGTTAAGCGCACTCAGGCTAGAGTAGTACTGGGATGGGTGACCTCCCAGGAAGTCCCAGTGCTTCACCCCTGTGAGCATCACCTAGATCCAATGAGTGCTAAGTGTTCCATTTATTATCATGAGAGATGGATTCATGTTGAATCACTACTCATGAAACATGGGTCATCGAGTTTGACTCAAAAATCACATAGTTAAATCTTGATATTCACATCACGAGATGATATCTGTTTACTCAGTGTGGCCTATTTTTGTTATCAACAATAACCTTCCTCAACGGATGTCAAAAAAGAGGGAGCACATTATGTTGACAATGATTTTTCAAGGTATTTTATTATTTTATTGTTAGCTAAATGTAATTATGAGTCTTGGAGTGAAATGAGCATGCTAATTATCTAATGTTGTTCATTTAACTAGGTAACTACCAAGTGAAAGATATGAATGTATATATTGCGCCTTTAATCGATGAGTTGTTGGTGTTATGGAATGGTTTCACTATGTACGATATCTCTAGACCAATAGGATAAAAACAATTTTAATTTCATGCAACTCTTGTGTAGACAATTCATGATGCCCTAGGGTTGACACATTTTTATGGTATCTAATGCTAAAATCTTGTTGTGTGCAATAAAACTAATTCCAAAAATGAACATATTTAATCCAATTGTATCATTATCTTTTAGGTTTTCAAACAAAGGGAAAATTTTCATTTCCAATGTGTGGTCTAAAGATGAAATCTCATCATTCCAAAAGTTTAAGAAAGCAGGTGTTTGATAAGAATAGGCACTTCCTCCACAAAAATCATAAGTATCGAAGTGTCGAAAAACATCTTTTCAATAGGAAAAAAGAGACTACATCAAAGCCATGAAGAATGACACCTCACCTATGACAATTGGAATATAATAGAATTCAATGTCATCAAGGCATTAGTACTGATCACCTTCCAAAGGGACTAAAATGTTATCCTAGAGAATTTAGTAGGCTTCCCTACTATGAGCAGCTACAAATTGTGCATTTGCTTGAGACTATGCATATTGGAAAGAATGTAATAGAGATACTCTGAAAAATATTAGATGGAAGGCGTGGCAAAGAAAACTTGCCAAAATTTGTAGTGACATTTGTGATTCCAATCATGTAATGAAAAATATCATTGAATCAAATAGAAATGGAGACCAAATTAATACAAGTTCCCTTCCTTGGTTATTAACACAGCAACAAAGTAATGCCATAAAAGAAGTCATATGAAAATTTTGATTTCCTATAGAATTTTATGCAAATATAAGCAATCTTATATCAAAGAAAAGTGAATTTGGCCCATGGCCAAAAATGTATGATTGGCATACCTTCATCAAGGTAAGTTATAGTCTTTTGTATTTATAATATATTTGTGAAACCACATTCAATTTTCATTGTATTGCATTAGAAAAGAATGAAATGATCAGTTGATAATTGTTGCGGTATGTGCTACCCCTATTGCTCACAAAAAACTTCGACAATAATATCAATCAAGTGATATATGATCTTGGAAAATACATGAGGTAAGCAAATATATTTTTTAAATATATCAAACAATAATAACAAACAAGTAATATATTGTAAAGTCTCATATTTATATCTTTTTGTGTCTTGAATCCCTTGTAGGTGGTTGTCATCTAAAGAAATCCATAAAGAAGATATAAAATATTAGAAGAAAAGAATTCATCAACTAATGGGTGAAATACAAAAGTGTTTACCTTCAATTTTTTTCAATGCACAAGAACACTACCTCATACACCAAGTTGAGAAGATTGAATTGTATGGACTTGTACAACCTATGTTGAAGTGGATAGTTGAAAGACACTTTAAATTTTTGAATGGTTTGGTTCGACAAAGAGCACATCTTGTGGGCTCTATAGCTGAGGGATATATGGTATACCAAATGATGTTGTATGTTACTCAATATCTTCCAAATCTTGCAACAAAGACCCGTATAGATTACATTTGGGATCTTGACTTCATTAAAAAATTTGAAGGGGAGTACTTGGTGGGGAATGATAGATTTAGGAAAGTAAAAGGTAATAAATTATGAGATGTTATTGTAGTTAATTAATTTTATAGCTGCTAAAGAGTGTGATGCAATAATTTTTTTACATGTTATTGTAGAATTAGTTAAAACCTATTTACTTTTGTACAACTGCTAAAGAGTGGGATGCAACACATTTTTTTATTGCAAACAATCAAGATTGGATGATGGTATGGATTGAACAATGTCAACATTCTCATCATAGATTAAAATGGGAATCTATGTCTTCATAAGTTGAACAAGCTCATTATAATGGAGATCCCAATATTACACAAAAGGAAATAGATTTAGAATATGGTTTAAGAGATCTCCAAGTAATTATAAGTTTGTTAATCAACCGTATGTTTTTGAACTCGTGATGCAATAATTTATACATGTTTGAAATTATTGTAGGTGAAACACCACATGGCTATGTTATGAAATGGTTATAAATTTTTCATCAAAGATTTAGATGACATGAAGAGAACTTGTGATTTTGGGATAAGTGCAATTTTCTAGGCAACAAATTCTTTATCTAGAAATGACTTGCATCCTCGAGAATCTCAAAATCAATACTATGACATTATGGTTGATATACTTGACTATGACATTAATTGCTTCAAATTAGTTCTATTCATCATTAAATGGTACAAACTATGACTCAATAAAAATGATCTTAATAGAGCTATTATTGAGCATGAGAATGGATTTCTAATGATTAATACAAGGCTGTTTAAGATAGTTGGGGATGAGCCCTATGTTCTTCCAAGCCAATATGAGAAAAAATTTTACTCAGGGGTTCCACATAAACTAAGTTGGTCATTTTTTATTAGACATGATCCAAGGGGAAGAATGATAAATTATAATGGCATGGAAGAAGAAGATATTGAGGAAGAGGAAGAAGTGGATCATGATCAAGAGTTAGTCGATGATGCTCCTAATGAAAATGATACTACTGCTAATAATGATGATGCTACTTCTACTGATCAAGATGATGATGATGATGATGAAAAAAATGACAATGATGATGATGACCAAGATAGTGGTGGTGATGATTCTTATTATGAGATGGATGAAGAATAATATTAATGATGTTGGGGGGGGGGGCGGGGGGGGGTGAATCAATTATCCAACAATTATCACAATCATCAACCTTAAAAAAACTTAACCATATGAGTAATATAAACTAAAACCACAACAAGATACTTATAAACAATTAACACCAAATATATTAACTAGGGAAACCCTTGATCAGAGGGAAAACCCTGGTGGGGATGGTACCCACAAGATGATGTACTAATATAAATATTCCTTGTTAGAGGATACGACATGTTAGGAGTTTGTTACAACACTTAGTACACATGAGTCCCTATTAGGAGAATTTGAATCCTTGTTAGGAGATTCCAACCTTGTTAGAAGTTGTGAAAGATAGCTGGACCGATTGCCCAAACAACTTCAAGGTAAAGACCAATGAACCCACTATCCAAATGATTTATGTATTATTCCTTGTAGAATAATTGAACTAAATTATAATTTCTTCCTCTATCTCTATCCTATCGACCAGACTTCTGGTCCTTTAGATCTTGTAACTAGATCTCACAATTCATATCCAATAATCCCTTGGATTGCTTACTCACATTCAGTAAGCATTTTGCTCCTTTTCACACTTCACAATTTAGTTCACATCCAACTTGATACAAGTACATTCGCACACATTACAAGTAAGGAAAACAACTTTCCTTTATACCATATCTTCATAATAATTCCTTGAGTCAGCCTTGAGGCTTTCCCAATTAATTATAATAAGATAATTAAGTAAATTATAATTACAATAGTACTATTAGCTCACAGTCTATAAAAAATGCACACATGTGATACTAGGGCTTGCACACTCTCTAAAATTGCCACATGATTGTCCTCTATCATTGTATGATTGTGCACTTCTTCATTACATCTTAGATGAAAGATATCAATCAAACATCAGAACATTATTTTTCAGTACTCTATTTCTACACTACTCTTAGTAAATTAGGTGCAACTGCCGTATGCCATCAACTTAGACTCTATGCACTTAACCACATGATCAGGACATAGTCTAGAACATTTCCTTAACTATGCATCACCAGAAAATCAAACAATTTTCTGTACTAGTAAGATCTCCAACTATTTTTCTCCCAGTCTTTATAGAAACCATGCTATATTGACATCAATGACAAACACAGTCATGAATGCAACATGCCAATACTCTCCAATGCTTAGGATACTCCCCCAATGTAGTATCATCAACATTCATGCTAACATGGGTTTTCATTATCAATGAGAAGAATGAAATGTATAGTTATGTGATCAATGCCTATGTTATTCAATATTTAGTTCTTGATAGATCAATGATTAATTTGATTAACTTGTCATGTGCCTTTTTTTGTTTATAATTCATATGTGATGCTAACATTCGATGTAATTTTGAGTATATGTATCATAATTTTTTAAACTAACATAAGACAATTGATTTACTATTGTAGAAACCTGAAGCCATTTCACGAACATCCTACATAGTCCCATGGATCATCAAGTATAAGTTAGTATACCCCATAGAGATTAATGTCTTTTACCATTTGAAAAATATCTCTCTCATTGACACCTATCTCTCTTATTTCTTGGAGTGCAGGTACCATCAAATCATTATTTGTCAAATTTGTCTTCCTTGAGCAAGGGAAATATCAGAATGAAAGAAGAAACTGAGACATTTAGTATGTCTAAATCAAGGAGATTGACTCGAGGTCAAAATACCATAAATAAATTCAATAAGTGCATGAAATTTTTCCTTTCTCAAGGGGGTTCATGTTCTTATGATGATGAGAGTGAAGGTGACTCCGATGTGTCCTTTATGTACAAATATCTATAGAAATAATGGGTCCCCAATGAACTTCCCCCAATAAATACTGATTTTTGTGTTGGAGAGAGGATATAATTACAATAGTTTGTCCAGATTGTTTTGGAGAGGATGGTTGAATTGATAGAGTATGTCAGACCTTTCTATGATTACAATATGATCCCACAATAATGGATTCCACTTTTTGACCAATTTTGCCACTGAAATCAATATTTTTGCAACAAACATCACGTTCAAGTGACTATATCTCCAAAACTATAAATAATTTTGAGATGACATAAACTAGTGATTTTGAATACTTTGTTCCTACTTTGTAACTATATTTTTTAATCTAAAAAATATATATATTTATGTCAATTTTTTTTATCTCCTCTGAAAAGTGGTACATAATAAAATTCAATATTTTAAAGAGTGACAGTCCGTTTGACACACATAACTTTTTTTTCTAGAAATGATAATGAAGTAATTCTTTCGGTGTTGGATTTCTAACATCAATATCCAGTGGCTACATTTGGTTTGATTTATTTTGGTTGAATATTGTATAGTTTATAAAGTTTTGAAGTGACATGAATCGTAATTTAGACATACGTTCCATTTGACATAGATAATTTGAAGTCAATTTATCATAAACCTAAATTTTTTTTTGAATAGTAAGGTATCTCAATAAGCTAGTGCCTACATATTTTTCAAAAAAAATTGACCTAATTTACTAATTTTCCCGAGGTGTCGAAGTCGGTTGATGTTCAATTGGTAATTAACCGGTAATGAACCTATAATGAGTTAAACTTATATTTGAAAGTCTTAATGACTAAAATATGTATTAAAATTATAGTCATTGGAAGGCTTGCTCCGAGCATCACATTTTGACATTTTTTAATTTTACAGTAGGAGATCATTCTCCTGCAATTATGGGAGTCAAAAGAGCAAAAAATAAAAAAATTTATGAAAAATGGGTTGAAATTTTCTTAATTTTGGGCTTTCGCTCGAACATGGTGTTCGCGTGAACATATTAAGCATGTGTCATGTCCCCTATTCAAATAATTAAAAAAAAAAAAACTTTGTTAAGGCAGGCAGGCTCCAAAAAGGTGAAATTTCAGAAAAAGAGGCTAATCTTTGGAAACCAATGGACTAATAAATAAAAATTATTATTAAATTATATTTTATTAACCCCTCTTGGACGTGAGTTAGGGTTATGCCCTCTTTAAAGGGGTTTGGAGGCATTTTGGGCTCATTCTACATCTTGATTCTTGCTAATTTTCTTGTTGTTCTTCAGAGGTTGCCAAACCTGTGGAGAAGGAGACCCAAGAATGGGAGTTTGCAGGTTTCTAGGAAGGCTAAGGATGGGAGTTTGAAGCCATTCCATGTGCATGCTCATACAGAGTTTTCCTTTGTGCTGAATAGTGCCGATTTGGGTGTTTTCGGAGTTGTTTTTGGTTTGAGTTTGGATTTTCAGTTGAGTGTTTCATATCAATTTGGTTTGCTGCTATATTTCAGACTTTATGATGTTAAAATAGAGCTGAATATATGTATTGGGTCGTGATTAAACTTCTGAGATAGTTTATGAGTGTTTTGTGGTGTTTCCGGGCATTTTTGTGTTAATTTCGGGAGCCCGATTGAGCATAGTTTTGCCCTACATTTGTGAGCTGTCGTGTAAAGGCTATACAAATCTAGAAATGTCATTTTTTAGGCTGTTATGCTGCTGAAATTTCTATAAAAATGTCCATTTTCAGATTTATTAATAATTTGTGAAGTTTTTGGCACTAATTTGGACATACCTGATTTGGGTTTTATTGGGAAATTGGCAGATCTTTGTAATATTGGTTGTTTGATTTTAAAGTTCTGATTTGAGGCTGGAAATATCAATAAAAATCAGTAAAGGGACATTTCAGTGGTATCAGAGCCGTGACCCAGATCTTGCATGTCAAGTTTTGATAACTACCCAGATCTTGCATGTCATATTTTATGATTGCACGCAACTAAGTGAAAGAGAAAAAAGATATTTGCAGTGAGAAAAGAATAAAGAAATTTTGATCAAACCCCCAGTTGAAAGCAAAAGTACAAAATCCAAGGAAGAAAAAAGTATGGCTGATCCAGATGAGATGGCAAAGAAATTCTTCCAAGACATCCAAAATACTCAGAAGCAAATAGTGGATGGGTTGGCAGAAACTAGAGATGCTTTGCGAATATTGACAGAAAAATTACAAGGAATTGCATCTATTAATGAGAAAGGGAGCACTTCAGAGGAGCCAAGAAATGAGAGATCCACACCATCTAAATCAACCAAATCTATTTTCTTGCCTGCAGATGAGCCACCAGTACCAAATCCAGCCATTAATCCAGTGGAAGAGGTTACAGGTAATTTGATTACATTAAGAACTACTTACAATGGATTAGATGATGACTTTCGTAGTTCAGTTCCTTTTAGAGAATATGTGGATATGATGAACACTTTGATGCCCAAGAAAGAGAACAAGAGGGAGCATGACACAAGTGGAAGAGAGCTCAAAAATAAAATAAGCAAGTTTACAACACCTACTTTTGATGGAACAAATAAAATTTCAGCTAGAGCATGGCTACAAAAATTACAAACTTTCTTCACCCTTAACCCCATGAAAGAGAGTGATGCTATTCAATTTGCAAGTCTACACTTGGAAGATGCAGCCTATGATTGGTGGTATCATGGAATGACTACTCAAAGTCATGATCAGGTAACTACATTTGAAGATTTTAGTCAAAGGGTGATAGATAGATTTGACTTCAAGGATGATGAAGAGTACTTTAAAGAATTGTCAAAGTTGAAGCAAACCAAATCAGTTAATGAGTATATAGAAGAATTTCAAAAAGTGGATGTTATGGTACTTGATATGAGTGAAAAGAGGATCGTTTATCTTTTTCTTGATGGTTTAGAAGATTCTGTTAAGGGTTTGGTTAAGGCTTTCTCATCCTCAACCTTACAGGAAGCTATCAAAAGAAGCTTGCAACTTGAAACTTGCATGCCTATGAAATCAATCACTAATAAAAAATCCCCAAATCTTTGGCAACATAAGGGAAATTTTCAGAAAAAGACTTTCCCAACACTACCACCAAAATATGTGACAAATGTGGCAAAAAAGAAGGTCGATGAAGAGACTAGGAGTGAATTACGAAGGAAAAAGCTTTGTTTTACTTGTAGAGAACCATGGGTTCTAGGACGCAGATGTTTGGGGAAAGGTGAAGTGCACTATATTGAAGTTGCTTCAGAATCTGATTCAGATGAGCATGAAGAATTTCATGATACTAGGGAGGAGGTAGAAGAAGAGAAAGTAAAACAAATCAGCAAGGATGGCACTTTAGCAGCATTATCAGGAGTCCCAAGATACCATCCCTTTCGAATTCGAGGGGTACTAGCAGGGAAAAGGTTGACTGTTCTTCTTGATAGTGGGGCAACTCACAATTTTATTGATGAGGGATTTGTCATGAAAAGAGGGCTTAAAGCAGAAGATTTTGAGGGATTCAATGTTACTGTAGCTGATGGATTCACTATGCCTTGCACACGGGTGGTGAAACAACTCAAGATGACCTTAGGAGATTATGAGTTATGTGATGACTTCTATGTGGTTGGTATTGGGGAGACAGATCTTGTATTGGGTGTTCAATGGTTGCACTCTATCGGAGGCTATTACATGAACCATCAAACTATGGAGTTTAAATTTCATTCCAATGGGAAAGAAGTCATATTGAGAGGGTTATCGAATGGAGCACCTAAGGCGGTCTCTGCAAAGAGGATGGAGAGGACTTTTCGAAGAGGACAAGTAACATGGGCAACAGGAGTCATAATCCAACCAACAAGCTCTCCAAAGAATCAAGGTAATTTCTATTTTGAAATTCAAAATATTCTTGATAAGCATAGTATAGTTTTCAATGATTTGCCTCCAGGATTACCACCAAATAGAGGTTTTGAGCATGTTATAGAGTTAGAACAGGGTGCCAAACTAGTTATAACAACCCCATACCGCCATCCAAGAGGTTATAAGGAAGAAATTGAAAAAACTATTAAAGAACTCCTGGACATGGGATTCATAAGGCCTAGCTCTAGTCCATTTGCATCATCTGTGGTACTTGTCAAGAAAAAGGATGGTACAATAAGAATGTGTATAGACTACAGGGCTCTAAACAAGAAGACCATAAAAAATAGGTATCCCATACCACGCATAGATGAACTCATTGATGAGTTACATGGTGCTGTATACTTCTCAAAAATTGACTTAAGATCAGGCTACCATCAAATCCGAATGAGGAGTGAAGATGTGGAAAAGACTGCTTTCAGATGTCACTATGGGCACTTTGAATTTCTTATTATGCCATTTGGACTCACTAATGCACCTGCAACATTCCAATCTTGTATGAATAAGGTATTCAGTCAGCATCTTTGAAAATTTGTTTTGGTATTTTTTGATGATATCTTGATATACAGTAAAACATGGGAAGAGCATCTAAAGCACATAGACACTGTTTTGGGAATCTTGGAGCAGCAATCCTTCTATGCTAAGCTATCTAAATGTGAGTTTGGTTTGACAGAGATCCTATATTTGGGACATATTATAATCTCTAAAGGAGTACAAGTTGATCAACAAAAACTCCAGGCAATTTTGGATTGGCCTCCACCCACTAATCTTACACAGTTGAGAGGTTTCTTCGAGTTGTGTAGCTACTATAGGAGATTTTCCAAGGGATTTTCTCAGCTTGCTGCCCCCTTGACTGATTTGACAAAGAAAGGAGCTTTTGTTTGGACAGAAGAGGGACAAAAAACATTTGATAAGCTTAAGGAGGTAATGAGTTCATGCCCTGTGCTTACAATTCCAGATTTCTCTTTACCTTTTGTTGTTGAATGTGATGCTTCGGGAGAAGGTATAGGGGCTGTCCTAACTCAAAGGGGACATCCAATAGCATTTGAGAGTCAAAAATTAAATCAATCAGAGAAAGGGTACTCCATCTATGATAAGGAAATGTTGGCAATCATGCATGCACTTCATAAGTTTAGACAATATTTGGTATGTGGGAGATTCATTGTAAAGACAGACCATAATAGCCTCAGGTTCTTCTTGAACCAAAGGGATTTGAATGATCGTCAACAAAAATGGGTAAGAAAATTGCAAGCTTATGATTTTGATATTGAATACATGAAATGAAAGAATAATGTGGTTGCTGATGCTCTCTTAAGAAAGCCCACTTTGTGTTCCTTATCATCTATCTCTGCTGATTGGAAAGTCTCCATAATTTTAGAGTATGCTAAAGATTCATTTGCCACCAAGATTTTGGATAAGTTAGTGGATGATAACAGGTACAAGGTTGTTGATGAATTGATTTATTACAAGAACAGGATCTTCTTAGTGCCAGGGTCAAAAACTAAGGAGAGGATATTGAGGGCCTTTCATGACACACCTTTGGCTGGTCACCAGGGATACTTCAAGACATACAGGAAAATTCGAGAGTGGTTTTCATGGAAGGGTATGAAGGAGAATGTCCTTAAACACATTAAGGAATGTATGGTATGCCAACAAAGCAAGAGTGAGAAAAATTTTCCTGCAGGGTTGTTGCAGCCACTTCCTATTCCCGAACAAAAATGGGAAAGTATTTCTATGGATTTCATCACTGGGTTGCCCAAGGTTCAAGGTAAGGATTGCATATATGTGGTGGTAGATAGACTAACTAAGTATGCACATTTCTTTCCTATCACATCTGATCTCAAGGCATCACAAGTGGCCGAATTGTTCTTCAAGGAAATTTTTAGATTACATGGTTTGCCTAGAAACATTGTTAGTGACCGAGATAGTAGATTCCTCAGCTCTTTTTGGAAGGAGCTCTTTCATTTGGCAGGAACTGAACTCACTCCCAGTACTAGCTATCACCCTCAAACAGATGGACAAACAGAGATAGTTAATAAATGGATAGAAGGATATTTGAGGAACTATGTTTCAAATCAACAACATGCTTGGGTGAAATGGTTACACCTAGAGGAGTATTGTTACAATACATCTCATCACATGTCTATTGGTATGCCTCCTTTTCATGCTCTTTATGGTTATGATGCCCTTTCCTTTGTTGATCTAATACTTTCTGATAGCAGAGTACCCGCAGCAAGTGATTTCATCAAGCAAAGCCAAGACATAATAAGGTCCCTCAAGGATAATCTACAACATGCACAAAACCAACAAAAGATATATGCTGACAGAAAAAGGATTGAAAGATCTTTTGAGGTGAGAGATTTGGTATTTGTTAGGTTTCAGCCATATAAGCAAAGCACCTTGAAGAGAAGTGGGGCAGAGAAACTCAAGCCAAGGTTCTATGGGCCTTATAAAATCATCAAGAAGGTAGGAGAGGTAGCTTATGAATTGGAGCTCCCACCAAACAACAAAATACATAATATTTTTCATGTATCTTGCTTAAAGAAGGTTCTAGGCCAGCAAACCATAGTATCTACAGAATTACCACCTCTTGATGATGAAGGGAAATTAGTTTTGATACCAGAAGAGATTTTGGATACAAGAGAGAAAAGGTTGAGAAATAGGAGCATCATAGAGCATTTGGTCAAATGGAAAGGATTACCACTAGAGGATGCAACTTGGGAAGGAGCACATATTATTGAGAATTCCAACCTTCATTTCTTGAGGACAAGCAATATTTGGGAGGGGAGGACTTGTCATGTCCCCTATTCAAATAATTAAAAAAAAATAAACTTTGTTAAGGCAGGAAGGCTCCAAAAAGGTGAAATTTCAGAAAAAGAGGCTAATCTTTGGAAACCAATGGACTAATAAATAAAAATTATTATTAAATTATATTTTATTAACCCCTCTTGGATGTAAGTTAGGGTTATGCCCTCTTTAAAAGGGGTTTGGAGGCATTTTGGGCTCATTCTACATCTTGATTCTTGCTAATTTTCTTGTTGTTCTTCAGAGGCTGCCAAACCTGTGGAGAAGGAGACCCAAGAACGGGAGTTTGCAAGTTTCCAAGAAGGCTAAGGACAGGAGTTTGAAGCCATTCCATGTGCATGCTCATACTGAGTTTTCCTTTGTGCTGAATAGTGCCGATTTGGGTGTTTTCGGGGTTGTTTTTGGTTTGAGTTTGGGTTTTCAGTTGAGTGTTTCATATTAGTTTGGTTTGCTGCTGTATTTCAGACTTTATGATGTTAAAATAGAGCTGAATATATGTATTGGGTCGTGATTAAACTTTTGAGATATTTTATGAGTGTTTTGTGGTGTTTCCGGGCATTTTTGTGTTAATTTCGGGAGCCCGATTGAGCATAGTTTTGCCCTACATTTGTGAGCTGTTGTGTAAAGGCTATACAAATTTGGAAATGTCATTTTGTAGGCTGTTATGCTGCTGAAATTTCTATAAAAATGTCCATTTTCAGATTTATTAATAATTTGTGAAGTTGTGAAGTTTTTGGCACTAATTTGGACATACCCGATTTGGGTTTTATTGGGAAATTGGCAGATCTTTGTAATATTGGTTGTTTGATTTTAAAGTTCTGATTTGAGGCTGGAAATATCAATAAAAATCAGTAAAGGGACATTTCAGCATGTTTGTGCAAACACATGTTTAGGCAAACATGCCCATTGCAATTTCACGACGGTCGAAAAATTAAGTGGTCATGTTCGCGCGAACATGCCTAAATTTTCCTTGTTCGTGCGAATAGTCAAAAAATTCCAAAAAAATCAGAAATGGGACCTGCGTCTACATGCATCAAACATCATTCTATGCATGAAACAAAAACCACCATGTCTCGCGTTTCAATCATTGACTGCAAATTTCCATCATAGACGTCATTTTGTGCCATCAATCTCCATATTTGGCATCAACTTGATAGTGCATTGCAGGCCTGTCTTTGCCACAAATTTTGTCCACAGATAAATCAAAGGCAGGTTAGAGATTTTTCAATATTTGCAAATGTTCTTCCTATCTTCATTCACACTTTCATCAATATTTCCTATCTTCGTTCACAATTTGATAAAAAAAAATTGTATATCTAAATTCTTTCTTTCTTTCTTTCATTAATGAAGTTGTTTAACGGATGCATTGAAGTTAAATTAAAAATTAGTAACACATTCATGGTGTTAAGAATTGTATATTCTTATTGATTTTTTCATTTTTTAAAATATTGAATTTGTTAAAAAAAAATTGAACATCTAAAATATTTCTTTCTTTCTTTCATTAGTGAAGTTGTTTAAATGATACATCGAAGTTAAATAGATTCAAACTAGATACTTTTAAAGTTTGGTTACATGTTAGTTTTAATTATCTCACTTTAATTATCTCGGCAGTTACATTTAATTGAATTTTTTAATTTATAACTTGAATTAATGAAAAATATTTAATTTTATTTTCAAATCAAATTCATTCAATAAAAATAAATGTGCCATAACTCTTTATGAATTCTCAATTTCTATAAAGAAATAATCTAAGGTTTTCATTTCCTTCTAGAACATAGATTAGATGATTTTGTGTTACTAATGGTCTCCTTGTAGCATGTGGCAATTGTGGGATGAAGACATGATCATAACTGTAAACTACTAATGTTTGCTTTGTAGGATGTTGTCGAAGACCATTGTGTGTTTGTCAAAACCATGTGTGTGGATTTATTAGATTAAATAACACTTCATTTGGTGCTTAAAATGAACTTTTTATTTTTTTCCTGGCGGGTTTACAGTGTTTAAATCCCTAGGAGTTGCATTGGACGCATCCTCTCCCCTTGCCATTTGTGGATCTTAGGTGTAAGAGAAATCCATGTAACTTCTATAGGAGGCCTGCCTTAGACCAAGATACTCGATATTGGGTATGCTAGGGGATGACCTCAGAGTGACAACGGGCCAAAAGCTAGGTCAACATTCCAGCTGCTATATAAAACTCGATTACGGTGAAAGTCGTGTCGACAGTATTGCTGAGTGATAGCTCTCCTCCAATACCCTTGTGGTGCATCAAACCCCAATTCTTGGGGCTGGGAGACCTTCTGAGGAAGTTTATCACTCACTTGTTGAATGGAATGCCCTTACTAAAAACCATGTTTTAGTGGCCAAAATCCTTTCTATCCACTGGCTCAAGGGGTCACCCATGCTCATGAAGATATCCTATATTCTCGCGGTCCTTAGTAGAGACAACAGTCCCTTGGGAAGTCATGCCCCTTGGGAATCAGATCTTGGTAGCCCCGAGAAGTGAGTGCACTTTAAGGGGGAGCCTATGGTGCCAAGGTCCTAAGTTGTCCGCTCTGGATAAGCGTGGCTAAACTTTGGTTCAAGTAGGAATTCAGTAGATACAGTCCTAAAGCCTAGGTTGTGGTGTGACTGTTCACTTTTAACAACAACTATTCTTGTCTTAATGTGTCTTGTGTGTGTGTAAAACATAATCAAGATAAAAGCCAACATTCAAATTTACACCTTGGAAACTTGCAAACCCTTGTCAAAATATCAAACATTGTTAGAACATTGTCAAAACATCACAAATTTTGGTTCAATACATTCAAACCTTGGAAAACATGGCAACTTGTGCTCCTAAACGTGCTTGGCAAAACACAGATTTCACTCTTGCATAGCATCCACTTGCATTCTTCATAGTTTGAGCCTCATACTTGCATCATATAGACTTCATATAGCACGTTTTTAGTATCCCTCATATTCACATTGCAATCATTAGCATTTAAGCTTGCATCCTTTGCATTTCACCTCAAAAATTATCACTTTGCATCTTCCATCTTGCATCTTTGCATACCCAACCCTCATCTTGACTACTTTAACCATCATTTCGGATGTCCTACACATCATTTTGAGCATTCATTTTGAATTATCTCCTTGAATGTGTCTCTCCCTCATTGCTCTCTCCCTCTCCCACACACAGACAAACACTATTTACTTGTGTCTCATTTTTATATTCATCCCTCCATCTCTGTCTACCCCTTTCACTTCTCTCATCACCTATCCCTTTTCTTCTCCACATACACCTCTCCTCTATATCCATATTTCTTCTCCATCTCTCCCTTAATCCTTCTCTATCCCTATATCTCCCTCTCTACCTTCTCTTAGTTATATATTTCATTCTCAATATCTTTGTTTATCTCTTCCTTTCATCTCCATATCCCTCTTCTTCTAATTCCCTTACTCTCTCTTTCTCTTCCCTTTGCATATTCTCTCTTTCTATCTCCTTTCCACCCCCCACCCTACCAAACCACATCTCTCTCTCTCTCTCTCTCTCTCTCTCTCTCTCTAATTATTATTTTTTCTTTATATCAACTATAACATATCAAATAATTATATATTCAAATTAAAAAATATGTTATTATGAATCATTTAATATTACGAGTTTAAGTTTGTTAGATGACATTTTTTTGTCTATATTATCTTTTAATTATCATTTGGAGTAGTGATCTATATATAACTATTGCAAATATTTAAATTCATTATAATATAATTAATAAGTATACATTTTAATTGTAAATTATTTTTTCATTAAATTATTATAAACATAAGAATTAATGCAACCTATTTAATTGAATAAATTTATATTTAAGAATTTTAATTATTTTTGAAGCTTTTACAACATTGTTATATTACTAATATTTCAAATTTAAATCTCCTTTTGAGTGAATATCAACATAATAAGAAAATTTTTATGTTTGAATAAGAAAAAATATATTATAAGACATGTTTTATTTTAGATGTATTTTAAGAGTAATATATTTTATTTATTATTTTCAAGTAAAAATTAATAATAGATTAAATAGATTAGGTATAATTATATTAAATAGTAATAATGATACATATACATATTTACATAGATACCCTTTTTTTGGTTAAATATATATTAAATAATATGTTTTAAAATAGAAGAAGATGAATAATGCATTTAAACGATAAACTTTTATTTTGTTAGAAATGTGAAAAGCTATTTTTATTGAAATAAAAAACAATGCAAATGACTAGGCCAGAACAATCTCAGTCCTTTCATGGAGCCTATCAATGCATTCACCAACAACACCAATTTGGGAAAGAGACCTAGTAGTCACTTAGGCTAACTTCAGGTACCTAGATCTCTTAAATCGTAAGTTGAATTATGTTAATTTTTTGGTGTACCTCCATAGGTGACTCAAAAGCTTAAGGCTAAGGTTTCAACATTTGGGCCTTTACAGATCTCTCTATAGAGGCACTAGTAAAGTTTGACCCATTTTTCAACAAAAAATCTGGAAAACATAGCTCTTAGAATTGCCTTAGTTTCAGCCTAGCTTCCCAACTGCTACCTATGTCAAGGTAGATTTGGCTTTGTCATTTTGATTTTATCTTTTTTTGTTATTTTTTTGGTCAAGATCCAAAGTCTATTGTCATAACGTTAAACTCTTAGGTTAATACCTTGTAAAGATTTCACCTAAGTTCAAAAAACCTTATGTATACCGAGCTATCATTAGCATAATCATATTCCTAAATTTCATTTTTGACTTACTCTAGTGGTATATCCCCCTCATATTGCATTTTTCAAACCCTAGCATCATTTTCACTATCAAACCTTATCAAATTGTCCATCAACCAACTTATCTTCTTGATCACCTATCCTCATTTTGCATAGCCTAAACGTCATTATCAACCCTAGGAAACCATCCCTTACATAGTCCACTTTGCATACACCTACCTGTAACATCCTTACCAAGTCCAAAACATAACCCTAACCTTCATTTTGCACATCATAATCTTCATTTTGCATACCTTCAAAATGACATCTTGCATAACATCCCTAGGACATTTTTACTTTGCATATCAAAACCCTAGGTCATTTAACATTTCCTCACATTGCATAACATCCCTAAATACTTAAAAATATAAAAAACACTCATATCTTGCATACCCACATCTTAATTATCAAGTTTTGACCTCTTTTATCAACTACAACCCTGTTTTACCAACTGCACACTTCATGGGCGTAGTTGGTAGTTTCAGGGCGCACTTAGTAGTTTTAGGGTGCACTTGGTAATTAGGTGTTTCATTCTAGGTTCCAAAACCCTAATCTACACTTCCACACCTTGCATTGCATCACAAGACCTTAGGAAACACTCTAAATCACTCAAAACACTCAAAATTTGCATTTTAGGAAACTTTGGAGCTACATCATTTGTAGAAGAAAGGACATGGGAGCTACAAACAAAAGAGAGGGTTTCTAACCTTGTGTTTTCTTCTTTTGATTAGTTTGGCTTTCATGGTAGACTAGTGGGTGCTAATGCATGTTGATTAAGTTTTGTGATTTCTCATAGTATGTTATGCATTTAACCTGTTTTTCTAGTCCTACAAGAAGAACAAAAAAATTAAAGAGACAAAACAATTATATATTTTATAAGAAAGAAAAATTTATTTTTTAGGAAAAACATTCTAGTATTCATACCATGTTATTTGTTTGTGATTCAATGATGGTTTAAGAAGGATTTGGTGCTTTGCTACTTGTAAAGAATGCGACTCATAGATTTTAGTCATATAATGAAGAATATTTATGACTTGTTGCAGACGACTGCATTCTATTGATTTTTGTCAAGTGATTTAAAAGTACTGATAGCAATAGACAAATTAGTATAGTGATTTTTTTATCTGGTTATTGCGTGAAATTTATCTTGAGGCAAGGGATAAATTATTATTTTTTTGATTTTATAATGGGAAACAAGAGAGGAAGGCAAAACAAATATGTAAGGAAAAGATCTGATGAAGCATAAAAAAGAAATATTCAGAAGACTGTGGCACGTTATCATCGAATTAAACAAGATGAAGGAAATGTTGAAGAAGGCTCAACAGAAGTAGAAGTAGTGCCTATGGGAGAGAGGTTAGGAACACTCCCTATGGAATCTCAAACAATGAATGTTGAAGAAGGTTCAAGCTCCGTCCCTACAGAGGTTGAAATAATAGAAGTCGGAGAAGGGTCAAAATCTTTCCCTGTTGAATCTCAAATAGTGGATGTTGGAGAAGGCTAAAGATCGGTCCCTGTAGAAATTCCAGTAACAGAAATTAGAGAAGGGTCAAGATCAAGTGCAGGAACTAGTATGGATGAACTCTTAAATATTGTCCAATCTGTAAAATATGGTATTTCTCATAAGAATTTAGATCATTTACTTAAAATGGATGTAGATAAATTGAGAAAACTTGCAGCTAGTGTTCAACCATTAAGTTTGTCTAAGAGAAGGTCAATGAAGAAGAAGATAAGAGAAATTATGACTCAATTTGATAATACTAAAACAATTGAACAAGCTCAGTTGCTTTCACTTTTTCTTACACAAAAAAGGTTGCAAGAGGCATTGAAATTGTTAGGTGTAAACACAACATCAAAGAAGAGAAGATTTTCTAACATGCAAACTTATTTGATTGAAAATGGTAAACAAGGTTTGAGAAACATAGGAAAACACTCTCGAACTAAAGATAAGTCTGCAGCAAGAAAAGTGATGTTGATGTCTGTTGCAAGTAAGAATATGACCCAAAATAGACAAATATCATCAATTTTGTCTGAAATGGGTTTTAGTAGGAAAACAATGAGAGAATATGTTAAGAGAAGATTAATTGTGGATGACAGTACTATGGAGGGCAATTGGGCAATCATGTGTAGAGCACCTCATTTTGATAGGATTGAAGAGTTATTAAAAAAATTAATCATATCATTTTGGATTGATAACACTCGTCCTTCATCAAATAGTAGAGATGTTATCAGGCATAAGATTTCACCTGGTCAATATGAACATCATACAAAACATTGGTTGGACACAACACAGCATGAGTTATATGTGTCGTTTTGTAGTCAACATCCTAATGTAAAAGTTGGGCAAACATTGTTTGAAAAATTGAAGCCATACTTTGTGAGGTCAAACAAAGTGTTTGAAACATGTTGTTGTCGTCATCATATTGAGTTTGATCTCCACTATCAGGTATTTTGAAAGTTTGTAGAAGACACATATGGTTTTCATGCTGCTCCTCCTAGTAGGAGAAGTGAGTTTATATCATCCATTTTGTGTGACAACATAGATGATCCAACTGGTCAAATAAATTGCATCAAAGGATTATGTGAAACATGTGGTGAATTGGCTCTATTTCCTTTGAAAATTGAAAATATTGATGTAACAAAAATATTGAATTGCAAAAGTTACAAGTATGTCAAGAATGAAACAAAGTTGGGGAAAGAAACAAAAAGGTTGGAATATGTTGAAGAGGAGTTGCCTATTCTAACATTTATGGATAGATTTAAGAAATTGATTCAACCTTATATTTGTCATGCATTTTTTGCAAAATGGCAAGTACAACAGTTTCAAACTCTGAGAGATAATTTTCCACTTGGAACAATTGTATCAATTGTTGATTTTGTAGAAAACTATTCATTTGTTCATTAGAAAGCAATTCAATTAGATTATTACTTTAATAAGTAGGTCACTATTATGGTACATGTTTTTTATAGACATGCACAGTTAGATTTGGATGGTATTCAGAGTATAGTTCAAGCATGAGTAATTATAAAGGAATATCATTTTTATATAAGTGATGATAAAGAACATGACATTCACTATGTAGAACATTGCTTCAATACATCCTATTCTTATTTGAAAGAAAGAAACATAAATGTTGATAAATATTATGTTTGGTCTGATGGATGTGTCGCGTAGTTTAAATCATCTAGACCATTTTATGCATTGTGTAGATATCATCGCAATGAGAATATAAAACACATATGGAATTTCTTTGAGAGTGGCCATGGAAAAGGTGAACATGATGGTGCTGGAGCTTGCATCAAACGTGCTTTGCAAAAGTATCAAATGAATTATCAGGGAGTTCGTGTAAATGATGCACATGATGTTGTTGAATGGTGTAAGACTCATTTTGCATTAGATTAGGTCAGGACATCATCAACAATGTGTCGACAGACACCATATAGAGTCTTTTGGGAGATAAAGGGTATGGATGTGTATGTCTATTTAACTTTTATGCACAATTAAATTATAAATTTTTATTGCTAAGTTTTATTTTTAAATTTTTTGAAGTTTAAATTTAATTTTTCTATATTTTCAATTTAACGAACTTTTAGGTGTCAATAGAAAAAACATGCATGGTTGCAAGAGGATAGAAAAGACACGTTCCTTACATTCAGTCATGAGTACAGATAATTGCAATTGGACATTGAAGACAAGAGAATACTCATGTTTTTGTGACAGTTGCATTGATGAAAACTATGAAGAATGCATCAATCAGATACATGGATATACAGGTGCATGGATTTTGGTACCACTTGATGTTACCGATACATTTGATAAAGAAGATGAAAATTTTGATGATATTCCATTGATTTCTGATGATTATAATCATATCTCTAGATTGGTAAAAGTGGGTGAGTATCATAAAAATTAATCTCAACTTTTTATTTAATTATCGATTTCAACTGTCTTATATATATTGTACACATGCATTCATGTATACTTGTTATGCAGGAGATGTCTTTGCAGTGATTGTTGAGCCTGGAAATCATGAATGTGTCAGTTATTATTTATTGTGATGTATAGCAGAGAGGACAAAGTTATATGACCCTGAAGAAAGTGATGGAATGTTGTTCCCCATAGGTAAATTATATATATACATGTACATACACATATATATTTAAATAAATATATATATTTAGGTAACTTCATATCTGTCAAATTTTAAAACACTTAAATTTTTGGTACAGGTTCTGCTGTGATAGAGGGAACATATTTGAAGCAAGAGAAAATAGTCCAACATGGAATACACTTTGTTGATTATCAACCTAACAACAAAGTTTTACAATATAGCCACCTGGTCGTTGCTATAGGGCTTTGTCTACATCCAGTCAAATTTAAGCATGTACGTCGCAAGTGGAGACTAGACAGTGAAGATCATGAAAAAATATTAGATGTTATAAGTGTACATCATGGTTGATTAGACCTTTGAGATTTATTTTATAATCATCTGAATATCAACTTTGGTGAAATTGTGTTTTTAATCTAAATATCTGAGTTTTAGTTATCATTAGTTTATTTTAAAACTATAATATTAATTGTACTATGGATAAATTTAATAATTTAACAATTCAATATAAATAGGCTAGAAGTTAGTTCGAACTTACATAATTTCATTATCTATGTTACAATTTTTAAATATCAACTTCTTTTCAAACTATTGAATTTCATCTTGAATTAAATGTGTTTAGATTAATTGTACGATCATAAGTTCTTAACTTTCATTAATTTATTAAAAAATTATATAATTTAATAATTTAAATTAATTGTACCATGGATGAATTTAATAATACTCCACCTTAAAAATTTCCAAGGAAATTCGAGTAGTTGCAAACAATAAATATGGTAATTTTGTATCATTGTAAAACAAAATGCATACTTTCTAAGCCCACGGAGGTCCTCCAAAAGTTATAATTAAAAACCATCTGTTAAAGAAGATCGTAAACATTATTATTACAATAAGCTTCCACGACAAACCACTTTAGAGTCAGTTCAAAAAAATTCATTGGATGACTAAAAATTGAACTCTCATTAAAAAAAAAAAGTATTTTATGATTGTAGACCTTCATAAAATTAACTTGAAAAAAAAAATTACTATTCTTAGTTAGGGTATGTAATCCTTTGATTTGACAATTTAAAATCAGTAGAGAACATTATGTGTTGGAGTTGAGGAAAGCCAACTCCGAAGACGCCCAAGATCACCTACATGCGAACCTGTCAAAGAGAAGCCACGAAGGGGAAGAGCATGGAGCAAGGGCAAAAACCCTAAACTGACATGAGAGACAAATGTGCAAACACAATGAAAATGTATTTACAATATGCACAATGAGATATGTGATGTTATGATAATACAATGAGAGAGAGCCCGAATATAAAGAGCTCATGGAAGCTTGTAGAACAAACTGGAAGGTGGTAGAAGATAAGTGTGACAACTAGAAGGGAACAAACTCCCGTGTTGTCAACAACTAACCACTACATGCATTAAATATAAAATATTAAATAAATGCATGACATAAGTAAGCTTAAGCAAATAGAATAAATAATTAATAATTAATTATTTACTCTAACACCCCCCCTTAAGTGCAACTTAGGGAAATGCCTTAAGCTCACAAAACTAAGATGAATGCAAAATGGGTCCCGGCAACGAGGCCATGTTAGGTACCCAAGTACAATGCAAAAGAAATGCAACCTTTGTAAGCGAGAAAAGCGAGAAAACCACATGGGAAAAATCCTCCCCCAAAAAGAGGTAAGAACCTAGTGAAGAACTGAAGAAGTCTCCAACTAGGGAAATTGTCCCCTAAAACAGGAACAAGAAGTGATCATGTAAGAGCAACATCACTGAAGCATGAAGAAGGTACAAAATCTGCCAAACTGCTGATTTGAAGAACCTCCATGGAAGAAGAAGGCACGAACCAAGCATGTCTATATGGTAGATGATCCATCTCACTGAAATGCATAGGTAGCCAGCCACTGCAATCGCCTTGTATATAGGATCAACCACTGAATACATAGTTCACACTATCGAACCATCGAACCACAAATGCATTAGAACAACAACATAACCCCCCCTTAGTGTAGACGGGGTGTGATGACAGGCAACTGAGAAAGTGGGCCAAAGTCTCTTGCAAACGAACCAAGAACGAGGAGAGAGGAAAAGAGGTATAGACACCGATAAAGACACGGTCAAACTGACTCTACATGGGGCTAATGTCGTGGAAGGGACACTCACTTGACAAAGGGAGAATGCCTAAAATAGCAAACAATAATCCCCCCCCATGGTGCTTTATGCATGTACAACTGACTCAAAACAATGTTCATGATCCCTGGAATGCAAAAGTGGCACTTTATCTCAGTGCGATACAAAAAGGTGCTTCAAAATGATAGCTACAATGATCAAAACTAAAAATGAGTTGAGCTAAAAGAAAGTACAGCAAAAAACAAAGCAAACCATGCCAGGAAAACGATCCTCGGGCCTAAAACACTCAAAATATCTACCATATAGTAAAAATGCCAAAACTATGATAGAAAGAGCAAAAGCCAAAAGTGAAGAAAAAAGACTACATTTCTAAAAAGTACACAGAACCAGCTTTCCTGAAATATAAAGTTTTCAAAAAATAGGCATGGGACGCAAAAGATATGCATGCCGGAGTCAAAAATAGGACTTCGGACTTCAACAAAAAAAACAGGTAATAAAAAAGCATAAAATCTTAAAAATACCTACACTAAAATCTCTGTCTTGGAACCAGCTTTTTGACGCTTCTTTCGGATCGAAAAAATACCTTCGTATGCAAAAGTTATGGCCAAAAAACCACAAGTAGGTCAAAAAGAGAACTTGAAGGAGAGTGCAAGCAAGGATGATGATGCAGGATGATGTCAGCAAAACCAGGGATGAAAATTGATGGCCTCTGGCCCATCGCAGAAAAAAAGTTTCCATGTGGCAAAAGTGCTGACGTGGCAGGGTCCACGTGGCAATGTGCCATGTGGCACCCCTGCCACGTGTCTCATGCGGACTGGACTGATAGATCCTCTACGTGTCAGTTGCAAAGGTGGCAGGACAGACGGGTTGACACCTGTTGAGTGGAGTAGATCAACGGAGGGGGAGCAGACGGCGGAGATCGGCAGGCGGAGGTGGCTGCAAGGCGGCGCCGCTGCGATGGGCGGTGCGGGGGCGGCCGGTCGGCGGTGGCCGGGCCGGGGCTACCCAGCGGCGGCTCAGCCGACTGTGGTGGCCGGCGAGCAGTGCGCGGGTGGCCACCCGGCGGCGCGCTGGCAGCGGCCCATTTTAATAATTTTTAAAAATTTTTTTTGACCCTGCGTCCATACGATCCATATGGCAAACCCTGGAGGCTTCAAAAAATCCCCAAAATTGCCCTGTGTCCAAAAACGACAAGCTTTATATGAATCTTGACTACAAACGACCTTCTGAATCCAATGGTGATGTCGGTTTGGGCCCAAAGTGCTTCAAAAAAATGCTAATCCCCTGATTTGAAAAAAAATTACACAAACAAACTAGGGTTTGTGACTCCAAATCATGGCTTCAAAATTTTTTCAACGAAGCTACAGCAGGAAGGCTCTGATACCATGTTGGAGTTGAGGAAAGCCAACTCCAAAGATGCCCAAGATCACCTACATGCAAACCTATCAAAGAGAAGCCAAGAAGGGGAAGAGCATGGAGCAAGGGCAAAAACCCTAAACGGACATGAGAGACAAATGTGCAAACACAATGAAAATGTATTTACAATATGCACAATGAGATATGTGATGTTATGATAATACAATGAGAGAGAGCTCGAATATAAAGAGCTCATGGAAGCTTGTAGAACAAGCTGGAAGGTGGTAGAAGATAAGTGTGACAACTAGAAGGGAACAAACTCCCGTGTTGTCAACAACTAACCACTACATGCATTAAATATAAAATATTAAATAAATGCATGACCTAAGTAAGCTTAAGCAAATAGAATAAATAATTAATAATTAATTATTTACTCTAACATTATGTTCTGGTTAAAATCATTTTCTATTTTTCAGGTAGTCTATTAACATTGAGTTATTTACAAAAAAAATGAGCCTACACATTGATCAGGAAAAATTACTTGCTGAGGCTTTTGAGTGCATTATTTCTCTCACTTCCATCACAATGCAAGGAAACTCATAATTTAAAACAGATACAACACAAATTAAATGTATTCCAAATCGATGAAGAGAAATTTCTACTCCACCAATACCAAAAAATAGAGAAAGTACTCTAACGCCATTAGGATATAATGCTTTCAAGACTGATAAATGATATGCAACTGTATCTGTTTTGAATGAATTACCCAAACAACACAAGCAGTTAGTTGGACAAGAAGTTCTACATGTGTGATCTCTATCAAATTTTAATATAAGCTCTATCTCATGGATCTCTAGAGGGACGAGGTCACCTAGCCCCACCCATACCAAATTCCACTCTTCACACTTTTGAAGTATATATTTCTGCGCACTATCTTGCAGTTTCCCTCGTGCATTCTGAATCATAACTCTCAGTTGATCAATAAGGATAGTGCCACATCCTCTTGAGTCTATGGAATTTTTTTTTTGTCTGATCTATGAAGGCCAATACTTTTTTATTTACGGAAGTGCTTCCTGAATAGTCATGGGGGGAGAGATTCTGCTTAAAATCGCTCTTCTATTGGAAGGTTATGCACATATCATCTTGCTCTTCTGGAAGCTGAAAAGAACATTGAGTCCACCAACTCTGGTTCAACACTATTAAATTGTTCGGATATTGTCTTGCAAATATCCTTCGATGCAAAAGCATCATTCTCATAGTAGAAGAAAGGTGGCCCTTGCACAAACACATTGATTTCCTTTGAATGCTGGCCAATAGGTTTCCCAGGAACTTCAAAACCAATTAGTTCCTTGGGACACAAATTAGGGATTGCATCACAGACCTCAAACATTGCTTACTTGTCTTGCATACCCTCTATGTATTTTTTATACTTCAACACTTTTATTATCTATGTTACAATTTTGAACTTACACAATTTCATTATCTATGTTACAATTCTTAAATATCAAATTTTCTTCAAACTATTGAATTTCATCTTGAATTAAATGTGTTTTTAATTGTACAATCATAAGTTCTTAATTATCAAATTTAGTTTATTAAAAAATTATATAATTTAATAATTTAAATTAATTGTACCATGGATGAATTTAATAATTTAAATTCATTTATCAACTTGTACACATATACACGTCTCAAGAATAAACATCTACAAATCTAATATATCTCTATGTATCTGAAATGCAAACTGTAAATCTCGAATAAATATACGTATGTAGCAAAATATAAAAATTCATATATAGGTACATGTGATGGTATCTAACACTGAAATACTCAATAATCAAATAAATAGTGAAAGTACATGGATGTCATCAAGGAACTGAAATACACATGTCTACATGTAAACTGGACCTCCAATATATATGCATCAAAAAATATATAAATTTGATCTACTACTAGAAGGACCCCTCAAGACGCATACGAACAAAATGACCCTCTGATCAAGTCTCCTATACATCCTCTCACTGAGGCGCATCAACCAAGCCTTGCAAATATATATACATACATGTGTTAGAGTTCTATCTTTAAAACATATATATACATACATGCATCATGTACATATACATTCAAATTAAATACAAATTTGCATATATATATATATATAGATATATATCTAGTTTTTATAATATTTAAATAACTTTTAACAAACTATTTAAAACTCAAGTACCTGAGCACTACCAAGTGCCTCAATAGAATCATCTCTCTCATGTATATGATGCCCTGAACCAATAGTATGTGTAACCATGTGCTCAGTGACCTATGCCTACATGATTTTATTACGAGTTAAAGATTAAATTAAATATCTACATATATATCTGAACTAAATTTTTCAATAAATGAACATATTTTTTAATTTCATATATATTTAAAATTAAAAATAAATTATATATGTACCTGGGTCTCCGGAGGTGGAGGATGATTAGCAGACTCCATCATATTATTTACTAATGCACCTGAGCCTGAAACTCCATGTCCAACTGCTAGTAAATTTGAGTGAAGTGGACTTTGTAATTGGCTGGGTACATCTGGTTTAGAATTAGTGCTACCAGGTCCGAATAATAGGTCCATGTATGATGAAAGACCCAACGTCAAACTAGTATCAATCTCAGATAGGCCTCGCAACTGCTCACCAAAATCATCAAGGCCCTCAACTGTGATATGGACATCTCCAACTCGTATACTCGAGTCATCTATAGAGTGTCATGAGTTTGGTGCCGAATGCTGTGAGCTATGCATAGGTGTATCATCTGTCACTGGTGTGGCGGCCTATGTCTGTGGAACTATGTCCGGGCTCTGATCCTATCTAACAACATCCATCACTGTGTGTACTGGAATCCTCTGTGTATCAAAAATATAGCTAATAAAGTGCAACATATCCTCCAAAAAATAAAGTGCCATATCCATATTTGTTTGTTGTCCTGAAAGACCACGAATATCACCTAGTAGTGGTAGCTCAATAGCTCTATATGCATCATCAGAGGAGGCACCTGAAGCACTACTAGATGCCTCTGAAGATGGTCAAACAAGTGGACAAGGATGTTGACTATGAAGATAACAACCAATAGAATCTGATGTGATACTAGCTACCATAGATGCAATGTGCCCAATAGTGTCAATTGCTTCCCTCAGAGAAGGAATGAAGACTCTATCTGTAATAGGCACATGTGTAGGAATCAAAGGAGGCATCCTTACTCCAACAAACTATTTAAGATTTGTAGGTGCTAGACGATCTACACTGCGGTATTGGTCACAATCTGTGATCCAACCACACCCTGTCTGTAATAATTAGGAATATCCAAGTAGTTGATGTTGAGCCCTATATGGAACTCAACGTACAACTGTTGTGCAAAATAAAGGGGTATTTGATCGTTATTAGGATAACAACCATATGCAGCTAAAAATCATGGATAGATCATGCTAGAAATAATAGGGTCTTTGCATCATGTGACTCTGTAGCCTCTCACCCTACCCTGTGTCCCCTCATAAGCTGAAAATAGTTCTCTCTGGATGACGTCTTTGGGGGCTACCCTCTTGATGTCATCGAATGATGCATCTCCTGAAACCTTAGCCCTAAGCTCCCTAGATATGGAAGCTAATATGGCAGGAGTATGGTGACCTCTAAACCTAGCTTTCAAATCCTATAAACTCCTAAATATTGTAGTACATATGTCTCTATAAAGACCATCATCAAAGGTCAATATAGAGTGTTGCAGTCTAGTAACCTCATGCTCTGAAAATGAAAATAATGCATCGATATCGATGTGTGGAGGTGGTGCAGTAGGACCACCAGTAGGAGCTGCAGGTGCAGCCTGACTTGGAACATGAGCCACACTAGGAGATGGAACATGAGCTACATGACGAGCCCTATGTTGAGGTACATGAGGAGCCCCACCAAAAGTTGTAGCATGAGCCCCACCATGAGCTGCACAAGGAGCCATATCGAGAACTACATCAGGTGCTGCAATAGGAACCACATCAACCTGTGTCGTAGTAGGAGCCGCAGTAGGAACTACATCAGGTGTTGCACCAAAAGTTGCATCAAGCATATCGTGTGAAGCCATATCTGTAAAAATGTATGAAGAGCTAAATTGCCTATTGTACATACTTTTTTATTTTTAACATTAAAAATTATACACATGTAATTAAACATACATCACACATCATGGACCTAGATAATCTGTAACACATCTAGACCTAGATTAATTTGCATATAATTATAAGATAACTTTAAAGTTGAGAGTTTGGTTATGGTTAGAGTTAATTTTTTATTCTAAGATTTTATTATATTTTGGGGGGTATTATTAGAGAATTCAATTAAAGGGTACCTAATAAATTATTTATATTACTCTTAAATGATAATGTTTCAAGGTTTGAAATTCTTGATTGATATTATTAACAGAGTGAGTCACTGGAATCATAGGTGGCTCTCATCTACTAGGAGGGTTACCCTGATCAAGACTGTGATTCAGGCTCTTCCTATTTACAGGTGTTTAGTGCAAACACCTCCCATGGGAGTTTTGAAAGATTTTGATGCTTTTTCATGGCAATTCCTCTAGTCAGGCAATCTCCAATCCTCTAAATGGAGCTTAGTCAACTGGGACATGGTTTGTTTGCCTAAGTTTGCTAGGGGTCTAGGCCTTAAATGCATGGCTTTCAGTGTCAAAGCTCTTGCTGCAAAGTTATACTGGAGATGGTGCAAGAATCAAGATCGGGATTGGGCCAACATTCTGACCCATAATTATTTCTCAAGAGTGGAGGTCTAGGATATTCCTAGACTTGAGCTTGATGGTAAGGGGTCCTTTATTTGGGACACCCTTAAAAGGGGTGCTCCTCTTATCAAGGATGGCCTTTTCTAGATCTGTAATGAGGCGTCAAGTGTGTTATTCTGGCAGGACTCTTGGGATGGCCACCTTCCTATTCTCTCTAGTTTTCCCCACCTTTTGCCTCTGTTTCAGGTTTTTTCTTCTACAGGTTGGACCATGGTAGCTCACTTCAAGACTGTTCGGAGGTGTGGATTGATGGAGGTGGCTAGTTGGAAGGATTAATAGATTTCGCCCATAGGGAGCCCCTTAGAGATTCGAGCTGAATTGGCGCATCTTCTCTCTATTAGGCTTTGTAGCTCTTCTAAAGACAAAGACATCCTGGCTTGGGGTCCTTGCCCAAAAGGTAAGTTCAGTGTGGCCCAGGGATATGCTCAGCTAGATAGCCAATGTAATGTAGTTCAGGTGGTTCCCTGGTGGAGGAAGGTCTGGAATAAATTTTCTTGGCCGAAATGTAATTTTTTTCTATGGTTGGTTGCGCAAAATAAGTGTCCTACTTGAGATAATCTCCAATGAAGAGGGTTTCAGGGACCCTCTTTCTATCCCCTATGTATTTTGGATGGGGAAGATGTTTCTCATGTTTTCTTCTTATGTCCTCTCTCTAGAGAGATCTGGCATAAGTGGTGGGAGGCGTGGTGCCATAGCTGTATTCATGCCAAATCTCTTATTGAATTTTGGGACAGCCTTGGCAGACCCCCTATGAAAACTTAATTCCTTCAAGTTGCCTAGGCTATTGGACCTTCTTTCATTTTGTGGAATCTTTGGTTGGAGCGTAACCATCAGATCTTCTATAATTCTAGCTTGGGAGCCACTAAACTATGACAATTGATCCTAACCAGGCTTCAAGAGACTATCTTTGCTAAATGTGATATGTCAGAACCGATGGATCCTGGTGATTCTCATATTGTCAGGAATTTAGGATTAGTGGATAAAGGATTTAGAACTAGTAGTAGTAAGAGATCTCAGCCACGAAAGAGGAAGGTTTGTAGAGTGGGGAGATGGAGTCTTCCTCCTAATGTAGTCCTAAAGATTAACACTGATGGCTCCTCCCGTGGGAATCCTGGACTGGCTAGAATGGGGGGGATTGGGAGAGATGCAGATGGCAATGTTATTTTCATATTCTCTATTCACAAAGGAGTTCAATCCAATAACATGATGGAGGCTTTGGCCATTAAGGTGGCTATGGAGCGGGCTTGTTCTCTTGGTTGGAGGAGAATGGTGTGTGAGTCTGACTCTCAGATTGTTGTGGATATGATAAATAACCAGAGAGTGGATGAATCTAGCTTGTAAATTGCCTCTATTGTCAGAGAGATTCTCCACTTGAGTAGCTTTGTGGATGAGATCTCTTTCTATCATATTCCTAGGGAATGGAATGGAGTGGCTGATGTCTTGGCAAAATGGGCATCAGAGAAAGGTGCTGGTTGGGATATTTCTATTAGGGATGATCTTCCTACTGATCTTGCTGGGAATTTCAAGCAATTAGTGGAAAAGGACATAATGTAATTGGTTTTGGGTTGGTGTTTTGGTTGGTTGGGCTTGAGGCCTTCTGTAATCTGGTTTTATTTGAATAAATTTTTACCCCTTTTAAAAAAAAGAAAAAAGATAATGTTTCGAGGTTTAGGTTTCAAGTTGGGTTACATATATATCATTTAAAACAGGGTCATACTTCATGTATGTACATGTGTTTGAATGTATGTGCATGTATCTCAAATGTAATTTTTAACAATTTAGGATTAGGGTCAACTTGTTTTAATTTTATGTAAGTTAGGCTTCAATTAGGTTTTCAAATAGGGTTTTAGTGTAATTAGGCTCAATTTTAGGGTAAGATTTAAGACCTTATGACACTATCAGGGTTTACACGAACTTACATAATATCTAGCATTAAATTTAAGGGTTAATATTAAAGTCCATGGTTAAGAATTTAGGATAAGGGAACTTAGCATATGAAGTTTATGATTTGGTTCAAGATTATGATTTAGGGTATTTATTATCATTTATAATATTGGGTTTAGAAATTAAATTTTAAGGTCAAGGTTAGGGTTAGCGTTTGGATTATGGTTAGGGTTAGGGTTTGGTTAGGTTAGGGTTAGGGTTTGGATGTACATGTATGTTATATTCATACAGGTAGAAATGCAAATTAATCTACATTCTTATATATGTATAATTTAGGATCTCTCCTTAAGACATGTCATTGAATTATATAGTTAATTATATATTTCTAATTATTAAGACATTAAAAATAATAACATATGTACATTTAAACATGAATATTGAAAACATATGTATGTACATCTATATCTACCACATGAACATATTTACATGTACATTTATGAAATAAAATATATATTTTAATCTACATTCTTATGTATAATTTAGGATCTCCCCTTAAGACATGTGTTACTAAATATAGTTAATTACACTTAGTTATAAGATAAATTAAGATCAATAGTTAACATATACACAAGTTATACATATAAAAATGTGAATTTATTAAAAATATGTACATACATCTACTTTTAACCATGAACAAATATACATGTACATCTATGTTCAAAATAAAAAATTATACATTTTAATCTATATTTTTACATGTACAATTCAGGATCTAGACCCTTAAGATATGTCATTTAATTAAACTTCTAAGATTAAGACATTAAAGTGAATTTGACATATTTACATTTAACACACACACACACACACACACACACACACACACACACACATTTTAAATTTGTTTTCTAAAATTTTGTAATGTTTTTCTAATTTTTTAAAAAATATTTTTTCTAATGTTTTTCTAAATTTATTTTCAAAATATTTGAAAACTATAAATTTTCTAATATTTTTCTAATATTTTTAAAATTTTTTTTTCTAAAATTTATATTATTATAAATTTTCTAACATTTTTCTAATGTTTTTTCTAAATTTGTTTTTTAAAATTTATATTAAATTATGAATTTTCTAATATTTTTGTAATGTTTTTTCTAAGTTTATTTTCTAAATTTTATATTAAATTCTAAATTTTCTAATGTTTTTGCAATTTTTTTTAAAAATTGTTTTCTAAATTTTATATTAAATTATAACTTTTCTAATATTTTTTCTAATGTTTTTTTAAATTTATTTTTTAATATTTTAAAAAATTTTAATATTAAATTATAAATTCTCTAATATTTTTGTAATTTTTTTTCTAAATTTTGTAATGTTTTTGCAATATTTTTTTCTAAATTTTCTAATTTTTTAAAATGTTTTTTCTAAATTTTTAATTTTTTAAAAATTTTCTAATTTTTAACTATTTGTTTTCTAAATTTCATATTAAATTATAAATTTTCTAATGTTTTTGTAATATTTTTTTATAAATTTTATATTAAATTATAAATTTCCTACTATTTTCGTAATGTTTTTTCTAAATTTGTTTTCTAATGTTTTTCCTAAATTTTATATTATATATTTTTTACTATTTTTTCTAATGTTTTCTAATGTTCTCTATATATTGTTTTTCTATTTTCTAAATTAATATAAATAAACAATAAAAATATTAAATTAACATTTAGATATGTTTTATAAACTATTAAAAATGTAAATAACATTCAAATACATTTTCAAAACTATTAAAAATGTAAATAACATTCAAATATGTTTTAAAAACACAAAAAAAATGCATTGAAAACATTAAAATCTATTTTGATAATATAAAAAAAATACTTCAAAAACGTTGAAAACATTAAATTAATATTATTTTGAAATACCCGATAATGAAAATGAGAACAAAAATGAGAGGATGATGTGGATGAAAGTTTCTTAAGCCACACGTTTGCTCGAACGCTCAATCAACAGTGCTCACCGTAAAAATGAATTTCAAAAAGTGAAAAAGACGTTTTAAGGCACCAAAAATTTGGTGAATGCATGTTCGCGCGAACATGTACCTAGCACGTGTTCATGCGAACATACCTTGTCATGTTCGCGTGAACACGTGCTGGGTACATGTTCGTGCGAACATGTCTAGGGTGTTCGCGCAAACGTATGAGAAATTGAGATACGAAAATTTGCCATTTTTTTCATGTTTCTTTGTCCCACTAAAGTGGAACCTATTATTGTGGGTTCACCCAATAGTTGGATGTAGATTGTTACATATAAAAAAAGTATGTGTAGGTATGCACTCCTGACAAGTTATACACAAAAAAAAGTTAGGGAACAAAGTAAACTAATAACTATATACATTAACAAAAGGCCAAAAGAATTAGGGAATATTGTAGGTTTTAAAAATAGTACATGACCTACATGAACTAAGCAGTGACCCAATTGCATATTTGAGGAGCGCGAGGGAAATCACATATTTTTATGTGCAATAAAATCAATACATGGAGTGAAGAGCTTCTTATTGATTACAATTTGAATGGCATAGATACAAACAAAGCCACTATCAAGGGTGAAGTGGTATGTACTATGCACATTTAAAATCAACTCCAATAAATAAATCCAAAACACCATTAAATTTTTATAATTTTTTTACTAACTTAGAATAATAACACGTGTTTTAACATGTCTCAATGATTTTGTTTTGAATTACATGGCTACAGTATGGATCAACAAGCCATAGGATATGCACGATGGTGATAGTTCTTCTTCCTGATAGGTAAAACTCATTGTTGTTGTACAAATTAGATACAAGAAATATGTTAATGTGTATTTTTTATTATGTTTTATTCTTCACTAATATTTTGGATTGACTTTAAATATAGAGCTAATAACATTTATCTTGCAAATGAGTGTTGATCAAGATGAGGGAAAGAAAAAAGTAGTCCACAAGGATGAGGAGCCACATAATGAGCTAGATGATTTTATTATTGATTTTGCGTGAGCTACTGATTCTGCAGTTGTAATAGTTGTGCTATAGGAAGAAGGATAATTCAATTGGCATCAACTCAACCTTGGACTCTTGAATTAAAAAACACAGAGGATAGGTTGATGAACCTAGTTCATACATACACAATAAGTACTAATGTAGTTTTTAATTATAACAAAAGTTCAATAATGGTTTTTATAGTATACTCTTTTATTTATGTCATTAAATAAAATACATGTGTTATTTTTATAGAGGATGCTAAATACATACAGAGGCAATTACCTAGAGGATGATACTTTAGGTGGTTCAAATACATTGCATGTTCTATACTACACTTATATTTTGCTCAAAAAATTTGGTTTTTAATAGCTCTAACAATCTTGTTTTATTGTGCTCTAACATTATCATTTTCATCTCCTACCATTGATCCTCTATTCACTATGCCACTTGTTACAAGGAACATAACTGAAAAGGCACTTTCAACTTCAAATTTGGCAACATGTACCATGACAATAGATGTAGTGGAAGCAACTATTGGTAAGTAGATTCCTCTTTCTCTCTCTCATTTTTCATGTGTTTATTTCACTTGAACTATTTCTTTTAGGGGGTATTTTGTAATATTAGATTCATTTTATGTAGGAGGCGATGAGGACCATCTTGGGTGTACCCATGTGAGATGTACGAGAACAATAAAGAATTGTTATCAATTGCTCATTAGCAATGAAGATGGCCTTCCCTTGAAATTAGCCCAACTTCTAGGTACTTTAAATATTGCTCCTTTATTTTACTATACAATCTTATACTCATAATCAAATGCACTAACCTCTTGTGAAATTCCTTGCAATAATCCCATTATTATTTTGCAAGGAATAATATATTTAATGAAAAACTTAATGATGAATGTTTGCGTATATTTGGGCTGACCATATGCACAGGGTATCATATTTTGATTTCTTTGCTAGATCATGCTTCCTTTGATCAATTTCTTCAAGTAAATTAAAAGGTAGATTCAATTTATTTGTGAATCTAATAGTTTTTTTTTCTTTTCTTAAAAGGTGGAATTTGCAAACAAAAGAGTTAAGGACCAACTCATCGATGCCATGACAACACTTATTGAACCCAACATATTTCAAAGACTTAGGCTTCTTGAGAAAGAAGGCCAAGCTTTGAAGTATAATAGGTACAACTACATGACCCAAATGAAAAAAAAAAACCCTTGTTATGAGCAGACCCCCTATATTCCTATTATTGAGTGGGAGAATCTTAAAAAGGATGCCACTAACAAAAAAACAATAGTTGATGGAGAAATGGTACCATCCGAGGAAAGATGGTATGCCATATTATTAAGAATAAAATTATGTAATAATTACTCTTAATACTTATGTGTTCTAACATATTTCAAACTTCACATAGGTTTCCTAACACATCAAAGGAAACTGAAACAAGAAAACAGAAGCACATGCAACACAAGGTTAGCTCGAGTGGATATTCAAAACTTACTACACTAATTGTAAGTATAAGTAAATGAAAAATTATATGCAAATATTTATAAACTGTAAACAATTTGGTCTTGATGAAATTTATTACAAAAAAAATTCATCATACCAAACAAAAATGTAGGTCATTGAGTTTTTAAAATTTACTTCTCAAGAGGACAAGAAATTAGGCTACACAAAGGCTATACAGTCATGGCTGAATGAATCCAAGCAATAAGTGTGCAAGGTTCTTCTGCTTGATCTATCAATGAGGTAAATAAGTCAATTCATTTTTATTTCAAATTGAATAGTTTAGAAATTATTGTATTTGATATTAAGTTCCAAAAATATAAGTCATTATATTTATTTTAAGAAAGGAAACAATGATTATATATTTGTTTAAAACTTTAAAGTGATTATATTAATATATATTAAAATGAATGATTAAGATTTTTAAATATTTTTCTTGTATTTATATGTATATATTGTTGATAAATGTACTAATTATTTACATTGGATTGTAGCCTACCAATCTTGATACATTAGCTGAGCACCGTGGAGGTGGTGATTCAAATTTGGATCCTAGTACTCAAGGTATATATTTTTTATTCAATTTTTTTATTTTTGAATTATTAATACAAGTAAACATCTAAAATTGAATTTGGTGTAGTAATACAAATTTAACTATAATATTTGTTCAGATTAAGAAAACATCTTGTATTGTAGTTGCAGGGGATGTAGATGTTGTTCCTAATGACTGTGTTGAGGTCCAAGCCAGTGGGCAAGATGATGTGGTTGGAAAAGGTAAAGAGCACTATAATTTTCTTTAAAATCTTTAAAGTCTCAATTTTTTAAAATTTAACCATTTTATTTGTTATTGTAGAGGACTTTCCTTTGCCAAGGAAAATGAGTGCACATCCATAGGTGAGAAGAAATATCGATGATGAAATGGATATGCCTCTACAACAATATAGGGAAGGAAAAAATAAAGAAAAAGAAAAAGACTCATGTGTACTTATGTAACTTATTCGATAATGGATGATGTTTATGTCTAGATGTTTTATTTATGTTATATTGAATTTTCATGTGAATGTTCTAATGAATCTTATGTGTTAATGTTAATGTCAATGTTCTAACAAAACTTATCTGTTACTAAATATTATCATGTGATAATTCATGAATGTTACATTTTATTAATAGAATGAATGAATTTTAGATGTTAACCAGGAATTTAGATTTTGGGAGGTAGGGGGGGCAAGGGTATGAGCTTTGACCTTCATGTGGTTGGTCCTAATTACTAGAGAATATTAAACTATTCTTGAAACCAACTGAAGCTCAACATTAACCTTTGATTGCATGATAACTAACTGTGTGAAGCTCTTGGTTTTAGGCAATGCAGAAGGACACCATAGTCAAACTTGTTGATTTATGAAATCTAGTTGCAATGTATGAAGTATTTGAAAGAATGGCTTTGTTAGCATGAATGTTCATGATACTACCACTAGTAGAAATTTGGTAAGTAAATGACTATGTGACTAAAAAACTTAGTCACAAGACTAAAAAATTTAGTCATGTGACTAAAAGTTATCAAATTATAGTAATGTTTTTCAATTTATAAGTATAAATGATTAAATAAATGACTAATTTGGTCTTGAGATATAACCAACATGCTAATTAAAGATAAGTGGCTAAATAAATAATCAAATAAATGACTAAGAAATTGGTCACTAATAATTAGTCACCCCAATAAATTACTAAATGAATGGTTGATGAATTTTTATCATGTTAACATATTCTTTAACATTACATATTAAACCTTGAAACAAAACAATTTAATATTAAATATAATAAGTAAAAGGATCATATATATCTTGAACATGGTATAAGACAACAAAGAGTTGAAGGTGGAGCCCTCTAAGTCACCACTCTTCACTTGATAAATGAAGGATGGCCCTACGAGTCTATAAAATATGGAACATTAAATGAAATCTAAATAGCCATTTATTTTTTTCTTGTCCTATTATATGAAACTAGTATATTTTAATAAAAGGGCCATCAAATTGAAAATCCGCTAGCTTAAAAACAATCAATATACATATTCTAAATTATTCAAGTCCCAACACCATATGATATCACTAGTATAAGTTCAAGTTAAGAAAAAGTTGGGTATCCCTCCTTCCATTACAAAAACATGAGAAAGATTCCTTTCAATGTCCATATACAGCCATATTTATGGAAGCTAGAGAGAGGATGCTTTGTGATATATTAATATCTTTAGATTAGGTAGTTCATCTTTGACATCCATCCATGTAATAAAAGCCTTCCACACTTCACCAAAATTAGGATCATTTAGATACAAAGTGCTGAGTTCCTTGAACCCAACCACCTCTATCTACATTTTTGTCAACAAAAGAGGTATTCTACTAAGAGCATCTGCAACTCTATTAGACTTCCCACTCTTGTGTTTCAAAACAAATGTACAATTTTGCAAAAACTCAACTCACTTCAAATGCCTTTGGTTTAATTTTCCTTGACTATTCAAATATTTCAAAGCTTGATAATCACTATACAAAACAAACTCCTTAGGAAGAAGATAGTGTCTCCACTTCTTTAATGCTTGAACTATAGAAAAAAAATTCTTGATCATAAACAAACTATTTTCTTTTTACATCATTCAACTTCTCACTAAAATAAGCAACAGGTCTACCTTCTTGGCTCAAAAAAACACCTATTGTAGTACCACTAGCATCACAGTCTACTTGAAACACCTTGAACAAGTTAAAATTAGGAATTGTTAAAATAGGTTGCTCAGTAACTTTTTGTTTCAACAAATTAAAACTCTTATCTACTCCTACAGCCCACTTTAATCTTTCCTATGCCCTTTTATTATTTTAGTCAAGGGTCCACAAATACTACTAAAACCTCTTATGGACTTTCTATAAAAATGAGTTAGTCCATGAAAAGATTTTACCTCTATCAAACTCCTTGGAGTAGGCCATTCAAGGATAGCCTTCACTTTCTTTGGGTCCAATTTTAGGCCTTTTGCTAAGACCACAAATCCTAGGTACACCAACTCCTTCTTTACAAAATTGCACTTCTTCAAGTTTATCAGCAACTTTTCTTCTCTTAACTTATCAAACACCTTGCAAATATGGATCAAATAGTCCTCCAATGTCTTATTAAAGATCAAAATATCATCTAGGTAAACATTGACAAACTTACCTAGAAACTCCTTTAGTACCATGAGCTACGTGAAAGTGCTTGGTGCATTGGATAGCCCAAAAGGTATGACTAACCACTCATACAGTGCTTCCCTTGTCTTGAAAGAAATATTCCACTCATCACCTTCTCTGATATGAATCTGATGGTACCCACTCTATAGATCTATCTTTCTAAAATACTCAGCCCCACTCAAATAGTCCATAATATCATCCCTCCTTGGCAATGAAAATCTATACTTGATTATGATCTTGTTGATAGTGTGAGAATCTATGCACATCCTCCATTCTCCATTTTTATTTGGTGCTAGTACAAATGGTATATCACATGGACTCAGACTCTCTCAAATCAACCCCTTCTACAACAACTCATGAACTTGTCTATTCAACTCTTCACTTTCTACTGGTGTCATTCTATGCACTACCTTTTTTGGCAAACTAGCTCCTAGAACCAAATCCATTTGGTGATTGATCTTCCTCATTAGGGGAAATCCATTAGGTACATTATCTAATATAATATTAGAAAACTCTCCCAACATATTTGCAACTTCTGAAAGCACCTCCTCTACTTCTTCTTTACTATCTTTTGGAATTATAAAAAAATACATATGCTCACACTTTATACCTTTAAGAAATACTTTTCCACCAATAAAACATATTTTGGCAGCACTACATACCTTTACTTCTTTATCCTTCAATGGCTTCAACTTATGTTTCACTCCATCCTTCGTCAGAGTGTAGGTATTTGCTTGCCCATTGTGTATAGCATGCATCTCCAACTACCATGGCATACCCAGAAACATATGACATGTGTCCATAGGTATGATGTCACATAGTACCTCATCCTAGTAGCTTCCAATATTGAACTTCATTGAGCATTGTTCATATACCATGATCCTTTGGTCATCTTGCACCTAAACAATACAGTATGGACATAGGTGTTTCTATCTCTTTAGCTTCAACTTTGTGACCATATTTTTTGACATGAGGTTTTCAATACTTCCACCATAAATGATCATATCACAACACTTCTCCTTAGATCTACACCTTGTACAAAACAAGCTCCTTCTTTGATTAGGTTCATTCTCACCACTCAGCAAGACTCTTCTGTTAACTAGGACTTCTCCTCTTTTAGCATCTTTAGAATGTAAGGATATGGCATCTTCATCAATATGTGCAACTTGAGCTTGGCCTTCTATTCTTTGATCTTTCCTTCCTTGGCGCTGGGAACATTCAATTGTTCTATGCCCTTCTTCTACACAGCAAAAACATTTCCCACAGAAACCTCCTCTTCTATATCCTTGTCCTCTGCCTCTTCCTCTCTAATCTCTATTTTTTTTATCATAGAAATGATTGGAATCATTTTCCATCTGGTTCTAACTACTACTTTTAGTCTCATCCTTGTTCTTCTGATCATCATTATGACCTCCATAAGATTGTCTGCCAGATATTCCACCGTGACCTCTTATGCTATTCTTATTGTCAAACTTCTTGCTCAATTTCTCCTCAACTCTTAGGGAAAAATGGTATTCCTCCTCAATACTATTAATGTGGACAAGACTTAACTCATCTTGAATACTTGGCCTTAACCCATTAAAATAATGGGCCACTTTCTCCTTATCATTTTTTGCATGGCTAGTTCTAATGAGAACTTGGCCGAACTCTTCTGTATACTCTTGAACAGTCTTTCTTGCTTGCTTCAACCCTTGCATTTCTTCAATAGATCAAGCTCATAATCCATGGGAATAAATTGTCACTTTAGTTTAGCTATCATCTGATCCCATCTTGTGATTTTGTCCTTTCCCTTTCTATTTTGCTCCAACTAAATCTCCTGCCACCAGATCTTTGCATGTCCCTTTAGTTTTGCCTTTGCGAACTTGACCCTATCAGGATCATCAATATCTTCATATTCAAAGTACTTATCCAATTCCTTAATCCAATTGATTAGCTCCTGTGGGTTAATATTTCAAAAAAATGTGGGAATGTCAAACTTAGGTCTTTTTACAATCTTAGAGATGGCCCTAAAAAGCCTCTCTTCCTCTAGGTTTAGAACTGCCACCAGTTTGGCATTTCTTCTTCTTATTCCTCATCCTCACTTTCATCTCTTATGGTAAGATTTATTCCTCTATATATTTTTTCTTATAATTCTTGCATTTTTCTTTAGAGGGATCTAAAATTCTCAGGTGTAATACCTATGGCTCTTCCACCATGTTCTCTTTGTGGAGGCATTTTCGCACTTTCACTAAAACCCTAGTACAAACTACCTCAAAATTGGTGATCTGTCTACACACTCAACCCAAGCCACAATCCTAGTGTGAACTGCCTCATAGTCAATAATTTTTCCATACACTTAAGAAACTTGGCTTTGATACCACTTGATGAAGGGTGCTCCCCTTAATACCATAAACCCATAATAGAAACAAAGAAACAACAACAAATGCAAGAACAAAATATGGACTTCTTATTATCACTGCAAATGCATAATTAAAAAATTCACAAGTAAAATATGCTAATGCACATGGGCACCTTCATTACAGTAATTTGCAAGACAATGTTACAAACTACACCCAAAGTTGTCCTAGACAATGTTTAGGCCTTTCTTAAATAAGCAATTTTATGCTACCTGGGAATGTTCTAGACATTGAAACTTAATACCTAGGGCTGACAGACCCTAACAATACAAATAGAGTTAGCCAAATACATCTTTGACAATTAATTTAGATATTTTAGGTAGCCCAACTTTGGAAGGCCATAATTCTCAAACCATTGCTTTGATTGGCTATTATAACCACTTTTTAGAAATGCCAGCTCCTAATCTACAAGCTTGAAATTGCACAAGTGCCCTTTCATTGAGTGTTTAGACTTCATCTAGGCACTCTAAGGCCTCCAACAGTGAGCCTAAAGATTTTTTTGCAAATTTTTCCACTGAAAATCCTCAATAACTTCTCTGATACTTAAGCTAGACCAATGAGATTTTTATGGTAGGCTTATAATTCTAAAATGAACCTTCATGTAGAAAATGAAAAAATTTTGAGGTCGTATTAAAAACTTAATGAAAATAGCAATTTCCCATAAATAGTAACCACCTTGTCTACTAGTCTTTATTAAAATAGCAAAGATTGAAAACAAAAATACTTTTGGGTGATGCAAGATTGCTCTTACACCCATGATGTTCCTACATCAAATTTAGAGGTGTCATATAAATTTATGAAGATGGAGATAAAATTTCTTGCATACTTTTTTGGCTATTCTGATAGTCTTATATCTATATATGCTCTCCAATCATGATTGGTGATGCCCTAATCTTGAGGATTCCCCCAGAAGTTTGGATATTGATAGAACCCGATTGCTTATATGTAAATGATCATACTATATAGACACCATAATAATAATAACTAGTAACACCTTAAACTCATAGAATTCTTGGTGGATAATCCTTCTCTCCTCTCTCTTCTAATACACCTCGGACAATACTTAATGATGGGATTGAAACATTGTTCCTTGAGCTTCTTTTGGCTTCTATGAAATATTGAAGGGATTTTTATTGTGTCAATATTCTCTTTTTTGTTTGCAATTGGTCTCATTTATTGTACCTACTTCATGCCTCCATCTTAACACGAGGAGCGTATCTAGTGTTGCCTGAACCTAAGTTATGATCACAAAAACTAACATTCTTTACCACTAAATTAATATCAACATAAATCACTAAGAAAAATCCTTAACCACCAAAGTTTTCTTATATTTTTAAATTTCTATAGTTAAAACTTGTAATGGAAGACCAATTAAACAAAAAATCTCTTCATTTTTTGCAAATTCTGATATTTGCATTCTTGTGGTCTCAAATTAATTAGGTACCAAAACTATCTACCTTATCGATTCAAAACTCATATTCATGCTAAATCAATCTTGTTCAATGTAGATTTGAAATCAATATGTCCTAACATGACTATTATCTAAAATATCCTCAACCTGGTTTGATTAGATGCTATTATTCATTTTCATATATCAAATCAGTAGTAAGAATAATCCCCATGTCTATCTGTTTCGGTTAGGACTAAAAATATGATGATGGTGGTTAAATCAAGAACATATAAGAAAGAGTATGGCATCATTTAACCATATGAGGATCTTGAATGCTTTCAAAATTAGAAAATGTTTTTATTTCAATCCTTTGGATCATTTTCGCAGTAGTGAAACTATATTAGTGAATGATTTATTCAATGTACAATGGTAGATAGTCACAACTAAAAACCATGAATTTCATGGATATGTGTATAGATAGTTAGGGCTTATTGGATAATTTATTTTATCGGAATAGAATGATTTTAAACAATGTGTGTGGAAGACATGGCCTACTAGGCATTTGGGTCCATGAAGTTAAATTGGTTTCCAAGTTTATATTTATAACTTTAAGTAAAACCTTTACAAGATCTTTTCAATCAAAACCATTTGTATAGTTGACCTTCCATGGTAGAATCTGGGACATATTAGCAAGATGTGTAAGATAAATAAGGAACACAAACTTTCTGACAAAATGCGTAATAGAGATGCCTTCTCTTAGGCTGCAACTGTAAATGCTTGCTTGTTTCATCCTTTGACTTTGGTTGCATTCTTTTCCTGCAACATCAAAATACATCTCTCCTCTTTGTGGCCTTACCATCACTTAGATTCAATTCAAAAGCCATTCTTTTTAAAAGAAAGTAGAGAAACCTTTATTGGCTGATCATAAGTAGTACTTACAACTTTCCTATTTGATAATTTGCTGACATATATTGCACAATCCTTATTTGAATAACTTGTTAAAGTATGAACAATATGACCAAACTAAACATCCCATAGATATAATTTGTGATCAATGCTAGCTCCTAGGATTAATTAATTATCACCAGAGACACCAAGATCCCAAAAAGCACCAAGCAAACCATGTAATGTACTTATCAAGGAAACTAAATTTATATCCCAAAGTTTAATTGTCATATCTTGCCAACTAGTGATTAGTCGATCACTATTGTTTAAAAAAAGAAAAGAATAGAAGCCACCTTCATGGGAAAGGAAATATATATTGTAGAAGATGGTATACTTGACTCTCCGTAATCCTCAAATCCCAACTCACTTTATTGCATAACTTTGTCCACTTAATTCCATGTTGATTCTTTTATGCTGCTAGCTTTAAAATGATTCATCATATCTTCATACATTGTATTGTCTTGGAAACAACACAACTAATAAAACCATAGAAAATTAGTCACCAAATCTTACCAAACATACCAAATTCCATTACAAAGATAACTTTAAGGCTTTTCTAAGTTTAAGTAGGTGAAATGCATAAGATCACCATATAAAGGGTTATATGAAATTTAAATATTTGTGTAATTTTAATTTCTAGAAACCCATCTTCAAAGTTATCGAAATAATTTCTACAAACCAAAGAATCTATTGCAACTTGTATGCATTAACAATAGTTATACAATTTGTCACTATATATGCTTATATTTGGGAAATTGGAAATGATACTTCCAGTTTAGAGATAGCTATGAAGCTATAGATTGATAGGTTATTCATTCCTTGAATAAAGGATTTTTCCTGAATTTGGTAGCTTGTTCAAATGCATAGACAATTTCAATGAGAGTAGGCTCTAAACCTCATTTCCCACCAAAATATATGCCAAATGGAACACCAGCTTTATTGTAACCTATAGGTACACTGATTCTAGGATACCCTGTAAAGCCCAGGATATTAGAGATCCACATATCAAGGGTCCCATACACTAAAATCATTTTCTACAGCTATCCAAAAGACACTATATCCCATAGCAAGCTCCACTAAGTCTTTGGGAACCCAAGGAATGACCTAATGAAAAGTCAAACATAATGGGGTAAAAAAAGGGTATAATGTTCCCTTGGCAACCTTGGAAGATTTGGAGCTAATTTCTTATAATTCTAATTTAAGAGACTTCTTTCTATTTAGAAGTTGTATATAGTTCTTTTATTCTTTCATAAATAAATCAGTATATGTAATTCTTAAACATATATAATAAAAATATCCTTTATAATTCATATAACATATCTGCTATGTTTGCTACCTATTGCATATTTGCTAGAACTATAGTATAACTTCCTATTTGTTCTTGATGAATTGCCTGTCTATCCTAATATGGCCATATAGATTGTGTTGTAGTTTCCTTCATGATATGACATTATGAAATATGCTGCAAGCCTTCTCAGTCATTTAAAGGGACAATGTAATTGCTCCTTTAGATTCACTGTATAAGCATGTAATTGGAATGGTAGTGTTTTGATTGCTAACTTTAATTGTATGCCAGTAAGGTGACTACTCACAGAGTTGATCCAATAATGAATATGTCCATAAGAAAAGGATTATCCAAATGATTCCTATAGATGCCAAAGTAATATCTAATTCTCTTTTACAACTCCTTTTATGGTCTAGTGAAGATCTATAGAAAATAAATAAAGATGGATCGATAAATTATTGGCTTCAATGCTGATTAGTGTTTGGTGTTGATTGTGTTGTATCCATTGATGAAACCCTTAAGTATTCATTGTTGATGTTTTAGAGTCTCAAAAAAACTCCAGTTTTATAGTATTGATTGTTGGCAAGATATTAGACACACTGAATTAGTAGTATCTAGATATTCTATTTGTTCTATTTGTTTCCTTGCTAAGATGGAGATGATAACGATTAACTTTAGCTTATTCATTTGTGATCTATTTTATGTTCTTGTATGATAATAACAATGACTAGCTATTCTTATTTATTTATTTGTTAGACCCTTGCAAATATTTGTTTACTATGACTAGAGATTGTTCATTGGACTTTCATAAAAGTATATATATTAGACTATATTTGTCATTGGTTAATTATTTATAGTCACTCCTCTGAAGATCTCTAATTAGATATTGATACATAGCACCCCCTCATTGATTAAGCTGTAATATTTATCTTTAACATATTAATCACTTCCATAAGTGATGTACTATTCTACTCCTTGTATCTTGTGTCATGTAAATTCTAGTTCTAAGAAAATATTGGCGGTATTAGTTTGCTATCTCTCAATGTATCTACACTGATATATTTCATTGTTTGGTAATTTTAAACCCTTATAATCTTCAAAATTTCTCCCTTGTTATGAATGGCATATATTTCCTATAATGTGTCGATTGATGACATATACAAGTTTGCATTCTATTATCTATTTATAAAATGATAAATGCCCAACTAAAATCACAAATATTCTGATCTGTAAATGCCCAAATAGAATCACAGATATTTTGATGTGTCCTCTATGTCTCTTTGTGTTTCTTGAAGCCTTTTCTTCCCATTATTTCTCTCATAACAAATGCATTGTAGAAGGATGTTTTTAAATGCATATAAAATATGCATTACTTTTTGTATCATTCGACACTATTCATCTATCTCTTCCTTGCTCGTATACTCATTGATCGATTGTATTATGTGATCGGTGCCCTAAATTGATTATATAGTTTTCTATTCATGATGATGTCAAAATGAAATTTTATTTATTCTATCAAGTTTTCTAATAGGTAAACTACTAGTTTTGTCAAAATGAAATTTTCTTTAGATTCAATATTACTTTGAAGTATTGGTTGCTTTTGTACACAGGGCAAGAGAGATTATTTTTTAATAAATCTGACAAAGAAGCTTCCTCAATATAATAAAAAATCAAATTTTAAGAAAACAACTCCCATAAAAATTGTGTACAAAAAATTTAAAGAATACTTGAATCATATAACATGGTCTGGCATCAAAATGGTGATTATGAAATAGATTAGAGCTTGTTAGATAGATAATCCAGATTAAAATGAAGTGGAGATCACTAATTACAATGATAAATGTAAAGCTTAATCAAATTAATTTTTAGCTCATGATGGAGAAATTTGGTCTCAATCTTTAATTGCATCCATCTCCTATGACAATACAATGGTTTATATCTTTACACTATCTTTGGCTTTGCAAATTCTGAGTAGATGCCAAGGAAAATGACATTATTATCAATGGGGTAATATGGTTAAGGATCCATCCTATAGTAGGACCATTAGGGTTTTTTGGCACCTAATCTTCTAGTCCTCATACTTCAAAATCATTTTGAGAAAGTTGATTGGGAGCTTCCTTGTGAAGGTAGGAGGTTCTTTTGAGGTGGTAGTTTGGGACTTCTCTACCATAAGAAGAATCTCTGGATAAATGGTATTGTTGCATTTGAAATCTTGCAACCTTCAAACAAAAAAAATAAAACAAAGACAAGATGTAGTGCAGTGAGTTTAAAAGAAAAAGTAGGTGCTGGTAAAATATGGCTATCCACATGTTTGATTGCATGGGCACATGAAATCCACAATGATAAAAGAATTCATGAGGAAAAAATTTGTGGAAATGGTGTACATGCCAAATCCCTATGCCTCTAAATATAATATGAGCTTCCCAACAACATTCCAATTTCCATCTATGGTGTTGTGACCAACCCTAGTAAGACTAGTAACCATTTTTGGTGCTTGTGACAAACAAAACTCTTTCCAAAGTATCTACTTCATAAGATCTTCAAACCATTTGAAAATACAAGATATGGAAAATAAAAGTTAACGGTGTTTTGATAGGTATACAAACAAGGGTTAGTTGGGAGATCTTTAGATGTCACACGTTTCAATGGTTATCTAGAACTGTGAAGTTAACTTGCTTGCATATTTGGCCTAGAAGGCCAGCTTGAGGACCCTTTAAGATCAAGTTGATAGCTTGTGTTTCTCAATAAGGAGAATGATACACTTCTCCTTGGAGATGACCCTTGGGAGTATGTTGACTTGACACTTGTTAATGATAAATCGAGATGCAGTTGGTTAATTGAGTTGTTCTTTTCAATATTCTCAATCAGTCAAGAAAAATAGTAAATGAATGTTGAGATTCGAACAATTTTGATCCGCCAACTCTCAATTATCAATTTCCATCATCTAATTTAATTGAGAGAAAGAGGTATTTCTAGGTGTACTGCAATAAAAAAGTTTGAAGACTTGGAATGTCTTTGGGATTCAAGACATTTTCTACAATATCAAGAAGTACTAATGACATCATTCTTAGAGTGACAACTAACACTAAAATAGAAAAGTGTATTTGAACCCTAATTGAATTTGTATTTTGCCTCTATTGCAACTATTTTAATGGTATAATTTGGATATGTCCACTTAGTGGAGAATGTGAACTATGAACTATTATAACATATGATAGGCACTATATTTTCCAAGATGAAGATGAAATCATTTCATTCTGCTTATTTAAACAAGTAACTTTTCTCTAAGTTATTATATGTGATTTTTTATGTTTCCTTTTCTATACATTTTTTGGTAGTTAAGAGTAATAAATGCAACACAATTTTTGCATTATTTAGCATGCGTTGATAAAGTAGGTTTCTAAGAAGTGCAAGTATTAAGGAAGATGATGGTAGCATGAATACACCTTTTATGTGGATGCAAGAAGATAATGGAAATCATAGCAAGGAAGGCTAGATTTATAAAAGTTTAAGTAAATACCAATCTAGAATATATGAGAGTTGAATTGGTGAATGCTATCAATTTTATTAGCAATACCAATCTGGAATATTTTCATGTTCAACTTAAGGCAGAGATCTTCTGGCTTAAGGGGGAATTTTTGTAGAAATTGGGTGACAAGGAAAATGATAATCTTGCCTATTCCAATGTTACCAATCTCTTCAAGAATTTATCAAAAGGATGGATAAGATAGGGCAATTATTTTAATAGGTATACCATTTCCCCCCTTCAAGCCATGATCCCTTTTGTTATGTGAAACTCAATCTATGAGGTTTTTTGCAGAAGTATCTCAAGTGAAGTGTTGTTTTGACTGTGACTTTAGGTCTATCATGAGACACATGAAGAGATTTGGTTGGAATATGTAGTACAAATTTCTTTCTTTAGGGTGTAAAGCATGGTGTATCAAGTGCTAGAAGTCACTTGGCTTGTGTTTTATATTTACTTAGCTTTGACACATCAAATGAGCCTGTTGGAAAGGAATTTGACAAGTACTTGGACCACATACCTTATTGGGTCTGGCTTTCATGGATACCCCAATTAGTTCTTTCTTTGTAGAAACTTGAGGCAACTCATTGGAAGCTTGTTCTTCTAAAAGTAGCTACAGTGTATCCCTAGGTCTGTCTGCAATTTTGGGTTTGAAGTATTTACACTTTGTTTGTGTAAAGTGCTTTGTGTTGGTTTCATAATTTATAGGACATAATATGTGGCAAAAAATATTGAGTTCATAATTATTTTAAGCATACTCATTGCATAGTATTCTCATTCATAGAGTGGTGAGTAGAAATATTAAAGTATCAATTGTTAATCCTCATCTTTAATAGAAATTCCTCCTGCTTTCTTTATTGATCATTTACTCCTACTATAAAATTATAGAATAGAGTGGTGCTATATGTGTGGCTTATTATTGTTATGTTTATTCAAGTAGATAAATTGATACATTTGTGCCAGTCTTATTCATGCACTATTATATCTATAGGCACTCTATTATTGGTTGCAGACATATTTGTTAGAACATCGTGATGTTGCCAACAAATTATAATTGGTAAGAGGAGTTGTTGTTGCTTAGCAATGGGTTCAACAAATAAGAGCATCTTTTGCTAGTTCAACTTCTATAAATTTAGTGGAAAGTAATCCTATAACTTCAAACCTAAATGCAAGTAACTTTCCTTCAGATGTTGTAAATAGTCAAGTTTCGCAAGGGGGTGTTTTGAATGTGCCTCATGATAATACAAATACACAAGCACAAGAATTAGATAAAGAATCAACAATTGATGGGAATGTTCTTGTAGGGTCTAAATCTTCATAGTTAAATTTTGCAAATGTGAATGATTCTCAAGCTAGGATAAGGCGTAATGTTGGGCTTCACTGGGAAGCTTTAGTAGTTACAACATTTGATGTTGTAAAGGATGTTATGGGGGCTTTGAGGAAAAAAAACAAAAATTTAGTGCATGAGCTTGAGGTTTGTTTCCTACTAAAGAATACCACCACCTTCAATTTGTATTTTATGTCTCTTTCTATTCAGTTTGCAAACCTTTTTTTTTAAAGAATAGAAGCATTTTGTTAGTGTCCTTGCTTATCTTTCCAGATTTGGTACAGATGCTTGAAATGTTTTATAAATTTTTGGAGTTTCTAACCTATGTTTTACAAGTGCAGAGGAATTTTTTAATGATTATTTTTGTTTTTTTGAGGTTTTTACTATCTTTTACACGTGCAGAGTCCTTCATGACTGGTACCATATCTTTATATATCCCATCAAACTAACATTATCTGCCATTGGAAATTATTCAAACACATGATATACAATTTATTGATTTTTTTTTATTAATTAAATTCATGCATCCTTTTTTAATACCTCTGAGTGTCCTTACAATGTGTTTTCAATTTATTTTTATTTCTGCATTTCTAATAGCATAATCATGTTTCCTTTTAGTTCTTCTAGAAGTGGTTGTCATTCTGAATGTATGCAATAAAAGAGGTTATAGTTTCACTTGTTTGAAGATATTAATTATCTATTTAGAAAAAGCACATCTTGAAGTATTAATTATGAGAAGTTGTGCTTAGGCCATGTGTAACTGTGACCATCTCCTTATGCAGCCTATCAAAATGAGATGTAATTTCCTGTTAGAAATAGATGGGGCACAATTCAGTTCCCTTTACAACTTACTTTTATTTTAATTTTTTGCCTATGCTAATTCTAAGCACCATTTTTGCTTTTTGTGGACTGATTTTTATGACACATTAAAGAATTGGCTGCTTTGAGGGTCACAGAAGTGTTAGACAACATTTGAATCTTTAATTGTGTAAAAAAAAGATATCAATATGAAAATAATAACAAGATGATATATGGCTATTTTTTAAAGCTTTAGATAAGATTACTAAAGTCAAATTATTATTATATCAATATCTACTAGTGAAAAAAAGCCAAAGGGATTGAAATACACAATTTTTTTACAATAGCTAGGTGCTTGCATAAAAAGCCCATAGACTAAAGGGAAAGAAGATAAGAAAACTGTTATAGCTCTATTAGAAACTAAAAAGCTTTGGAAAATGTGTCAAACAATTAAACCCAGAAGTAACAACATCCTAAAATATTATTGCCACCATGGGCAAACCCCACCAACTCCTGTATAGAGTCCTTCCCCTACTTCCTCACTACTGAATAGGGCCCTATCTAAAAAAATTAGTCAGGCACCACATGTTGTATTATATGATTTGTATGCCGAATGAAATATCACAAAATTGATTATCACCATCCTTATCACATCTTTGAATAGCTATCTAGCAAGCTAGATGCTTTGTTGTTATTACAAAATACCCATTATCCAAAATACCAAACACCATGCTACTATTTGGTATCATCCTATTATAGTTTGGCATAACAACATCTGCTTCTAACTGTTATAGACTACTTGGTTTTCTTGGAGCATAGTGTTGACCTACATCCAATACCATGACATCCCCATGCATTAAGAGACTTGAAAATAGAACACTTCTATTTTGGCTAGTATATCCTACATAAGTAGAGCACCTAAAATCATAAACACCATTATCACAAACACCTCCATGTAGGTTGTATTATTCATCATGATTCAAAACCAATAGTTGAATAGTTTTCTTTTGTTAAACCCAATTCACAGTCACACACTCTAGTTGATTTTCATGTTTAATAACCACTACAATTTGTAGGGAAAGTTCTTGTTCCACAATCATTGCCAATAAATCCTAGAAAGTAGTGACATTTTCCACCAATGTACTCCCCATTATAATTGCATGAATTTGGGTATTGACAATGTAGGGCCAAAGAATTATCCCCACAAAGCTCATTATAAGGGGGACATAACAACTCCCCATTAAAACTAGTAAAGAGTATTGCTCTTCCAACTTTAGGATTCCTTCCATTTACCATCAACAACAATCTCCAATGATTTTTTTCGACATTGATGTTGATAACAACCATTTTCTTGTGTTGGAGTCCCTTAAACAAAGCCTATTTAAACTAAGGATATTTTCATGCACCTAGAATCAGGTCCACACATTTCTCTTGACATATAGTCGTGTTCATGCACTATTTTTATTAGCACATGAACCATTAGAATATGCTACAAATATGTACAATAGTCTTCCAATGAAGATTTCTCACCTTTATTGGGCTGAGGAAAGTAACATTCCTATTGTGGAAAATTACCACTATAGCTTATAATAGGATAATAAGCTTCAACCTCCCTATTATAAGTACAACTTGAAGAATGTGAATAATTAAAATGGTAAGTCACATTCCACTGATTAATAGGAGAACTAACAAAATCAACTCCTTAGGTCAGCCCTAATCAAGTTGTTTGGCCATACTATAGTTTCCCTATAGTATAGCCATTTGATTTGATGTCATTTTCCTCTTGAATATTGATTTCTACACTTTCAATGAGTGCTTATGCTGATTGGTTTGATCTAGATATTTGATTGCTAAAGGGTAATATTAGTGGATTATTATCCTTATTTTTCTTCTATGCTTTATCTCTGTCCAACATATTGATTAGAGATTTTACATCCAAGGGCTTAGAATATTGGTAAAGAAAATATTGGTGATTTTTGAATGGGGTTTGATGTTTTTATTTAATGAAAAGGTCTATTTTCTTGACATAAATTGCATAATCATTTGTATCTTTTTATGAGAAGTTAGCACAAGAAACAATACTTGTGTGTGGCCAAAGTGCTGCAAATTATATTTTATAAGAGTCTCACTACAATAATTTAGAGAAGTGTAACTGACATGAAATATAATTTTAAAATTCTTGAACAGAGGAATTTAAAATTGTTGAATTGATAATGATAAAGACTTAGATTATTGTTTTTCATAATAACTAAAATTTGTGTTCTTTTAGAAGATAATATCATGTTACAATGACCATGATCATGGTAGATCTAATGTTGGGAAGACAACTTTGTCAATTTTTTGCATTATTCTTTAAAGGGTGCTAGCTCAATGGAAGAGCACCTGCTATATAAGTAGTAGGATGGTGGTTTAATTCCATCATGCCCTAATATGACTAAATTATTGAATAAACTACTATGTAAACTACCGAATATATGACCAAATATACTACCATATATACTACCCAAGAAACTACTAAATATACTACCAAATCAACTACCAGATCAACTACCAAATATACTACCCAAAAAACTACCAAATATGCTGCCAAATATACTACCAAATAAACTACCACGTAAACTACCAAGTAACAACAATAAACGACTAAATCAATGACCTAGTCAATGATTAAAATAGTTTAGTCATAAATTTAGTTGTGAGATAAATGTCTAGCAATAAACTACCATTGGTCACATGATCAAAAGTGGTCACATATCTACAATTTTTAGTAATTTATTTAGTAATATATTGTTGTTTTTGTACTAGTGTACATTAGTGGAGTATCTTAAGTATTGGAGAATATTCACATGTTGAATTCATGACTTTGTTTATCACTGATGTCAACATAGTATTGTTTCTATAAAGACTAGGAGAGTAGAAGTTAGAGATCTTATTGGTACAAATAATAATTTGACTATCTAGTGATACATAACTAAGGACATGTTCTAGACTATGTCTTGATGATGTGGTTAAGTGCACAGAGTCTAAGTTAAAGAGGTATGAAAGTTGTACCTAATTTATTGATAGTAGTATAGAAATAGAGTATTGGAGAAAAATGTTCTAATGTTTTTTTTTCTATCTTACATTTGAGATGCAATGAAGAAGTGCACAATCAACCAGTATTAGAGGACATTCATACAGTAATGTCAGTGAGTGCACAAGCCCTAGTATCACACATGTGATTTTTTTATAGACTATGAGATGACAATGCTATTGTAATTGTAATTAATTAATTGTCTTATTATAATTAATTAGGAAAGCCTCAAAGACAAATCAAGAAATTATTATGATGATATGGTATAAAGGAAAGATGTTTTCCTTGTTTGTAAATATATCAAGTATATCAATCATTGTGAGAAGTGCAAAGTGTGAAAAGGATAAGAGTGCTTATCGAAGAGATTAATGGATGTAGGTGTTGTGATCTGGTTACAAGATATGAAGGAGAAAAGGTCTAGTTGACAAGACTAAGGAAGATGAAGGAAGTGCATTTCATTTCTATTATTCTGCAAGGAATAATACAAAGATAATTTGGACAATGGGTTCATTGGTCTTAACCTTTATGTTATTTGGGCAATGGGTCCATCTATCTTCCACAACTCCTAATAGGGTTGACATAACTCCTAATAAGGTTGGCACAACTCCTAACAAGGATTCAAAGTCTCCTAACAAGGACTAATATGTGGTAAATGTTGTACTAGAATCCTAATAGGGTCCATCCTCTAACAAGAAATATTTATATTAGTACATCATCTTGTGGGTACCATCCCCACTAGGTTCTTCCCTCTAATTAAAGGTTTCCCTAGTTAACATATCTAGTGTTATTGTGTATGAGTATCTTGTTGTGGTTTTTGATTATATTGTTCATATGGTTAAAGTTTAATAAGGTTGATAATTGTGATATTAGTTGGATAACTAATCCACCCCCCTCTCAATTATATTGTTGGACTATGTATTCTAACAATTGTTATTAGAGCATCATGTCCTTGAAAGATAAGCTTAATAGCTTTGGGAGATCGATGAAGAATCTTTTCAGAAAAGATAGTCCTAGATTTGATGGGGCCAAATATGATAGTTAGGAGTAGATGAAGAATCATCTATTGTGCATGGGTACATATTATTTTCTTTTAACAAAAGGTAGCAAGAAAATTATTGAAGAAGAAAAGCTTGAAGAATGTAGTGAGGTAGAAAGAGATTTGTTCATATGTAACATGAGAGAAAGAGAAGCGCTACTATTAGATCTTCCAAAGAATGAATACAATTAGGTAAAGACACTTCAAACATCTCATGAAATTTGGAAAGCATTAGAATCTACTTTTGAAGGTGATTCACATGCAAAGAGAATTTGATTGTAGAATTGGATATGTGCATTTCAAGATGCTAAAATGATGGAAGATGAATATATAAGAAATTATATTGGTGGAATATCATAAATTATTGTAGGAATCAAGACACATGGTGGAACCAAGGAAGAAAATGAGGTTATATGGAAGATCTTGAAAAGTTTGAAACCACCATTCAAGTAAGTATCTCAGATGATTCAACTACTTATACCCTGCACTAAGGATTTCACCAAGGAAACATTGCTTGGTAGATTGGAAGTTGTAGAAGTAGATTTGAGATAGTTCAAAGATCTAGCAAGAGTGGAAACAACTTTTAGTGCACTTAATGTTCAGCCAAGTTTGACAAAGAGTGCAAGCACACATTAAGAGTTTGCTAGTAGAAGTAGATCTGATGAAGACAAGAAGATTGATGAAGTTAAAGCCATTCTTGTGAGAAGAGAAAAATATGGTAAGAAAATATTTAAATGTTTTACTTGTAATGAATTTGGTCATTATGCATCTAAATTTCCTAAAAGAGAGAAAAAGTATAAGGGAAAGTTCAACCCTAGAAGAGATAGAAATTTTTTGTATGCTAATGAAGATGAAGAATCTGATGAGAGAGTTCAAAGTGAAAGTGGTGATGAATTAGGATTTGTAGCTATCAAGAAAGTTGATCTTGATAGAGAAATTAGAGAAGAAAGAGCTATGATTTTCCAAGTTGAAAAGAAGTTTGATTGGATAATTGACAGTGGTTTTTCACATCACATGACAATTGATATGAATAAGTTTGTTAAGTTCAAGAACTATGATGGAGGTATTGTTAGGGTTGGTAAAATGCAACATGACATATTATAGGGGTTGGATCTATTAATTTAGATGGAATGACTAACACTAAATTTTTTTATTTTGTTGATGGATTGAAGCACAATTTGTTGAGTGTTGGATAGTTGGTTTACAAGAGATATCAATTACAATTCATAGAGAAGACCTACATTATCAAGGATAAGGATGGTAAGAAGACTGGAACTAGCACTAGATCTAGATGTAATGTATTTTAGTTGAATCCTACTAAAATGACATGTTTAGTTGTGAAAGTTGATAATAGTTGGTTATGGCATAGGATATTTTTTCATATAAACTTTGATAATATTGTGAAAGTTAGTAACACATATTTTGTTAGAGACTTGCCTAAGATTTTTAAAAGAAAATCCTACTAATGTTATTTGTAAAGAATGTATTTTGGCTAAGAAAAAGAAAGTATCTTTTCCTAGGAAGAAGTTCACTACCATAGAGAAGCTCAAGATTGTTCACATAGACCTAAGTGGTCCTTCAGAAAAGAGAGGATTCTATGGTGAAAGGTATTTTATGATTTTTGTTAATTTCACTAGAATGATGTGGGTAGAATATCTTAATGAGAAATATGAAGCTTTTGAGAATTTTAAGATATTTAAGAATAGAGTTGAGAATAAATCTAGTGGTAAGATAAAGTGTTTGAGATCATATAGAGGAAGAGAGTTGACCTCTAGAGAGTTTAACATCTTTTGTGAAGAAAATGGAATCAAAAGACAACTATCCTCACCTAGAATACTTGAGCAAAATGAGATTGCTAAAAGAAGTAATAAATTAGTAGTAGAGGCAGCTAGAGCGATGTTGTTTAAGAATGATGTTTCTAAGAAATTCGGGAGAGAAATAGTCAATACAACAGTGTAAACTCTAATCAGAGTATAGGTTAGAAAAGGTATGATCAAGACACCTAATGAATTATGGTTTGGTCTTTCACAATTGGTTATGTATTTCAAAATATTTGGGAGAAAATGTTACATTAATAGAGATGATGACATTTTAATGTTCGATCCAAGAAGTGATGAAGGTATGTTTCTTGGTTATTCATTGAAAAGCAAGGCATATAGATGTTTCAACTATAGAACTAATATAATAGTTGAATGTGCAAATGTAAGGATTGACAAAATGTTTTGTACTAAAGAAAAAATGGTATATTATGTTGAAAATAGATTGAGATGAGTATGAGAATGTGTTTCAATAATTATTTTTTCACCAATGTCAAATCTACTACTTACTGGTAAGACAACTACCTAGTTGATTTGAGTACTATCATTTGTTTGATTGATGAGGAGGTTTTGATCAAATGAGATAAAAAAAGCACCTAGAGGAAAGGTTGAGTTATGATAATAAAAAGGAGTACAAAGATTAGTTAAGATAGTGATATTATAGTTCATTAATTATCTACTTAAGGCTGCAAAGATTGGATACATTGACTAAGTCTAGAAGAAAAAGTAAGAAGAATTGAGTTTTCCAAGCTTGATCGAGTGAAAAATAGGTACCGAGAGAAGTTAGTGCAAGCCGAACAAAAAATTAGTTGGAGTTGAGCAAAGTGAAAGTTTAGTGTATGCTGAGTGATGCAGTGTAAGATGAGTAAAATTTAGTTGATTCCAACCACCAGTAAATTTTAGTTTTTGTCAAGTTATCTAATGGATGATGAGTGGAAGAATAGTTTGGGAGATGAGTGATAGCATATTGATGCCGAGTGCTAGTATTCATGTTAAATCAAAGATTTGACGAATATGAGCTGACCATTTTTTTTTCTTGAATTTTGTGAAGTTTGGGGAAGATAACTATGATGAGTTGGTGGCACAAAATTCATGGTAAACCATTTTGAGGAAAATTTAAAGAGGATTGAAGAAGAATTTTCTAGAAGGGACTCAAATGAAAAGATGGGTAGATTCATTGAATCCTACCTAATCCTACCTAACCATAAAATGGATGAGAGAGGTTCTATGACAAAAGATCTTAATTTTTTATTTATAGAGATGTTTGGTTAGGAGCAAGGTTGGTCATGTTTGAGAACCTAAGTTAGACAAGAGGTCTAAAGTATTTCTTCATTCAGTGATCGAACAAAAGAGATTGATATTGGAAAGAAAAGTAAGAAAGCTTAAAAGTATGAATGCTTGAAGGGTGAACAAACTATTGAAGTGAAAGTGTGTAAAAGCCAAGAAGAATAGAGGACTAAAATAAAGATCTATAATTTTCAAAGTGAGTTTTAATTTCTTATCAGATCAATCGTTACTACTACTTTCTAATCATTGTACTAGTCTAGGGTAAATCCATTGGATTAAGGTTGACCTAACAGTCATTTATAAATCCTTTAACTGGGTGAAATTCTAAGTGAATGATCTAAATTCCTCTAACAAGGCTTACTCCTAATAGGGTGATTGAAATCCTCTAACCAAGTCACATTTAATAGTGTGTATTGTAACCTTTAAAAAAGTTGGTCTTTCACAGGGAATCACTTTAGAAGAGTGAGAATGAGTAGCATGTTACTGGTGGTTTGTTCCAAATTGGGTCCCCACATAAAATCCTAGTGTCAAAAGTGTTGATAAATTTTTTATGTTTCATGTTTACATTTCTACAAAGTTGTTGTGACCTAGGACAGTAATATGCAAGCTTAAGTGATTGTATGATCTAATGGATGCATGCATGAATATGTTTTATGGATATGGGTTCAGAAAGCTCTGAAAAGTTTTATTTGTACATCTAGAATTTGGATAAAAAATTCCCCCCCTCTTAGTTATTCTAAATAATTCCAACAATTAGTATTAGAGCCACCTACTTAAGAGGACTAGTTTGAAGGTGGTAGAAGTAAAAGATCAAGATGTTAAAAAGAGAGGTACCCAAGCTTAACAAGGAAAAATTTCCTACATGGAAAATTTTGATGAAGCTACACCTAGGAGGTCTCAAAGACCATGCACAATATACCATCATCATTGAGCATGTTGATCTTGTTGGAGCCCTAACTATTGAAGATCTGAAAAAGAAGAAAGAACATAATCAGGCAATGTTGGAGATTGCCTCTACCCTAAGTTGTTCTAAGTTTGATGACATCAATGGTTGTGATAGTGCAAAGATGATGTTGGAAGCTCTTCACACCATTTATGGAAGAGACACAAATGTTTTAAGAGCCAAATCTAAAAGTCTTAGAGGTAAGTTCAATGATATAAGGATGGAAGAAGGTGCGAATGTTGCTCAATATTACTTTGGAATAAAAGATGTTAATTCTATAAGAGGAGCTATTAGTAAGATAGATGATCATATTGTATTAAGAAAAGTTTTGAGAACACTAATGCCCATCTATACTATTAGAGTTTCTACAATACAAGAACTAAGATGTATACTAGGTTCTAATCTGACTCTTGAAGTTCTAGTAGGTAGGCTCACTACTTTTGAAATATCTAATTTTGGCAACTTCAAATCTGACAATGTTGAATCTTCTTTCAAAGCTAAGCTATAATTGAAGGAACCTAATGAGAAGAAGAAGAAGAAGGTAAAATATGTTTCCAGTGATAGTGGTACATATGAGGATGTAGAATAGCTTGAAGCACTACTAGCAAGGAGATTTTATAGAGGCAAAGGAAAATTCAAAGGTAAGCTATGTATCATGTGTTTTAATTGCAATGAGGTTGGTCATATTGCTGCTCAATGTCCATAAAAATAGAACAATAGAAGTCGTAACAAATATAGAAGCATAAGAGATGAGGACATCAATGATTACAAAGAAAAAGGCAAGAAGTCTTGCTACATTATAGAAGAGGAAACCAAAGATGGATCTCACGATCATGATGATGAAGTAGTGTATGTTGCAATAAAGGATGATTATGATGAGGATGAGGCAACTACACTAGTGTCTTGTGCAAACAAGAATGCCAAATAGATTACTGATAGTGGGTGTTCACATCACATGGCTAGAGATAAAAGTAAGTTCATTACCTTGAATTATTATGATGGAAATAGTGTAAAGTTTGGTAATGATGCACCTTGTCTGATAAAAGGAAAAGGTTCTATCAAACTCACAGAAAAGATTTTCTATGACAATGCTTATTATGTTGAAGGACTTAACAATAATTTGTTGAGTGTGTCACAACTAAATAGTTCAAGTTGCAAGGTTGATTTTGAGAACAATATAGCTAAGATATATGATACTGATGGAAAACTAATTGGAAAAGGTAATCTATTCTTCCTTGATATGGATGATGCTACTTGTTTGGTTGTATAATTTGATAATGTGTGGTTATGGAACAAGAGGTTATGTCATGTTAATTTTGATAACTTGGTTAGTATCAGTAACATGAAAAGAGTTAAAGGTTTGCCTAAGTTGAAGAAACCTAATAATATAATTTGCAAACAATGTTAGTTAGGAAAAATGAAAAAATCTCCTTTTAAAAGTTAGACTCACACCTCTAAAAGAATTTTGGATATTGTCCAAGCTAACTTGTGAGGACCAATTGATGTGCAAAGCTACAAAGGTGATAAGTCCATTATGCTATTTATTGATGATTATTCTAGGTTGATGATAGTTATGTTTCTATAAAATAAATCTTATGCTTTCTAAATGTTTTAAGTGGTACTTAGCAAGAGTTGAAAAGGAAACAACTAAAATCCTAAAATGTTTGAGATTTGATAGTGGAGGGTAATTTACATCAAATGACTTTTAGATGTTTTGTAATGAAAGAGGAATCAAAAGACAAACATCTACACCTAGGACCCCTCCACAAAATAGAATTGCTAAAAGTAGGAATATATATGTAATGGACTATGCTACGACACTCATTATGGAGAAGAATGTTGCTTTGAAATAATGTAGAGAGGTTGTAAGTACACCTGTCTATACCTTGAACCATGTTCAAGTCAAGAAAGGTACTCATTCAACACTTTTTGAACTATAGTATGGATTCTCACCCAATGTAAAATATTTTAAGGTATTTGGAAGCAAGTGTTATATTCTCAAATATATCAAAAATGGTAAATTAGATGGAAAAAGTGAAGAAGGTATATACCTTGGCTATTCCACAAAAAGTATAGCTTATAAGTGTTTAAATACTAACACTAAAAAAGTTGTGGAAAGTGAAAATGTGAAATTTGATGAATATATAGACGTATATGAGGCTAAACCTATGAAGGAACTAGAGGAATACAAATATTTTTTATACTTTTAAGAAGGTATGATTTCTGATGAAGATGATGTAAATCAAGTTTCAAATCAAGTTGCCAATGAAATGAAGAAAGAATTTGAGATGTCTATATTTGGAGAGATCAAGTTCTTTGTGAGTTTGCAAGTACATCAGATGAAATATGGTATATACATCACTCAATCTAAGTATGGGTGAACCCACAATAAGGGGTTCCACTTTAGTGGGATGAACAAAAATGAAAAAAATTGCAAAATGGGAAATTGAGTTTACGATATGTTCATGTGAACTTTTTTTTTAATCATGTTCGCGCGAACATATTTTGTATGTTCGTGCGAACATATGTGATAAATATGTTCACGTAAACATGATAAGCATGTTTGTGCGAACATGCAAAATCACAAAAATTGTAACCTTTTTTTTTTTTTTTTTTGCTCTTTTGACTTCCATAATTGTAGGAGAATGATCTCCTACTGTAAAATAAAAAATGTCAAAATGTGCTGCTCGGAGCAAGCTTTCCAATGACTATAATTTTAATACATAATTTAATAATTAAGACTTTCAAATATGAGTTTAACTCATTATAGGTTCATTACTGATGAAACATCAACTGACTTTGACACCTCAGGAAAATTAGTAAATTAGGTCAATTTTTTTTGAAAAATATGGAGGAACTAGCTTATTGAGATACCTTTCTATTAAAAAAAAAAATGGTTTATGATAAATTGACTTCAAATTATCTGTGTCAAACAGAACGTATGTCTGAATTACGATTCATGTCACTTCAAAACTTCATAAACTATACAATATTCAACCAAAATAAATCAAACCAAATGCATCCTTTGGATATTGATGTTACAAATCTAACGTCAAAAGAATTACTTCATTATCATTTCTAGAAAAAAAGTTATGTGTGTCAAATGGACTATCACTTTTTAAAATATTGAATTTTATTATGTACAACTTTTCAGAGGAGATAAAAAAATTGACATAAATAAATTTTTTTTTAAGATAAAAAAATATGGTTACAAAGTAGGAACAAAGTACTCAAAATCACTAGTTTTTGTCATCTTGAAATTATTTATAGTTTTGGAGATATAGTCACTTGAACGTGACGTTTGTTGCAAAAATATTGATTTCAGTGTCAAAATTGGTCAAAAAGTGGAACCCATTATTGTGGGATCACCCATGTAAAGGATATACAAATATTTTTTGGATTGGAAGATTCCAAGCTAATAAGAACACCTATGGTAATAGGACACAAGTTGTCAAAGAATGATCATTCAACTGAGGTGAATCAAACATTGTATAGGACTATGATTGGAAAATTGCAATATGTAGTGCATGACAGACCTAATATTGTATTATCCATTGCGATGGTTACAAGATTCTCTGCTAATCCTAGGAAGAATCATTTGATGGCTATTAAGAGAATAATGAGATATCTAAAAGGAACAAAAGACTATCATCTATACTACAAGAAAAATGAGAAGTTTGGGATCACCCATGTAAAGGATATACAAATATTTTTTGGATTGGAAGATTCCAAGCTAATAAGAACACCTATGGTAATAGGACACAAGTTGTCAAAGAATGATCATTCAACTGAGGTGAATCAAACATTGTATAGGACTATGATTGGAAAATTGCAATATGTAGTGCATGACAGACCTAATATTGTATTATCCATTGCGATGGTTACAAGATTCTCTGCTAATCCTAGGAAGAATCATTTGATGGCTATTAAGAGAATAATGAGATATCTAAAAGGAACAAAAGACTATCATCTATACTACAAGAAAAATGAGAAGTTTGAGTTGAGAGCCTACATTGATGTTGATTAGGATGGAAATATTGATGATAGAAAGAGCACTAGTGGAGGATTATTTTTCTTAGGGAAAAGCTTGATTACATGGACTAGCAAGAAACAAAATTGCATACCTCAATCTACTGCTGAAGCTGAATATGTTGCTACTGCAGTAAATTGTACAAACATTGTATGGATCAAACAACTACTAAAAGGTATGAAGGGGGAAATCAATGAACCTATGATACCTTATTATGATAATACAAGTGTTGTAAATATATCAAAGAAACTTTTGATGCATACAAAGATGAAACACATTGAAATCAAGTATCATTGCTTGAGAGAGTTAGTTCAAGACAAAGAGGTGAAGATGGAATATGTGAATACAAAAGAGAAAATAGTTGATATCTTCTCAAAAGAATTACCCAAGGATGCTCATGAGTATCTAAGAGGTAAATTAGGGGTGATGCCCCTATCTAAGGCTATTTAAGAACCATGAGTAGTGCTGTGCATCAACTGAGATGATTGACATATGTTACACATTGATGCAATGGATCTTAATTTAGGAGCAACCTAAAGTAATCAAATAGATGGAGTTGTGGATCAATCACAAGCTAGGTTATAGAGGGAAAAACTGAAAATGATCATTTCTACATATTAAGATGAAAAGTCTTTGGTATTTTTGTCAAAGAGGGAGATAGTGTAGTGTACCTGAGATAGTGTACTCAGAGAGAAATAGAGAAAGGGAGAAATACATAATACATGGAATATCTACTCAGAGGGAGATAGTGTACCTAATGATTACTACAAATGGAGAAATGACTAAAAGACATACATCTACCTAGTAAGAGGGAGATAATGTTGAGGGAGATATAAGAATAGAATAGTATAGAGATACCTGACTATTAGAAAGAGGGAGTGATCAAGAGGGAGCAATAAGGATGAGTTGATTGTTTATTGATCAGAAAAGAGTTTTGTAGCCTATATAGAAGATGAAAGCTACTGATACAGGGAGAGATTTCAATACAAGGAATTATTTTCTTTTTGGTATTGTTGATTGGTATGGTTTTCCATCAATGCCAATGAGGGAGATTGTTGAAAATAGATTGACATAAGTATGAGAATGCATTCCAATCATTGTTTTGTCACTAATGTCAAACATGCTACTTTCTGATAAGACAACTACCTATTTTATTTGAGTCCTATCATTTGTTTGATTGATGAGGAGGTTTTGATCAAATGAGATAACAAAAGGACCTAGAGGAAAGGTTGAGTTATGATAATAAAAAGGAGTACAAAGATTAGTTAAGACAGTGATATTATAGTGCATTGATTATCCACTTAAGGCTACAAAGGTTGGATACACTGATTAAGTTTAGAAGAACAAGTAAGAAGAATTAAGTTTACCAAGCTTGACCAAGTGGATAGTAGGTGCTAAGAAAATTTAGTGCAAGTCGAGAAGAAAATCAGTTCAAGCTGAGAAAAGTGTGTATGTCGAGTGATACAATGTAAGTAGAGTAAAGTTTAGTTGATGCCAAGCACCGGTAAACTTTATTGTTTGTTGAGTTATCTAGTGGATGATGAGTGAAAAAATAATTTGGAAGCTGAGTGACAACATATTGATGTTGAGTGCCAATATTCATGTTAAATCAAAGACTTGTCAAATCTAAGCTGACTATTTTGTTTTCTTGAATTTTTTGAAGTGTGTGAAAGATAACTATGATGAATTGGTGGCACAAAATTCATGGTAAACCATTTTAAGGAAAATTCAAAGAGGACTAAAGAATAAATTTCTAGAAGGGACTTAAATGAAAGGATGTGTAGATTCATTGAATTCTACCTAATCCTACCTAATTCTAAAATGGATGATAGAGGTTAAATGAAAAAAGATCTTAATTTTCTATTTATACAGATGGTTGGTCAAAAGAAAGGTTGGTCATGTTCAAGAACCTAATATAAAAAGAGGTCTAAAGTATTTCTTCATTCAGGGACCAAAAAAAAGAGACTGCTATTCTCAAGAAAACAAAGAAGACTTAAAGGTATGAATTCTTGAAGTGTGAACAAGCTATCAGAGATGAAGTGCATGAAAGCCAAGAAAAATGGAAGACTAAAACAGAGATCTGTAATCTTCAAAGTGAGTTGTAATTTGTTATCAGATCAAGCCTTACTACTACTTTCTAATCATTGTACTAGTCTACGGTAAATCTTTTAGATTAAGGTTGATCTAATAGTCATTTGTAAATCCTTTAACTAGATGACATTTGAAGTGAATGATCTAAAGTCCTCTAACAAGGCTCACTCCTAATAGGGTGATTGAAATATTCTAACCAAGTCACATTTAACAATGTGTATTGTAACCTCTAACATGGTTAGCCTTTCAGAGGGCATCACTTGAAAAGAGTGAGAATGAGTAGCATGTTACTAGTGGTTTTTCCAAAATTAGGTTTCCACATAAAATCCTAGTGTCAAATGTGTAATGCTTCATGTTTATATTTTTGTAAAGTTGTTTTGACCTAGGACAATAATCTGCAAGTTTAAGTGATTACATGATCTAATGGATGCATGCATGAATATGTTTTATGGACTTGGGCTCACTAATCTATGAAAAGTTTTATATGTATATTTGAACCTTGGATAACTAATTCACCCCCCTTCTCAGTTATTCTAAAGAATTCCAATAGATTATAATTCAGATGATGAGGAAGAAAATTCTAGAATTGTTAGACAAAATGTTGAAGTTTACTTTGAGACTAACAATAATAAGTAGAATGATATGCTAATTGTTGAGAAAATAGGAGAATGAAGATTTTAACCTAGATATGAGATAAGAGTTGAGATGTCAACTCCCACACCTAGAAGGAATCTGATAAAGAATTTCCATCTAGAGAAAATAATTGGAAGTAAAGATAAAGATGTGATGGAAAGGAATAAAGTGAATGAAGAATTATGTCTAGTCACTCAAGTTGAGCCTAAGAGAATAGATGAAAAATGTAAGGATGATCATTAGATTCAAGAAATGAAGGAAGAATTGGATTAGATTGAGAAGAATGAGACATGGGAGTTAGTTCCTAGACCTAAAGAAAAGAATGTGATAGGAACCAAATGGGTATTTAGAAACAAGATGAATGAACAAGGAGAATAAACAAGGCCAAACTTGTTTTTAAGGATTTCTCATAGCAAGAAGGTATATATTATGAGGAGAATTATGGCCTTGTTTCTAGAATGGAAATAGTAACAATGTTCTTGGCTTATGTAGCGAGTAAGAAGTTCAAAGTATATCAGATGGATCTTAAGCCATCTTTTCTAAATGGAGAACTTGAAGAAGTCTATATTGAGAATCCCAATGGAATCTATTTGACAAAAGACAAAGAGATGGTATGCGACTAAAGAAAGTACTATATGGTCTAAAGCAAGCACCTAGAACTTGGTATGCAAGGTTGCATAAATATTTGAAAAAGCTTGGATTTGTTAAAGGTACAACAGATGGAAATTTGTATTTGAGAGAAATTGATAACAATTTATTTATCATTGTAATATTTTTTGATGACATAATATTTGGAGGAAATGATGAAGAGAGTTATAAGTTTTCTAGAGAAATGAAGTTTTTCCTAGGATTGCAGATTGTGTAGAAAAATGATGGTATTTTCATTTCACAAGCTAAGTACTTGAAAGACTTGTTGAAGAGATTTGGATTAGAGAATTGTAAGCTTGTTGGTACACCTATGATAACTAGTCACAATTTATCCAGCAAGGATGAGACACCTACAATTAAGAAAAAGAAATATAGATCCATGATTGGAGGATTGCAATATTTGACTCACACAAGACCAAAAATAACAAATGCAAATGGGATTGTAGCTAGATTTCAAGATGATCATAAATAGTATCATTATGTAGTAGTAAAGAGGATATTTAGATATTTGAAAGGAACATCTTATTGTAGAATTTGGTATGATAGATCAAGTGATTTCACTTTGTCTGCATATGTTGATGTGGATTGGGCAGGAAGTATGGATAACATTAAGAGCATAAGTGGTGGATCATTCTTTCTTGGAGGAATATTGGTTTCTTGGCTGAGAAAGAAACATGATTGTATTTTGCAGAGTACAACTAAGGTAGAGTATGTCGCAGTAACAAATAACTATAATCAAGTTATGTGGTGAAGTAGATGTCGAAGGATGTTGGGATTGAGTTTACAAAACCTGTTTATAGTAAGTATGTCTAAGAATCATCTATTGTATTCTAAGATGAAGCATATATCTATTAAGTATCATGTCTTGAGAGAGAATGCATTAGAAAAGGAGATTGGATTGGAGTATGTAAGTACTAAAGATTAGATTGTAGATATCTTTATGAAACCTTTTACTAAAAACACACTCAAGTACTTAAAAGGTATGCTTGGGATTATGCCCCTTCCTACTTTTGAGTAGATGATGTAGATAGTGCATTAGTCTAGTGGTATAGAGCATTATTGCTAGAATAGACTAAATGTTGATGCTTCCTGTATGGGGGAGTATCTGTTGAGAATGAAGTCATTGATGACTCTTGGTATTTGGTATTTGGTATTGAATAGTATCTTTGGACACTTGTGTTGGTTGAAGAGTTGGAGAAAGTCTAGTAATAATTGGTATGTAACATTGAGGCCTTTGACAATGATTTCAATGGGGGAGAAGAAATCCTAAGTATGAATGAGGGAGAGATATCTCTTTAGGGATATTTAGAAAGATTCATGTAAAGAAGCAAGAGGAATATCTCTATGGGGGAGATATGTATGGTTAATTGTTTATTGTGAACAACTATTGCCAATCCTAAGAAGAAGAGGTTGTTAGTGAACAACTCATGATGCTGATCTAGAAGATGGTGAACAGAGAAGTGTTTCAGAGTATTTTAGATTAATGAAGGGGATTTGAAAAGAAGAAGAAGAAGAACAATAGGGTACTAGTTTGGTATTCTTGGAACCTAGATGTTTTTTATCTATGTTGCCATCAATGCCAAAGGGGGAGATTGTTAGCATGAATGCTGATGATACTACATGGTGGGGGGGGGGGGGGGGGTGTATCCTAAGCATTTGACATGTTTCTTCATGACTATATTTGTCATCGATGTCAACATAGTATTTTTTTTTGTAAAGATTGGGAGAATAGTTGTTAGAGATCTTATTGGTACAGACAATGGTTTGATTGTCTAGTGATGTGAAGTTAAGGAAATGTTTTAGACTATGTCCTAATGAAGTGGTTAAGTGCGTAGAGTCTAAGTTGAATGTGTATGGCAGTTGTACTTGATTTACTAAGAGCAGTATAGAAATAGAGTATTGGAGAATAACATTCTAATGTTTGTTTTCAATCTTACATCTAAGATGCAATGAAGAAGTGTGCAGTTAGCTTGTGACAAAGGATAGTGATACAGTGATGTCAATAAGTGTGCAAGCCCTATTATCATATGTGTGAAGTTTTGTATAGACTGTGAAGCAATAGTGCTATTGTAATTGTAATTAATTAATTATCTTATTATAATTAGTTAGGAAATCCTCAAGGTTGACTCAAGGAATTATTATGAAGATATGGTATAAAGGAAAGATTTTTTTCTTGTTTGTAAATTTCTCAAGTATATCAATCATTGTGAAGAAGTGCAAAGTATGAAAAGGAACATAGTGCTTATTGAATATGAGTAAGTGATCCAAGGGATTACTAGGTGTGAGTTTTGTGACCTAGTTACAAGATCTAAAGGAGTAGAAGTCTGATTGATAGGACAAAGGAGAGGAAGGAAGTACATTTCATTTATATTATTCTCCAAGGAATAATACAAAGATCATTTGGTTAGTGGGTTCATTGGTCTTAACCTTGAATTTGTTTGGATAGTGGGTCTAGCTGTCTTCCACAACTCATAATAGGGTTGGCACAACTCCTGACAGGGTTGGAATCTCCTAATAGAGATTCAAAGTATCCTAAGAGGGACACACACACACACACACACACACACACACACACACACACATATTGTATGTTATAATATATTCCTAATAGGGTCCATCCTCTATAATGAATATTTATATTAGTACATCATCTTGTGGGTACCATCCTCACTAGGGTTTCCCTGTTAGAAATAATAGTCCAACAAGATAACTGAGGCATGGGGGGGTACTAAATTAATTATCCAAAAATTAAAACATTTATCAACCTTAAACAATTTTATCAATTCAACCAAAGTAAACAAAAACCATAACAAGATGCATATAAAAAATTACACTAGATATGTTAACTAGGGAAACCCTTGATCATAGGGAAAACCCTAGTGGGAATGATGCCCACAAGATGATGTACTAATATAAATATTCCTTGTTAGAGGATGGACCCTATTAGGAGGCTATTATAATATTTCATACATATGAGTCCCTGTTAAGAGACTTTGAATCCCTGTTAGGAGTTGTAGTACAATGTATGCAAGAAGAGCCCACAACCTAAACATGCAATTTCAATTACAAGAAGAGCTCACTACCCAAAAAAGTAATTTACTATTAAGTTCCTCTTTCCTTAGTTCTATCAACTGAACTAATCAATGTCAAAATTTTTAGATCAGGTCACGAACCTTGGATCCAAATATCAAACCTCGGATCACACAATAGAACCTCAGCAATGAAGTTTCCTTCACTTCCTCTTTGCTCTACTCAACTTTGCATTGCGCTCTCTCTACAACTTAAAATAATTTCTTTTCAATACAATTCCTTGCCATGTGGTAAAGGAAAATGTCCTTCCTTTATATAGAGTCCATAAAATAATTCCCTGAGTCAGCTGTTAGACCTTCTCAATTAATTATTATAGGACTACATTAAGAACACGTTACATTTAGTGATAACATTAATCTTCTTCCTTGTAACTTGAATATATTTCCATACACCTAATATAAAAATGAGTGAACTTAGCTATGTCATCATCAACATGTCTTCTTAACATCCTCAACCTTTATTCTCAAAATAACAATTCTACTAAGAGATATAACAAGTTTAGCAGAACATGTCTCTGTAAACTCTATCTCAAAACAAACATCACCAAAATTTGCATAACTTCTTCCAAACTTAAATTTTTTTCTTCTAATGTTAATAATATATACTAGATACTCAGAAGTATCTCCCACAATCTCAGATAGTGAAAATACTCAACTAGTCATCTGTACCAACTTGATCTTTCTATTGTTCTTCTGATAGATACCATAGAAAAATGCTATGTTGACATCAATGACAAACTTAGCCATGAATGTAACATATCATCATAGTAACATATCTACAATAATCCCCCATAGGAATATTATCACCATTCATGCTTCCAACATTCACTAGTTAACATATCTGGTGTTATTGTATATGATTATCTTGTTGTAGTTTTTGATTATATTTCTCATATGGCTAAAGTTTAATAAGTTTGATAATTGTGATATTAGTTGGATAACTGATTCACTCCCCACTCCTTAGTTATATTGTTGGACTATATATTCTAATAGGCTTTCTATGGGATTGGCTCAAATTATTCCTCTCTAAGGTATCTATTGTTTCTATTTATATGAAATCATATTTGATTGCATTGTTATTTTTGCATCAATTTCTTGAATCACATTCTATGATTCATCATATAGATAAGAGAAAGATATTAGAAAGCATGATCCAACGTAAACAACATAATTAAAGTATTTAGCTTGATTTCTTTTGAATTGCTTGCAGAATTGATGTTGTTGATTTTATCTCACTTCTACTTATTGTTGGGTAGAGAAGAATTGTAGACATTTGTATATCTACAAGATTAGGAGACTCTTTCCTTCCATGTCTAAAGGAGGAGGCCTCAGAAGAAGAAGATAGTAGTGTTGAGGATACTGAAAAATTTTCAATACATAGAAAGTGCATGCTCATAGCTTCTCATGAAACACCATTAATGTGGAGCTTGGCAACAGATGAGGTCGCAACTGGTCATTGTGCTTCAAAGGTAGAATTTTTTTCATGTATATTCATATCAAATGGAGCTATTTTTCTAATGGAAAGAAAATTAAATGATCTTGTCCTTTATTATTTTGATGCAGGGGAAGGTTCCTCTTATATCACAAGATGGACCCCACTAGCTACATATCTTCATTTTTGTACTAGTAGCTTCTCATGTCTTCTCTTGCATTGTGATTATGACACTAGGATGGGCAAAGGTATGAGTCACTAGGCTTTCCTCCTCTTATTTTTGTATGCAAAAGAAATTTGTGGTCATGGTTAAATATTAGAATACCTTTGCAAATGAAGAAATTGAAATCATGGGAGGAAAAGACTAAAATGTTGGATTATGAATTTTCAACTAGTTAGTCTAATATTTTCCATTTTCTCATTGAATGATTGCATTTGATAACTTTTGTTGTAAATTGAGAGACATGAAGAAGAATTTGAATAGTAGAAACAAATGATATTAGATCATTTTAAAGTATACATTGATTCATGATATTTAAAATAAATAAATTAAATGAATCTTTTCATACAAATTGACTTGATATGTTGGGAGGTAATAGACTTAAAGGGAAAAACAAATCTTCTAGGGTAATGAATACACCATAATGCATGTGCTTGTGCATTCTATTGTTTCACAGTGTTATCATGAACTATTCTCATTATTTCTTTTGAGTGTGGTGATATGTTGAATAATATTATAGGTAGGAAACAGAGGACCCTAAAGTCTAGTCAAAGATTTTTCTTCAAAACAAGGCCAAATTAGAAAAGGAGGCCACCACAATACATTGTGTACTTGAACCTATGTTTCATTTTTTTAATAGTGGGAAACACTGGTCCCTTTAGAATGGACTCGCACTATGTGATCTATATGACATGCAATGCTTAATGGAGAAAGCAGGTAACATTTATAATTTCACAATTTATAATACTTGTTGCAAATTACAATATGAAAAAGTCAAAATTCACTGACTACATCTCTAGGTTTATATATGATATCTACTAATTTTAATTTTGAATTTTACTTTCAAAATACATTAGTTAAATAATAATTTATACATGAATATTTCAGTTACTATTTCCAAATGCCAAGTTCACCTTTTCATTTTAATATTTTGTAATATCTCATGCTTTTATATTGGTCAATTTGCTATCCATTCTACTAATTTTCTATTTTCCATGCTCATTAAACATCTTGATCACAAGAATGTGGTGCAACAACCTTAAATGTACATTAATATCATTGAAATTTTTGCTATCCTTGCATAGTAGTCAAAATCATAGGTTTCTATAGCAATGGTTGGTGCCATGTTTGATCTGGCAAGGCATTTGCACAAGAGCATGAATTTTACTTATGAGGCTTCCAATCTCAGTGATGATATATAAAATTGGAACACGCCTTTTTAGGTTACAATTGAAGAGTGTATGGTGCAATTTGCAAAAAAGGTGATAAATTTAATAGTTCTTTCCCTTTCTTGAATGCACATGTTGTTAGACACATATGAATTAGTATAAAATATCCACTAATATGCAGAGTTGTTCAATATAATTGCAAAGTTAAACTTGTTTAGATACAATCCTAAAGAGGTACCAAGAAATTGTCTGAAAGAATAAGAAACACCTATAGACAAGGAAAGTGGAGTTTTTCCTAGAAAAACATAGATGTTAGACAGTAAAGGAGTTTCATCACAATAACTTCTTGAATTTTTTCTCTACATGAACCTACCATGGCATCTTTGATTAAATTTTGGGTTTTTAGGTTGATGATGCTGGTCCAATTCTTGACATGATGGTTGTCTCATTGGATAATCTTTCTACAACCAGTGTCATAGCCAAAACAACAATTGGAACAATATATCTTATTGCACGTATCATATCATCTATACCAAATAGTTCATATTATAATAAGGCATTACTTTGTTCCTTATATTCCTAGTTATTGCTAGCATCATTAGATAATTACTCAAATTTTTGGGCTTTTCTTTTTTCAGAATTTGAGGCACAAGGGTTCTCAAGACATAGGATCTCTCTTATCTAGGATTTTCCAAAGGCTCTATTTCACTAGTTATTGCAAGCTATGGCACATCCAAATAATGAAACAAGGGTTGGAGCCCATTGAATTCTTCCAATTCTCCTTGTGCCATCTTCTACTTATCCTTAGCTTGAGTCTCATGTCAAGGTAATCTATGTCTTAACCTTTGAATTATATACCTAACCTGCTCTTTAATTGCATCAGTGATTTGTTTGAGGAATATTGCTTACTTAAAATGCTCATGTTTTCCTTTACAAGTTATTGCCTTAGTATATTGTGCATTTCTTTACTTGGATATAAAAGTTGGATTATGGAAAATGTTTTCGTTAGAAGTTACATTATTTATCACAACCTTGTAAAGGTGGGGTCAAATTTGAAAAGTTGAAGCAAATGGATATCTATTTGTTTATACTAATTGATGGTAGATTCTAAATGTGCAACAATGATTACAATGGGTGGGATTCATCAATAAAGCTATACTTATGTTCTTGTTGACTTGTAACTTTAGTACAACATATATGTATAAGCATGAAGAAGAGATGCACAAAATTCTACTTGTGCCCTTTCCATATGATTATTTAGACATTTTTAGTCCTTTGGGATACTAGTTTCTCCATTGGCACAATTAAGTACTAAAATAAGAGTACTATATTATGATTAATTTTTGTGATCTAATTTCAATTAACCTCTATTGAATATAAGTCTGAGCTATGTTCATTCTATTGGTCTGATTTTTTACATATCAAAATTTCTTAGAATCATAAAAAAATCAAATGAGAGTTTTTCTATTAAGTCATAGGGTTTTAGGTTTTGGTTTAGTATATTTTGATACCTTTAAAATCTATGAAAAACCCTAGGTTTGGCCTTTTAAGTTTTATCCTAGCGCAAAATTTTTAAAAAACAAACAACAAGGAGCGAATATTCTTTTCTCACCTACTTGGGCATCATTGTTGAGTCTTTTTGAAAAGGGGTTTTAATCCTACCGTTGGATCTATTTTGAATCTATGGTTGTCGCATATTCGCTATGGCAAGATGCTCACATGTTACACATAGCGAGGTAGCGACCATCAGAGAATTATTTGTGACACTGAAAAGTGAAATCCAGTGCTGCGAAATGTGTTAACATAAAGACATCATGACCACGTGCTATGCCCCAAGCCAGTAAGCTTCAAGAAGAAATGTACATGGAAAAAAATTGTAAGTGGTGTCACTAGAGTTGAAATTTATCCAACAATTCGCCAAGTTGCTATCAGAAAATCCATGCGACTTGTCGGTGGCGATATAGCGAATGCCCAAATTTTGTGAAAGACGACGTTATTTTGAAGTAAGAAGTGATTTTGAGGATCTCGAGGAAGATATGGTGTAGGTTTTGCTTTTATTTCTATGCAGGTTAATGTCATTCATAGTTCTTTTTTCTGGGCGTCATTTTTAATTGTTACCAGAACTCGCTATATCGCTAGCCAGATTGTTGGTATTTTTGCTGGTAGCATTGTAGCGACTTGCCTGAAAGTCATGAACACGACAAGGAAAAAAACATGTGATGTCATTAAGAGATTAGAAAATATATATGTTTGCCAGTGTGTTGAGCTAGCTCAATGACAGCAGTATCCTGGACCCACACCCCATGTATAAAACTTGCGAAGAATTCTAATTGTTAGGTCAAACCCAGATCGATGGCCATCGCTAGCTCATTATGGAAAAGTGCTCGAAAGTTATGAATAGTGAGTTAGTGAGTTGGGGCCCACCACTGTTGCAGTAATCTTTTATCCACAAGATCAAGTATGGATCAACAATGCTCATCAACTTGCTATGGAAAGATGTGCAAAGATTATGTATAGTGAGTTAGCGAGCGAGGGACCCACCATTGTTTTCTTAAAAATCATTTCAAATATCTACCACACATTCAAAGAAAAATTAGTGGTTGTCACTAGCTTGCTATGTAAAGGTGCTCCAGAGTTATGCATAGCGAGTTAGCGAGTTGATGACATGTGTCCTTGGTCATTTGTGGGCCCAGTTTGAAACACCAACCTTGAAGGAAGGGTACAAGTGGAGGCAGTTTATTGGTTTTCCTGTCAGCAGCTAAGAAGAACATTGAGTCAGCTTAGTTTTCATTCCTAGATCGTAGGACTTTTCGAGGATCAATGATGCAAATTTAAAAGAAAGTGCAATGCTACTCTATTTTTCTATTTTGTGCATTTATGATGAATGAAAGCTTTGTGTCTGGGAAAAATAGAGTATAACATAGGAGATTTTCATTAATTCTAGTCCTACGTAAACAAAGATTGCAAGGATTTTCAGCAAAAGAGACTGTTGATTGTGTTGTGTTAAGCTTGGTAAAGATGTGAAGCTATTCCTCTATTGTTCAAGATCAATTATAGAAATTTAGAGAACACGTTCAACAAGTCAAGTAAGTACTCATAGTACAACTTCTATGGCATTCCAGTTCTTTCAATACTATCAAGATGCCTCCTAAGAAAACATTTTTTGAGCAAATTAATTATATGCATAGGAATGTCCACTATGATTTATTAGAATTACTCCCAAAATCCACTACAGAGCCTACACAAGTTAAAAAGGTTAATCTCTTTAAACCCTAGGCTTAAAATTGCTAATGGCTTATATGACAAGGGGAATTCGGTTAGGGATGCAACAACTACTCAAACTAGTCTTATCTTGTTTTAAAAGTGGTTTTTAGAAAGGAAGTTGTTTGCCCCGCATGCTAATGTCTGGAATTTTGATTTGGGAAAGTTAGTAGTTCTGAGTGTTTTTATGGATTATGATTTTCTTGAAGCCATTGCCACAAATTATGACCAAGCCATTAGGGTTGTAAGAAGAAAGGATGGTGTGCCTCTAATCTCAATTAGTCTTGAAGAAATTAGAGAGTTTTTTCACCTAGAACCATTGTCAGATTACCATGTGCAAATCAATCTGCTAGAATTAGAGAATGAATACAAAGAAAAGAAGGACGTAATTAGGGTAGGTGCACTGAGGGCATATATTGGTACAATAGGAACTTTTTAGATAATTACTGCAGCCTCTAAAGAGCCTTTTAAGAAGAGTCTTTTCACTTCCCGGGCTATAGAGATATACAGGACCTTATGCTGAGTTTTTGGTGAAGATGAGCAGGAGTCCATGCCCATTGGCTTCATGTACATGATGGTTCAAATTGCTTCTTTTGATGTAGATGTTATTTTTGATTTTGCTTCATTTTTAGCTGAAGAAATTCACATTGGTTTAGTTGGGATTGCAAAGGGCAAGGTGGAGAAAACTTTTGGCCATTACTCTCTATTAATATATATGTTTTTATTTAAAGCAGTGACATATTTTGGTAATGAGATGGAATTGAACAGAGAAGAGAATGGGGAAACACTACCAGTCCAGTTGTGGAGCGCAAATATGACTTGGGATCCAAGTAATGTCAAATTTGTCAGATTTGATAGGTATTTTTCTTCTAAATTGAGATGCCTCATATTAAGTGACAATCCCAGAATCCCTAAGGTACTAATGAGTCTCATCAAGCCTTTGGATAACCCCCATAATTTGAAAGTTTCACATAATTGGGGAGATATCATCCCTTACTCTATTTCTACTATTTTAGGAATTTATGGTTTTAAAGGGAGTCCTCATGTCTTGCCTTACCAAGTACCTTTGAAGGTAGGAATTGCTAAAGTTTTGTGGCAATTAGGGGGAGTAGAAGAAATGCTTTTTTTGAAAAGGCAATTAGGGTCAATTTTCCCTACTTGCATAGTGGCCCATCAGTTTGTGATTACCAAAGGAGGTTGGCTCTTTTTGCATAAGATTTTGGAGTAGTATATGATGGCTATCTCTCATCCCTATTTTTGTGATTCCGAGGGATTTATCAAGCAGACATTGAGGCATCAAATTAAGCTGGGACAGGTCAAGCATGATTCTTATTATCCAGAGGAAATTATAAGGAATGAATTCTCATTGCAGGAGCAGGAAACTAAAAAGGAAAAATGGAGAGTTTATTCCTAGGTCTTAGAATTCATTCATTATTTTGATCATAAATATAATCCTTTAGATAATGCTAATATAGAGGCTAACAAAATAAGTAAGCTTATGAATAACTTTCATGAAATAATAGAAGTTATGAATGAGAAGAAACAATTTTTTATTGATTCTTATCTTGATAAGGCTAGAGAAGTCATGAGGAGATTGGCTTTCACTCCAAATATAGGAGCTGGTCAAATAATTGTACAAAAGAGGCCTGGGTATACTATAATTCAGAATAAAAGGGTTCCTGTAGATAAGGACAAGCAAATAATAGGATCCACTAGTATAGCCCAAGAGGAGAGACCTGATGAGCCTACTCCCAAGAGGCAGAAGGTAATAACAAAAGAAAGGCCTCAAGTTGAGGAATATTCACCCACTCAATCTCCTTTGAGGATTGGAGAAGAATAGCTCACTAGTGAACAGATTGTATAGGGGTAAGTGCACCAAGTTGTGTTGCCAAAAGGGGGGTAAAAGTGGAAACCTTTTTCCTTAAATAAAAAATTTTTAGACTTCAACAAGAATTTGAAGATAGTTACACTCAAAATTTTAAGATATGACAAAAAAAAAAGTCATAGTCCTTTGAATCTAGTTTCTAAACTACTAATTTTTTTTCAAAATGGTTTAGTTTTAGGTTCTCAAAAAAAGGGGCCACAGAATGTGGTACTATTTTTTCCAAAAAAAAATAACATAGTACAAAGTGTGGCCCCCCTAAAATTTTAACTTTCTTTTTGAAATTCTTTAATCGCTCTAGTCAAAAGTTACCTAACACTATGTAGTTTGTCCTAGATTTTTTGGGTAATTTTATAATGTGTATTTTTTTTAAAATGAATTTTTTAATCAGACACATCCCAAAAACATGAAATATCTGTGTGCTACCCCTAGAAATGATTGAAAACTAATCTAAAATCAAAACTTCTTTTTTCAAAGTGTGTAGAATGGAGTCTAGTTTCTAAAAAACTAAGTTGTTGTAAAATTCAATGAACGAGCTAAAATCTACAAACCAATTAGTACATGTTGGTTTTGAGAAAAAATGGACATACATTCAAAAAAAATTATAGATGAAAGGCTTGAAATAGTTCAAATAAAAAATAAATTATATGGTTGTGTAGCTAACATAAAGACCTACAATGTCATGTAACCTAATTTTATCGATGATCAACCACAAGGAAACTGCAAGGACAACGCACAAGAAAAATAAATCAGTTTATGTATGTTTGTAGCAAAACATGTCTCAGACCAGTTTATAGACTCCAAAGCTTTCGGTTGGATCCCCAAGGCAAATCCAAACATTAGGCTTGGTAGAATGCAAGGCTTTGAATAGTGCATGCACCCTATAGTGCATGCATGCTATAGCACACACATGCTATTTAAAGCCTTTTAAATTTACTTTTAAATAGTGCGTACAAACTTTGTAATTTTTTTTTGAAAAGTGTACATGCGCTTTAATGCATACACACTATAGTGCGTACACGCTATGGCTTGGCACACCCAAGCCATAGTGCATGCATGCTATAGTGCATAAGTGCTATAGCACGTGCGCACTTTTCAAAACTAGAATGAAAAAAAAATATGTCATCTTTTTGGCACCACAACTTAGTGCACTTACCCATAGATGTGATCATAGGGAGGTATTTTTATTACTCAAGTAGAATTAGATGAGGATAACCCTCTAGAACCTCCCCTCCCAAGTTTGGATCTAACAATAGCTGATTATAGAGGCAAGGAATTGGACCCTGTATTAGAACAGGCAAATCATCAATTTTTGGCTGATGACAGTTTTGTGAAATCTAGGGCTTTTTAGTAGTTTGCATGGAGGGAAAACATGAACATTTTTTAGGAAAAATGTAAAAGGATAAAAACAAAGCATCTAGAAATGGATGAAACTTCCATGCAGAACCAAACTAAAGAAGAAATGATGAAATAATTGCAGAATATAAGCCCTGAGGAGGGCAGAAAAATGATAAAGGCATCTAACATTTTATTATTGCCCAATTGGGATATTGAAGATGCATTGATTTTCAATTATGTTTCTAATAAGTTGGAGTTGCAAGATCCAAATAAAAAAAACTTCCAAGGGACTGCATTCATTGAAGATCAAGCTGCATTGGTCAGTTGGTCATTGAGAAAAGGATCTAGAGCCACATCATCACAACCAGATGAGTCTGGGTTGATGGGGAATATACTTGTAAGAAGGGTTGCTGATACCTCACATGTGTAGGCAGCATATTGGAATGTGGATTCTTCCAAGTTTCTTTTGGCCACTGCTAAGAAGGAGGAATAGGTTATGTTTGAGTTACAAAATAAATATGAAACAATTCTTGAGGCCTATAATAAGGAGGTAAAAAGGAGAATTGAACTTGAAAACAAGGTAACGAGAAAGTCCACAAGGCCAAGAATAACATACCCCCTTCCTCCAGTGGAACCTTTTAAATCCACCCCCCTTGTAGAAATATCAGACACACCTCAAAGGCCAAAATATTACACAACTGAGGATTTTGAAGAAGAGAAAAACAAACTATGGGCCTTACATGTAGAGTTAAATACATAGTATGAGGATAAGCTTAGAAAGGCTCTAATGTATCTGGTAGATAAAATTGAATGGCCCTTATTCTTTGATCAGTTGGAAAGAGTAATAAGTATATGGGAGGAACTAAAAACCCATAATGAAACCCTCAAGCCTATTGTTAGTAAGTGGGGAAAAATGGAAAAAGAAATTACCCTTTTATGTTATTCAGTTATAAGGTCTTCCCATGACCATATTGAAAAATTGTATGATATTGCTAATGACCTGTCAGATTTTGATAACAGGAGAGTTGCTCTACAATTGAAAGTTGTTTCTTATTCGAATAAGTACAAGAATAAAAAATTTGATCTATTTCCTTATGCCTTGGATAGAAAGAATAAATTGAAAAATAAGCATGAATGGAGTAAAGAATTGGATGACCTTTTTTGCACAAGGATAAATAAAGTTATCAATGAAAAGGGGTATGCTTGGTGGGCCACCATGACAAAGGAATTGGTTAAAGTCGAGTTATTTTTTGATTCTTTGAAGCAAGAATTTGTTGGTTTTGAAAAGGAGGCTGATTATATATTAAAGAAACAAGGTGATATCCTATAGTTCAGCTGGCCGGATGATATACAGTTTAACACTTGGATGGCAGATATTCCTTTGGACAAGCAGTTAGAAGAAGGCATTTCAAATGATGATGATGAACAAGAAGGTGAGGTGTAGGTCATTGACACATCAACATCAGAATTGGAGAAAGAAGAAGGTGAAAAAGTAATAGTACTTGCTCAGGGTGAAAGTAGTGAAAACCCACAAGAAAAAAATGACTTGGCAGCATCACAAGATAACCCTTCATTGGCTAGCTTGGTAGCCACGTATTCTGAAGATCTAAAATAGTGAGAGAAAAATCAAAAGTTGATGATTTACAATAGTAACATGAACAGGCCTTCCTAAAGAATATTTGATGCGCCTGGCATTCTGTTGTGACCATTTTTGTCTTTTGTATGATGTTTTGTTTCTTGGACACTTGTCAAATCACAATTTCCCTTTGCTTGTTGCAACTCATGCTATATAAATGAGTTTTCAAGGCATTGTGAGGGTCCAAATTTTGTAGAATTTTAAGTCTCTAAGAGAATACAATCAATCCAATAGTGTGTAGTTGTTATGAGTTTATTTTCTAGTTGTACTTTCTGGAGATATATTGAAATGACAAAACCAACAAGTTGTTCTAGGCTATCCTTTGAATTCTATTGATCATTGTATTAGTCATCTGAAAGGATAATACAAAAGGGTATTAACACTATATTTGTGTCATCAATTTCTATCTCCTTCTTATGGGTTTGTTTACTTTGAAGTCATTTTAAATAAGGTCTAATTTGGTTGAATGCAATCTAGATGGGTTGTATGCTGATATCACTGTTGCTTTTAATTCAAGGAATTATAGAAGTGCTTCAGTAAATCAGTAGGATTTATGAGTTTATAGAAAATGATACTTCATAAGAATGGAAATGGGTGATTACAATTGATTAATTCATTTACAAGTTAATTGAATTAGATCTCCCACCAATAGTCAATCTTCTACCCAATGGATAAGGCACTAGTCATATAAGTCAGAAGTGAACAAGGGTAAATTCTGCTGCTGCATATCATAACAATTATAAAATCAAAATCATTTTCCATTCAATTGTGTTTAAGGTTATAAATTTTGGTCATTACTCATTTATATCTATTCTCTAAGTTTTAGGTAGCTACTATTTCCAGGAATATTTGTAAATCCTAGGAGAATTATGACCAGATCTACAAATAAGGGATGCATACAAGTTTGAGAATATTGAATGAATTGAAGTAAGTTGTGCATGTGTTAGTGGGTAATAGATGAGAATTAAAATGAAACTAAAAGAATCTCTACACAGTAGTTTGCATTAGAAATATCCCTAGGTACACCCACCTTGGTTTAACAAAGCCAAAAGAGTAGGAAACCATCCTTTGGTTTTGTTGAAGTTGGGTCCAAATGGTTTACTCATGTAGCTAATAATAGGAATTAGATGATCCTTAGGTTATATGAGTGTTATCATTCTGGTATTGAACATTTTGTTGTTCAGTAGTTTTTGACACCAACACATTCACTAGGGCAATGACATTTTTATATTTTCTTAATGAGGTGTGGAAGTAAATGGAACTATTTTGAAGAGGGCAAGATTCCTTGTTTGTCAACATGGTTGCTGCATCTTGTCAATGAGCCTTGTCACAACATACTGATTCAGAGATGGAATATACATGCTTTTAGAGTTCAAATCATACTACATTAATTCAAAGTTTCCATCTTTCTTTCACATTAAGGAGCATTGCTCTTGATCATGAAAGTAAGTATTTATTTCTAAAATATTTTAGTTATTTGAAAACCTTCTATATCAACCTAATACATGCCATTTACAATGGACATAACTAGCAATAATAAGTTTATGTGATATGTTTGACATGCTTATCTTGAAGTATGTCATCCAATGGTTTAGTGGACAACAAAACATGTAGCTCCAAATACATTTATGATCTATGTATTAATATTTATTGTTTAATTCAAAACAAACATACAAAAGTTATGTTTGGCCTTATTTGAGCAATCTTGTATGTTCAAGTGATAGACAATATGATCCAAAGGATGTGATTGTTGCACCAGTGTGGTCCTTATTTTTCTCAAGACTTAAGTCACACTTTTTGTTTTTTAAATCTTGATGTAATATTGTTAGGCATTGTTTGAATCTCCAATACAATCCATATTATTTCAATGACTTCAATCATACTTTAAAAGACATTAAAATGTTGATTCAAGGATTGTCCTCTTTCCCATGGTTGAGAAGGAGATTTAGGGTGTGTTTGTGTGCATGGAGACCTCAGCCAAGGTGGAGAAAATGTAAGAGGTGGCAGGATAAAACTTTATTCACTTTACGAACTTTCCTACAATTTTACTTTGCATAGATAAAATAATTACTCATGGGACACTTTATCAAATAGCTCAGTACCTCATTCATACCACAACTAGAATGGAGAGAAGACATTTTAAGTGAGATATCTACATATACTACACACATGCTTTTTACAATTTGTTCTATCAACTTCTTCATTTTGTTGCTACAAAAGAAATATAATTGAAGTCCACAATGATAGATGAAATAGGTAATTGAACCCATGTGGATGTATGTTCAAGATGGTTGTGTCAATTTGGGGCATTCAGCTAAAAAGTTATGCAAGCCAAATTTATGATTCAACATCTTGGATGAATGGCTACAAGAGCACAGTCATGAGGCACTGGCTCAAATAATTCACACACAATCTTTAAATGGGCACATTGATCATATATTTTCTAACATGACTAGTGGGGTTATAGCCATTTGCAAAGCTTAGCGATACTAGATCATTCATCCCATGTGCATATTCAAATTGTTCATCCATTGTTGATTGTACTTGTACATGCAGAGCATCCACTCTTTGTTATACGATGCCTCGAGATGCCTATGCCTCTAGAGTTCTTTTCTATGGTAGGAACTAATAATAGGATACTAGAACTACTAATTTTTTCTTTTAATAATTCAGTAAGCTGTCATAATTGCAATAGCTTGTCTGAAGGGTAGTCTTCGATCCAAAAACATTGTTGTCACATACTGTCACAATTGTGATGACTTGTTTGATGGGTAACCATCACTCTGAAAAAATTTCCATCACATACCATCATAGTTGTGATGGCCACTTTCGATGAATGGTCGTCACTCCAACAACATTGTTGTCACCTACTGTCATTGTTATGACGTCCCCATTTGATAGTGTGAAGAACCTCCTTATAGCAATATCGTGAGAATGCTCGAAATAACAGAATACCAAGTGATAGCAGAACTCGAAATGCATCTACTGATCGCAGGCCACTTCGAGGGGGTAACCTCCTTTGAGCAAGCTCAATACAATAAATTCGTCCGTACCCATCAAGGGCCTCAACCTATTCTTATATACTGGGTACAATCTAGAAAAGTAATACTACCTATGCATGTGGGATAATAAAATATACTCACGGGACGACTTACAAAGCATATGCGTCCAACAACACTACTCTAACAAAATAAACAGAAGGAACACACAGGTTCCTAACATCCCCTCTCCCTTAGAAAAAAGCTTTGTCCTCAAAGCTTAAGGTGTGGAAATTGTTGTTGAATCTGAAGAAGGGGTTCTCAGGTAGCATCCTCTGGTTGCATGCCATGCCACTGAATCAAGACCTCAGAGATGGAGCGAGAGCGAAGCTGGCGAGTGCGCTGGTCAATGATTGCCACCGGCTCCAGGATAATGGATCCTTCCGTATCCATTTCAGGGAGAGTAGTTTGTGCTCTGACAGTGGTACCCAGAACTTTCTTTAGACAAGAAACATGAAAGACTGGATGAATGCGGGAAGAAGGAGGAAGTTCCAGTTTATAAGCAACTGAACCAATCTTCTGCAGAACCTTATAAGGCCCATAAAATTTTGGGGCCAGCTTATGACGCCCTTTCAGCTTTAGGGAGGATTGTTTGTATGGCTGTAGATGAAGAAAAACCATATCCCCAACTTGAAATGAGCGCTCAGAACGGTGTTGATCTGCTTGCTGTTTCATCCGATTACGGGCCATGTGAAGATTATCCTGTAAGGTACGAATGCAATTTCCTCTTCCATGATTTTTGCTCCTGTACGCGTAACAACCATAAAACAAGGTTTTTTTTTTTTTTTTTTTTTTTTTTTTTTTCTTTTTTGTTTTTTTTTTTTTTTTTGGAATGGGTAGAAGATGAGAAACAAAAACTTTTTTAGTTACGGCAAACTTGGATTTGGGTAAAACTCATATAGGAAATGGGTGTTCGACGGGTGGTGGGAGACTACCTGGGGACAAGGGAAAAAGAAAAATGAGGGTTTCAAGGGTAGGGAGGCGAAATGAGGCGAACAGTCCAAGAGGGATAAGGGAGCAAAATGAGGAATCGAATCTTGTGGCTCAGTTTGGTGGCGATTGGATGAGAGGTGAAAAAGATAGGGCAAACCCTAAAATTAGATAAATGAGGGATTTAGGGCTTTGATATGTAAAATTTGGGGTTGGGTCGCCAAGGAAGGAAGTATGCGAAATGATATTGCAGACGTTCTGCGGAAGTATGAGCAGAAACAGAAAGCAAACAAGGAAGCTACGACTAAAAAACAGAAAAAAATTCACTCACAGACAGAACAACTGAAAAGAGTTATTGCAATAACAAGAGATATTAGAAGTGAGAGGAACCTGAAGGCCACGACAGAAAAAAAAATTTGATGTAATTTCCACCCAGCGAGCCCAAGAGAGTGCTCTGATACCAGATGTGAAGAACCTCCTTATAGCAATATCATGAGAATGCTCGAAATAACAGAATACCAAGTGATAGCAGAACTCAGAATGAATCTACTGATCGCAGGCCACTTCGAGGGGGTAACCTCCTTTGAGCAAGCTCAATACAATAAATTCGTCCGTACCCATCAAGGGCCTCAACCTATTCTTATATACTGGGTACGATCTAGAAAAGTAATACTACCTATGCATGTGGGATAATAAAATATACTCACGGGACGACTTACAAAGCATATGCGTCCAACAACACTACTCTAACAAAATAAACAGAAGGAACACACAGGTTCCTAACAGATAGTTGGCTGTCAACCCTGCAGTATAGTTGTCGGACTTGCGAAAGAAGACTGAAAGTGTAAGCTATCATAATTGTGATAGTAGACTGTCATAATATCTACGACATGAAGAATAAATCTTTCCCTTTCTTTCTTCCAAATTGTGATAGCTTTAGGCATCCCAATTGCAATAGATGAGCTTGCTATTACAAATTGTGACTGCAAAAGTTTGACTCTCATTCGACAAGAGTCAATTCATGGTACTATCACTTGGGTGATGAAAGATTGTCACAATTGTGATGGCCTACCATCACAATTAGAGCCCAAATATAGTAGTGATGAATATTTTGACTTTTTCCTAGAAGATGGAATTATTTTTAAAGGTGGGTAATTATGTGTGCCTATGTGTTCTATGAGAACCAATATCATACAAGAGAAGCATAGTGGATCCATGCCTAGTCACTTTATTTTTGATAAGACTTTGTAGGTGGTAAGAATGTATTATTTTTTTCCTAACTTGCAAGTATATGTTAGAAAGTTGGTTGAGTCATGTACTATTTGTCAAAAAGCCAGAGGAAAAATCACTAATGTTGGTCCTTATTAGCCTTTACCTATTCCCTCATGATGCAAGAGCATCCTAGGTTGGTGTGTTATCCTACTCATTCTAGCAGTTGTTGCCAAGTTTCAGTCATTGCCAAGTTGCAACAATTGCCAAGTGCCAATAATTTTGTAGTTTAAGCCGAGTTGAGGTTATCCCACATCGTGTTAACACTCAGGTTAGCATGTTATCCCATCTTGCTTTATAGTGCATGCCAAGTTCCACAGTGTGTGTTGAGTGACTCTTCATGTGCTAAGTTTTACTTTTGATGTTGAGTGTCAACATTTTGGATATGACTTCTATGTTTTTAGTGTGAGCTGACTTGTGGGATTTATTTCAATCATGACATTTATGATGAGATCTTGCCTTGGGATGTGTCCTAACCATTGTTGGGTTGACCTTCCTATTTTGTAATGTTCTAGAATGTTCTATAAGTGGTTTTGGCAAGTATAAATAGGGGTCTTGTAGAGTCTTTTGGTCATTCAATTTTAGAGGGAAGATAGATGCAAATTTTGAAGAGCTAGGTTGCGGCTTAGAAACCAAAGGATTGCTTGGTGGACCTAAGGGTACAAGTGTGGATTCTTCTTGGTGTTCTTATCCAGTTGTGTATCTGGACTAGTTGGGATTGGTTTTGTAAGTTAGATCTCATTGGATCTTGAGGAACTAATTTTTAAATTGTTATTTGTATTTGGCCCTAACCCAAAAGGCCTTACAACTAGGCATATTGCACGTAATTAGTTATATCTATGAATAAAGAGTTGTGATTTGGTATCAAATTTTGCATTATTGCTTCTTGCTATTGTGTTTCCACTATGTGGTTATTTGCTGAGGGCTAGGACATCTCCTTTGGGGATTCTCCTACCTTGCACTACATCACCTCAAGACCTTGGGAGAGAATAATATAGGTTTTGTGATGGGACTTCCCAAAACCAATAAAGGATTTGATAGTATCTATGTTGTGGTAGATAGATTCAACAAGATGGCTAATTTTTTGTCATGTATAAGTCAACTAGTGATGCTTCATACATTGCAGATTTGTTTTTAAAAGAGGTAGAAAGGATAGATGGATTGCCTTTAAACATAGTGTCAGATAGAGATGCCAATTTTGTTTTCCATTTTTGGAAGACTTCATGGAAGAAACTATGTATAAATATGTCCTTTTCTTTAGCCTGTCACCCACAAATATATTGGCAAACAAAAGTTGTAAATAGATAATTGGGAAACTTGTTGAGATGCCTTACAAGACAACATGGAGAGAAATGGGACTACATACTACCTCAAGAAGAGTGTTCATACAATGATATTGTTAATAGAAGCACTAGAAAGTAACCTTTTCATATTGTCTTTGGTTCACACCTTAGTGGAGTCTTAGATCTTAGATAATTACCTCAAACAGATCAGATTAGTGAAGATGGAGAAAGGTTTTTTTAGGCTATCAAAGAGGTGCATGATCAAGTCAAAACACAACTCCAAGAGACTTCAAACAAGTACAAAAAAGTGGCAGATTAGAAAAGAATTGAACTTCAATTTAAGGTTGAAGATCTAGTTTGGGCATACTTGAAGGAGGAGAAACTTCCCAAGGAAAAGCACACAAAATTGATGCCAAGGAAGATTGGGCCATGCTAAATACTTGAGAAATATGGCAATCATGCATATAAGATTGAGTTACCAGTAGATTTAGCTATCTCACCTATATTTAATGTATGTGATCTAACACCTTTCAAAGGGAATAAGAAAGGGGATAATTAAGAGTTGGTTGAACTTAAGGATGAACTCATTGACATGACAAAAGAAAAGCCACCTAAGCTAGAAATGATCTAAGAGAGGCCAAGGTAGAGAACATATGGAGGACCAAGGATACTCAATATTTGGTAAAGTGGAAAGGCAAACCAGATTCAGAGGCAATTTGGATGATTGAGGGGCAGATTGAGAAGCATGTAACTTTTTTACAACAACTCATCTCAAGTGGACTTGAGATCTTTTCAACAAGGGACTATGATTGAGGGGAAAGTAAGGAAGCACACTAAGAGGTTCTGTTAGAAGTTGTAATCTTTCCTTGGTGTATTTATAAACCAAGGTTAGACCTTCTTTATTTATTGTTGTAATATATTAGGATATAAGCCAAGGTATCCTAATATATTTCTTTTTTGTCCTTTTTCCGCTACATCTTATTTTGTCATCTAGTGGAATATGTGAGGACAAATATATATTGTAATTTCTAATTTTAGATTATTCCTCCTTAAGAGGAATCTCACACTTGGCATCACACACTTATGAATGGTGGCATTCATAGACATGGGAGTTACATTCTAACTCCTCTCTCTCATCTCTATTTAAGAGATGACCCTCTTCTCTCATTTAACAATGAGGTTTCTTCCTCTTCTCAAATGTTGTATGAGCTCTTGCTCTCTCTCTCTCTCTCTCTCTCTTCCTTCTTAGGCTTTTCATGCCTCATTCATAATGTCACAAGGGGTTTTCTTTGCTTTCCCCTTTCCAAATATCTTGTCTCATGGTGTTGGAGCTTGAAGCTTTTTCTCTCCTATTTTATGGTAATATCTTTTCATGCATTTACTCACTTAGATTCTTTCCTGGTGTTGCTTACTAATAGATTTCTTTTTCCATTTCTAACATGGTATCAGAGCAGTTTAATCTTTGTTTTGAGTACTTGCATGAAGGTACGATTCGAAGGAGACTCTTGAGAGAGATTTCACTAATTTCTTCTTTAATCTTTTTAAGATGGAAGAAATTGATTTTTTTTTTGGATTTGGCTGGTTTACCGCCAAACCCAATTAACTTTTGTTTGCTCTAATTTGTGCAGGTTACTTCTTATTTTCTATTAGTTTTCATCTAACTCCTTTGGAAGGCTTGCCGCCAAAGAGTTTACAGTTTGTTTTCTAAAAATTTTTGCTTGAGAAATGACTCTCTGACTATATATCGTGCATCTTATGGATTTTGTCTTCCTTCCCATGAACTACTCAACTGGATGCTGGTTTTATTTATTTGGATGAGGTATCTTTGTACGTTTTTTAATTGCTTAATCATTACTTTTATTTCTGCATGCCTTGCATGCACTGTATTTTGTATCATTGCTCTTGGAATCGACATTTTGGCCTTTTTTTCCTCATTGAACTCCTCCAGATCGGGTTTCTGACTTGAATCTTTATTGAAACCGTAGAGGTAGGATTTAGGGCCTGTTTCCTGATTGAAACCCTCTGGATCGAGTTTCCTGTCTAAATCTTCATTTAAATTCTCTTGTTTTGGTTTCTAGCCTGGATCTCTACTGAAATCCTCGGGTTCGGGTCCGAGTTCTTGGACTGACATTTTTCTTTCTTCCGGCCTCGCGGCTGTGTTAGCCAACGCTTTAAGCTCATTGCTAGGCTTCTCTTGCACAAAAATTGGATCACAAAATTGTTATCTGGCGTGCACATTTTTACCGAATTGGTCTCAGTACCTTCTGCTCAGCAAAATAGTTGTTTTTATCCATGTGGTATCAGTATCTTTCGTCTTTGTGCTAGAGGCTCCCGTGGCTGTTGGTGTGGCTGCTGGGATATTGCCAAGTGCTGCTTCTCTTATAAACTGATGGTCAGTTCTTGGATCAGTAAGAATCAGAAGATGTGACAGCTCCATAGGCATAATGAAGCATCAGTACAATGTCGCCTTTTTGAAATTTCTTCTCCATGGATGCCCAAGCAACCTCTTGTAGCACAACTGCAACTGCTGTTGTGATATTTTCCACCAACGAGACCTTCTCCACATGTGTAGCATTGATGATCTGTGCCACTATCTTCCTAGACTGCAAAATCCCTTCTTGCAGAGGCCCAAAATATAACTTATCGGGTTGTTGCAGCCACAACCTTCATACTTGAATCCCTTATTTTCCTGTAGTCACCACCACAATTTTAAGCTCCTCTTGGCTTTGTTCTCCTCTTCGCAGAATAATAACCCTATTATTTTCCCAGATTCTAACCCCCAAAGTGTGCACGTATCTCGATTAAGCCTCCAATTCTTCCCTCCAAGATGAGCACCAGCAACATAAGGAGGGCGAAGCGCCCGGCCTCGTGGGTAGATTTCCTGGTATCATTCCGGTGGGTGTTGATAGTACTTTTTGTTCTGCCTCTCTCATTTATCTTCTACCAGTAGATCCGATGGCGGGCTTTTCTGCGGAGCGTTCTGCATGGTGCGCCATCGGAAGAGAAGCACCAGCGAGCAGTGAAGAAAGTACAGGACCGAGTTTGAGCCCGTCGCCCTGGGCATGATGGGCTCATATGCACGACTCGGAAGCCTTGGCTCGAGGTCTCCATGCGAAGCTCCGAGCACAAACGCTCGCACCGATTTGAAGTCGATCTCTCGCACTTGAGGGACATTGTTTGGGTCGACACGGAGCAGAATCTCATGAAATGCAAGCCCATGGTTTGCATGTCTGAGGTGAGTGCTGCTATTTTTGGGCTTGGACTCGCACCCCACGTGTTGCCTGAGCTCGATGATCTTACTGTTGATGGGTGTATTAATAGTTATGGAATCGAAGGCTCCAGACATCTTTTCGGCCTCTTTGCTGATAGTTGTGTTGCGTATGAGCTTGTCCTTGCTGATGGGTCGCTTGTCAGAACTACGGCTAATAATGACCACTCTGATCTGTTTCATGCCGTGCCTTGGTCGCATGAGTCGATTGGGCTGCTTGTTGGGGCTGAAATTAAGCTTATGCCTATTAAAGACTATTGGAGCACATTTATTTTTCGCTGCCCAACTCAGTGATTTTGGACCAAAATTGTCTGTTGTTTCCTTCAATAGTAAGTGAAGGTTTCAATTATTTTGTTGCGTGGTTTTTGTTTTTTGTACTTCATTTTTTTTGAGATGGATGCTTGATTATGCTTCTCTAATGGTGATAACAAAGAAACTACAAACGACCCAACTGAAGCTACACTGTCGTCGCATTCTTACCATGGATCAGGTCAATCCCGGCTTCTTCTGCACAAAGCAATCGTGTACTTCGGAGGTTGCAGCATCCTGATGTAACCTGTGACATAGGCTTTACACAGATTTTGAAGTAAGCGTCATGGCTTTTGTTGGCAGAATATAACGACGGATAAGGGCAGAAGAAGAAGTATTTAGATCTGGGATGCATTGTTTGCAGTAGGACCGTCTTCAAGTGGATTGTTATATCTTTCCTGGCCTCTGGTTTTATATCTTTCAAGTGGATCGATTTTTGAGTTAGAAACAAGGGTTTCTAATAAAAGTATTTATATATGTCGTTTCCTCCAGCCAAATTCCATGATTTTTCATATGAAGATAGCTTAGATGACACATTTTCATATTCTTAATGATTTTTTTTGGTGTTTGATCTGATTCTAATTTTAAATCACGAGGCATAGCTGGGTTTTCTTGCCTATTTTTGAGGAAGAAAATAATGTAGATTTAATTTCTTAAGTATATGGGTGAATGATGAAATTTGGTATTTAATTATTTTTTAATGGCCTCTAACTAATGCATGCGTTGGTGATTCTAAATTCACTCTATTTTCATTACTTTTTAAAGGTTTATAAGCCTGCAATATTATAGTAGTTTGAAAGCTTAATTGGTTGAGTCAAAGAGTGAGATTTTGGGTATCAAAATAAATATGAAAAGGATATTTAGAAACATGTTTTTTTTTTCATGTTTCTTTGATAATTACAAAGTTATTAGGTGAAAACCCATTTGGAAGCTTCTAGGAGTATGTTAGATTAATGAAGAAAGTATACTAGATTAGATCATGGGGTTTAAACCAATTGTTGAGACATGTCATTGAGGATGTTTCAAAAACAAAACAAAAAACAATTGTTAAAGTACGTGCATGCATATTGGGATGATTTTTCATATTTCTAGTGCCATGAAGTATTGAACGTCACCTAGGAAAGCTTTAGATAAGTTGGTGAGTTAAAACCTTAAGAGAAGGTGAATTGATCCCTTGAGGGATTGTAAATCATTAACAAGTTAAGGAGTGGATTTTTGTTAAGATTTCCATTATATGATGTGTAAGTTCCTAGAATGAACCTTTGAGTGCCTAATGTCACAAAGGATTGTTTAGAGGTGTAGCTATGCATCAGACCCCTAGGTAACCTTCAGAGGTGAATCCCAGACCCAGAAGGAGGAACATTCCACCTTGTAGAAAAGCTTTAAGAATCTAGAGGAGAGGTAGGATGTTGTGGAATATATGTTTGATGATGTGGCCAGGTTTTTGGTTTAGGTTATGCATTCAACAACTTCGACTCTTCACCTACTTCATGTTGAAAAAGAAATGCTTACTGTTGCAGTGAGAGCAGACACAAGTAGTTTCTTATACAAGTTTATGGCCAATGACTGGTTGCATTTGTTGTTGGAAAAGCTAGAGAGGAAGGGGAAGAATAAGGAGAGCTAACTCTCTATTGGTTTTTAGGTTTTTGTTATGTTTTTTCTTCAACTCTTGACCTAGGTGGCCTTTGTCTATGGTGATTTCCTAGATTCTTCATAATTACTGGTTTTGTATATATTATAGTTATGGCTATTGATAGTTTTACTATGAGATATTGGGTACTTTGGTTAGGGATTTTTTGAAATTAAGAAAGGGGGTAGGTTAATCTTTTACCATATACATTTTGTTTTTGGGTCAGCCCCTATTTTTGGTTTCTTTTAAATTTTAAAAACAATACAACCACTGATTCATATCTCCACTATATAGTAAACCTTTCTTTAAAATTAAATTTAAAGATATATATGCAATACATTATTGGAGATGAAATCACCTACAAATACTTCTTTGGTTCTTTTGTGTTAAAATACTATTGCTACTAGCTCTTATATATGTATATATAAATAATTTTTTATTTTTTATTTTTTATAATATATACAGGGAAGCTATGTGTTCTCGAGGCTTTAATTAATAGTTGATACCAAAAACTATATATTATAAAAATTAAAGCTTTGATAACTCTTGAATTCCCTATATATATTATAAACTATATATAAGCTAGCTTATATCACTAGTTGCATTATTTGTAAACTCATCACAATTTATTTGACATAATGGTCAAAATGTACTAAAGACTTACTTAATGTTACGATCCCAATTGAAAAGTGAGACATAGCATAGTGTTTTACAAAAATAAAAACTTTTATTTTTTAAATCTATTTTATTTATATATTTATAATTACACTTCAATTTAATTTATTATAAATTTTCTTGTGATTCACTTTTCACAATAATTTTCTAACTATACATTCAAGGAACAATTAAATTAAATATATTAAAAATACACAAATAGTAATAATTTATATCCAATAAAGTAGTATAAATATGATTAATTATAACATCAAGTACAAGCCACTAAATAACACTTATCAAATTATTGAAGACAATAATTTTATAACTTCAATAAGATTTTTGTAAAGCATTACTAGTCAAACTATTAGATATATCGATAATATTAGTACTATTATTATAAAGCCTTTTTGAAATTACTCAACATGACACTCAAAACCATTTTAATTATTAATATCACTAAATCATGTCCTGAAGTCAGTAAGAAACATTTTAATTACTAAAATCACAAAGTCATGTCCTCAAGTCAGTTTCAAAACTGACTTGACTTAATATTGCAAAGCTTATCTTCCAACACAACCTAATACTAATTCAAGCTTCAAAGAAAGTCTTCCTAATGTTTTCCAATACTCCTGCAACTTCTCTAGCCGTAGGTCTCTCCTTGGGGGACTCCTTCGAACACTCCAACGCAGTGCGTAAGAAAGGAACGAGCCATTGATATATTTCATATTCTCCTGTGTTCTTGATAACTGTAATGTCAATGATCTCCTCTAGTTTGTCATCAAAATGCATGCTGACCCACTTGTGAAGGTTTAATCCTCCCACAAACATATGGTCAGTTGGAATCTTTCGTGTGACCATCTCCAAGACCATAATACCATAACTGTAAATATCGCCCTTCGTGCTCACTATCCCAGCAACTCCATACTCTGCATTGTAAAAGCGAAATAATAAATGAGGTCAGATTATGCACATGAGAAGCCATTGGGCTAGGACAGAGCACAGAGAAAGGAAAATAAATTTACCTGGTGCAATGTAGCCCATGGATCCTTTGAGAGTCGGAGTTGATGTGCTTCCAGAGTCAGTGGAACTTCCCGAATCTAAACCGCAAATTATTCGGGAAATGCCAAAATCTGCTACATGTGCTGTCATATCCTCGTCGATAAGAATGTTGCTAGGTTTTATATCACAATGTACAAATTGTAGAAAACAGTCATGATGGAGATACTCTAATCCATGGATAACATCAATTGCTATGTTCAATATATCCCTGAAGCTCAATGGGTTATCCTCGGAATGCAACATTGTCTCCAAATTTCCTTTTGACATGAACTCTAGAACCAATATTTTCCGTCCAAATTCTGAACAGAAGGATATGATTTTGACCAGGTTCCTGTGCCTGACTTCTGCCAATACTTTGCATTCCCTCCAAAAGCTCTTGCTGGCTTCCTCATTTAGCAAATTTAGAATCTTGAAAGCGGCCACTCTACCATCACCCATGATGCCTTTGTACACCGAGCCAAAGCTGCCAGTCCCTAACAAGTTTTTCTGGTTAAATCCATCTGTAGCTTTCTCAATTTCTTGATAAGAGGTTCCCCCATCATCCCTATCTTTCAGCTGCAAAATGTCACTGCGAACATTGGACTTGATTTTGCGGCTTCTGTAAAATTTTCCCAAGATCAGTAGACAAAATAAAAGAAAAGCCAAGATTCCAGCCACTGGTGCTATTATTCTGATTCTGCTGTTGCGATCTTCAGCCTGAGTGTTCCGATCAGGGCATGAAGGTAATTGCATCCACTCACCACACAAAAACATGTTTCCCATAAATGATGCTGCTGTCAAATTTCTGAAGACACCTTCTTTTGGAATCTCTCCGCTTAGATTATTGAAAGACAAATTTAAATGCTGAAGCATACTCAGAGACTTCAGAGACAGTGGGATCAAACCTGAAAGGTTGTTGGAACACAGATCCAAACTCACAAGGCTTCTCAAGTTACTGAGAGAATTTGGAATTGGGCCTTGTAATTCATTTGAGGAGAGCTTCAGATATTCAAGTTGCTGACAGCTTCCCAGGCTGGCTGGAATTTGACCTTCTAACTTGTTAGCTGAAACATCAATAGCTTGTACGTGAATCATCTTTTCAATCTCCAGAGGCAGAGATCCTTCCAAGTAGTTTCTGGACAAATTGAAATAAAACTGTAAATTAGCAAGACTGGCCACTTCACGTGGTATCCATCCAGTGAACTTATTGTTGGAAAGGTCAAGCAACTGCAAATTGTAACATTTTCCTAAATCAGCAGGCACGTTGCCGGATAATTGGTTGTGGTGAAGCACAAGATGTGTTAACTGTTGAAGGCGACCAATTGTATGAGGGATCTCTCCGGAAAGCATATTATGGCTCAGCGATAGCTCCCCAAGACTCTTCATTTCACTAATCTCACTGGGTATGTTTCCTTCAAGCTTGTTGTTGTCCAGCACTAGTCTCTGCAACTTATCAAGGCTTCTCAGAGAGGATGGGATGCGGCTCGTTAGACAATTAAAAGACAAATAAAGGTCACTCAAATTGGTTATGTTGGCGATATAAGAAGGTATACTTCCTGTTATGTTATTACCATTCAGTCTCATGACAGAGAGATTTGTAGGGAGCTGCTCGGGCAAGCTTCCAGTCAAATAATTGTCATGAACCCATAGTTCATTAAGGCTGGTACAATTGCGGAGGGCACTAAGAAAGGGGATGGTGATGGTGCTGCCACTAACAAGTTTATTAGACGAAAGGCTCAGGAATTGCAAATACGGAAGCCTGCTCAGCTCCAGGGGTACTGCTCCACCAAGATGATTTAGCTCCAAATCAAGCTTACGCAGTTGCGTACAATTGGCAATTGTAGCTGGGATGGTGCCTCTCAGCTGATTGTCCCACAAATCTAGAAATCTAAGGCGAGAGAGCTTGCCCAGTTCTGATGGGATCATGCCAGTCAAGTTGTTGCTATAGAGGGCCAATTCTACTAAGCCAGAACTATTTGAAATTGACGAGGGAATGGGGCCCGTTAATCGGGGATTCTCAACAAGGATTAAGGAGGTCAAGCTTGTTAGCATTCCAAATTCTGCTGGAATGTGGCCTTCAAGATAAAGATCTTCCATAAACAATGTTTCCAGGAGAGAAAAATTTCCTAAGAAAGAAGGGACGATACCGGAAAGATGGTTGGATCCGAGCTGCAGAGCTCGGAGATTTGTCAGGAGACTCAACTCTGGAGGAATCGTTCCAGTCAATCTATTATCAGCCAGGGATAATTTTTCTAACTCCTTGCAGGAAGACAAATTCGTGGGAATGGAACCCTGCAATAGATTCGTTGAAAGGCTGAGAACCTTCAGCCCCCGAATTCGCCCTATTTCCTGTGGAATTTTTCCTACAAAACTGTTGTTAAGGAGATCAAGTTGTGTAAGGAACGAGAGATTACCAATTGAAGGGGAGAGAGAACCCTCTAATTGCATATTTTTCAACTCAAGCAATTGGACTCTATTTCTTGTTGAATTACAGGTAACTCCAGTCCAATTACAGAAGTGAATGGTAGGGACCCAATGGGCAAGGACATCTTGCGGATCCGAAGTTATGGAATCCTTGAAGTCTTTAAGGCTTTGCTCATCAGTGATTGTGCAGGCACAGGGCAATAAAAACAAGAGCAGAATAAAACACATTCTAAGAAGGGGATTCATCTTCTTGTAATCAGTAATAATCGCCAAGGATGCTAGAGCAAACCTCAAGCGGATTTGTGCATCCTGACTTCTCTTATAACATCCGTTCACTCATTCAACAAACCTTCGACGTTCTTTGCACGTAAATTGATGGGATATTTTTTATTAATTGAAAAAATAAATATAGAAAGAAAATTATTTTTTATGTTTCAAAATACTATTGTTCAATGACTTGATTCTTATCATAATAACGAGAGCCTAATTTTTATAAGTAGTTCGTTCTTGTTTATACGGTCAAACATCATCTATTTAATTTCAAAGTTTTGACTTCAAAACTTTTCCAAGAACATCTTCTAAGACAATATGACAACACTACTTATGTTCTTATATTGATGAAAAATGTACATTTTATGTAAAAGTTTTGACATGTTTTATTATTTTGAAGGACAGATTTGCTAGAATGTTCATGTTTTTCATAATTTCCATGCACAAATACAGGTGTATGTGTATATGCATACACGTGTATAGATGTTGGTAGCAACATACTCTTGGGTAAATGCATGCATCCATTACCGCACATGATTCAAGTACAAGATTCAAGTATAAATCCTCTAAGATCTCTAGAGATGGTTGCAAATGTGAAACAACCAACTGTAGAAAATACGATGATCTCTTGAGTACGTCACATACTCTATGATGATGTTCAAAATGATGACATATGCATAACAATGACAAAACATTGAATTCTACTTCACTAACTATAGCTTTGATAAATTTACTTTAGTAACTATAGTTTTGATAAGTGTCACCTAAGGATAAGGACTTTTGGTTATTTTAGGTGCGCTCTTCTCCATTTCTATCGACTAGTGTTTAACTTTATAACTATAAGGAATGCTTCTCTATGTATGACATGCTTATATTTTCTTTTCTTGTCATAAATTTATTATCATTTTTGCTTAAGATAGCCACACTTCTTGAGAGTAAAGTAGGCATCAATATTTAGAATAAAGGAGGAGGAAAAGGTTTAGATCAACTAGGTGTTAGACAAAGATAAACCTCCAATGTAGCTCCATGTTTGTAGTTTTAGAAACTAAGACTTGATACTAAAAGGTTTGATAAATCTCAAAAATATTAGTAACTTTATAGTTTCAAGTATAAGGCTTGCTTAATTTTCTCTATAACATGACAACTATATAGTCCGTTCAAGTTACAATAAGAAAAAAATTCTTATAAGTGTCCAAAAGCTAAAGATTCCCATCACTTGAGAAAATTGAGACAATTCCGAGTTGTCTTTGATTAAAATTGGTTTCCTTTGATTATATATTACTTTGAAATGCACTAGATTATCTACGTTAGTTGTTTTTACTAGTCAACCTATATGTCTTCTTAAAAATATCTTACATTTTTTTGAAATTAAATGATTTATCTTTTTAAAGGTTTCTTTGTCATGAATTTATTTTGATTAGTCTTATCTCCCAATGTCACATTTTTTTTTGTAACCACACTTTTATTGATTCTTGTACATGTGTTTCATTTTCAAATTAACACTCATTCATTCAAGCATGTGAAATAAATTCTATTTTTTACTTTGACACTTTTTTTTGGATAAGATTTTCAAATAGATAATAGGTTATATAATTATTTTCAATTTAGTACTCATTTTTAGATGATAGGGTTTTAGGTTAAAATAGTAGGAAAATCCTTTATCCAAATGAACCTCTTTAACATTGTGATATTGCTATCAAGATTTAACTATGTGATTTTGAGTCAAACTCATTGAATCCATCTCTCATGAGAATAAATGGAACACTTAGCACTCATTGGATCTAGGTGATGCTCACAGAGGTGAAGCACCAGGACTTCTTGAGAGGTCACCCATCCTAGTACTACTTCAGCCTAAGTGTGCTTAACTATGGAGTTTCCTCCATGGTTAAACCCAAATCTTGCAACCCCATTTGTAACCACATGGGTCAATGAGTTTCACTCAAAATCACACAATTAAATCTTGATAGAAATATCACAATTTGACTTGTTGTGGAAATTATCTCCTACTTATCACTTTAACATTGTCAAACATTAAAAAAAAAAACTTTTGAAGACAACCTTGCTATAATAATTGATGGTGTAAATTGGATATTAGTTTACACACATGAACTATGTTCTCAATTCCCAAATCAATACCTACAATTGGACAAAATGGAAAATAAGATCTTATTTTGGGCCTATCAGATTGCTGATTGATTTGTATGATTTCTTCCTCTTTGAATTTCATATCATATGATATGATATTAAATGTATAGTATCCTAGTAATATGATAGAAAATTAACAACCTTTTACACCAATAATAAGATATAACACAAGAAAGAAAGAAAATGGTTCAGATTTATAAATGAGATTTAGAAAGGAAATTGTAATAGAAACCTAAAGTTAAATATAGCTCACATTAGAGCTCAACAAATTAGTATTATGAGTTATTTCATCAAATAAATCTTGTAGGTTGGATATCAAAAGAATATGTAGATCTAACTCTCTGAAATTTAGAGGAAAGTTATTGGGCACAAAATATAAGGTTATTAATCTAGGATTTCCATGTATTCAAGCCATAAGATTACCTACCATAGTGTGATTTATATAATTGTAGGGTAAGTGCACCAAGTTGTGGTGCCAAAAGGGGGCTATAAGTGGCCACATTTTTTCTGAAATCAAAATTTTTTTAACTTCAATAAGAATTTGAAGATAGTTATGCTCAAAATTATGGTAAGTGCACCAAGTGGGGTATAAGTGGCCACATTTTTTTTCAAATCAACAATTGCTGAACTTTGACAAGAATTTGAAGATAGTTACACTCAAAATTTCAAGATACGACAAAAATAAAAGTAGTAGTCCTTTGAATCTAGTTTCTAAACTACCAATTTTTTTTCAAAATGGTTTAGTTTTAGGTCCTCAAAAAGAGATCCATAGAAAGTGGTACTATTTATTCAGAAAAAACATAACACAGTGCAAAGTGTGGCCCCCCTAAAATTTTAACTTTTTAAAAAAATTCTTTAATCACTCTAGTTAAAAGTTACCTAACAATGTGTAGTTTATCTCAGATTTTTTAGGAAATTTTATAATGTCTTTTTTTAATGACTTTTTTAATTGGACACATCCCAGAAATGTGAAATATTTGTGTACTCCTAGAAATTATTGAAAACTAATCTAAAATCAAAACGTTTTTTTTTTTCAAACTGTGTAGAATGGAGTCTAGTTTTTAAAAAACTAAGTTGTTGCAAAATTCAATGAATGAGTTAAAATCTACAACCCAATTAGTACACATTGGTTTTTGACAGAAAATGGATATACATTGAAAATAAATTATAGTTGAAAGGCTTGAAATAGTTCAAATAAAAAATAAATTATATGATTATATAGCTAACACAAAGACCTACAATGTCATGTAACCTAATTTTATTGATGCTCAACCATGAGGAAACTTGAAAGAGAGCACACAAGAAAAATTAATCTTTTTTTTTATGTTTGTAGCAAAACATGCCTCAGACTAGTTTAGAGACTCCAGACCTTTGGGTTGGATCCCTAAGGAAAAACCAAACCTTAGGCTTGGTAGAATCCAAATCTTTAAATAGTGTATGCACTCAATAGTGCACATGCACCATTTAAAGCATTTTTAAATGTAGGCTTTCATAGCGCGTACGTGCTTTAGTGTTCACACACTCTTAAAGCCTAAATTTCAATAGAGAGGGAAGGAGAGAGGGAGAGAGGGTATAGAATGAGAGAGATTAGAAGATGAGGAGAGAGTAGGAGGTGGGATAGGGAGAGAGGGAGGGGGAAATAGAGAGAGAGACAGAGAGACAAAGAGATAGAGTAGGGGATTAGAGAAGGTGGGATAGGGAGAGAGGGATGGAGAGAGAGAGAGAGAGTAGGGGATGGGAGAGAGAGTAGGGGGTGATGGAGAGAGAGTAGGGGATAAGAGTGTGTGTGTGTGTGTGTGTGTGTGTGTGAGAGAGAGAGAGAGAGAGAGAGAGAGAGAGAGAGAGAGAGAGAGGATGGTTGTGTGAGAGAGAGAGAGTAGAGAGAGAGAGAGTAGGGGATCAGAGGGAAGAAAAAGAGAGGGAGTGAGAGAGAATAGGGAGAGATAGAGAGAGAGATTAGGGGGTGGGAGGGAGAGAGAGAGGGATGCGAGTGTGTGTGCGTGAGAGTAGGGGATGGGAGAGAAAGAGAGAGAGTAGGGGGTGGGAGAGAGAGATAGAGAGAGAGAGTAGGGGATGGGAGAGAGAGTAGTGGATGAGAGATATAGAGAGCGAGAGAGAGAGAGTAGGTAGTGGGGGAGGGAGTGGGAGAGGGAGAGCGAGAGAGAGGGGATGGGAGAGAGCAGGGGGTGGGAGAGAGATAGAGAGAGTAGGGGATGGGAGAGAGGCAAAGTGAGGGAGAGAGAGTAGGGGGTGGGAGAATAAGAGAGAGAGTAAGGGATGGGAGAGAGTGAAAGAGAGATAGTAGGTGGTGGGAGAGGGAGAGTCAGAGAGAGAGAGAGGGAGGAGGGATGGTAGTAGGGGATGTGAGAGATAGTGAGTGAGACAGAGAGAAAGAGTAGGCAGTGGGAGAGGGAGTTGGAGAGAGAGAGAGAGAGAGAGAGAGAGAGAGAGAGTAGGGGATGAGAGTGTGTGTGTGAGAGAGAGTAGGGGGTGGGGGAGAGAGAGATTAGGGGATGGGAGAGAGAGTGAGAGAGAGTGTAGACAGTGGGAGAGGGAGTGAGAGAGAGAGAGAGTGAGAGAGGGGGGATGGGAGCATGTGTGTGAGAGAGAGTAGAGGATGGGGGAGGAGAGAGAGTGAGAATGAGAGAGAGTAGCCCAAGAGAGAGAGAGTAGGGGATGGGAGAGAGAGAGAGTACGTGGGAGAGGGAAAGTGATAAAGAGGGGGGATGGGAGTGAGAGAGAGAGAGTAGGGGATGGGAGAGGAGAGAGAGTGAGAGAGAGTAGGGCAAGAGAGAGTGTGTGAGAGTAAGTAGAGAGTAGGGGATGGGAGAGAAGAGAGAAAGTAGGGGATAGGAGAGAAGAGAGAGAGTAGCTTGAGAGTGAGAGTAGGGGATGGGAGAGGGAGAGAGAGTGAGAGAGAGAGTAGAGAGAGTAGGGCATGGGAGAGAAGAGAGAGAGGGAGTGAGAGAGAGTAGGGGATAAAAGAGAGAGAGTGAAAGAGAGTGTGAGTAAGGGATGAGAGAAAGAGAGTAGGTAGTGGGAGAGGGAGAGTGAGAGAGATAAGGGGGATGGGAGAGAGAGTAGGGGATGAGAGAGAGAGTGAGAGAGAGAGTAGGGGGTTGGAGAATGAGAGAGGGAGAGAGTAGGTGATAGGGTAGAGAGAGTGAGAGAGATTAGGTGGTGGGAGATGGAGTGGGAGAGGGGGTGGATGACATTGTGTGAGAGAGAGAGAGTAGGGGATGGGAGAGGAGAGAGAGCAAGAGAGAGAGTAGGAGATGGGACAGAGAGAGTGTAAGAAAGAGATTAGGTAGTGGGAGAGAGAGTAGGGGTGGGAGAAAGAGGGGGAGAGAGAGAGAGAGAGAGAGAGAGAGAGAGAGTAGGGGATGGGAGAGAGAGAGAGTGAGTGAGTGAGAGAGTAGGTAGTGAGAGAGGGAGTGGGAGAGGAAGAGTGAGATAGAGAGAGAGAGAGAGAGAGTAGGGAGATGGGAAAGAAGAGAGAGGAGGGGTGAGAGAGTGTAGGGTGTGAGGTAGTGAGAGAGATGGGGGTGGGAGAGAGAGAGAGTGAGTGTGTGAGTGTGAGGAGGAGTGAGAGAGTAAGGATGGGAGAGTGTGGTGAGGTGTGTGTAGGATGTGTTTGTGGGTGAATGTGATAGTGAGTGAAAGAGAGAGTTGGGGGTGGTGAGAGAGTGAAGTAGGGGTTGGGTGTGAGAGAGAAGGGGATGGAAGAATGTGAGAGAGAGTAGGGGATGGGAGAAAGAATGAGAGAGAGTAGGGAATGGGAGAGAGAGAGAGAGTGAGAGAGAGAGAGTAGGTGGTGGGAGAGGGAGTGGGAGAGAGAGAGTGAGAGAGAGAGGGAGAGAGGGGGAATGGTAGTGTGTGTGTGTGTGAGAGAGAGTAGGGGTTGGGAGAGGAGAGAGTAGCCTAAGAGAGAGTATGGGATGGGGGAGAGAGAGAGAGAGAGAGAGAGAGAGAGAGAGTAGACAGTGGGAGAGGGCATGGGAGAGGGAGAGTGAGAGAGAGTGAGAGAGAGGTGGGTTTGGGGATGAGAGTGTGTGAGAGAGAGAGAGTAGGGGATGGGAGAGGAGAGAGTCAGAGAGAGAGTAGCTTGAGAGAGAGAGAGAGTGAGTGAGTGAGAGAGAGTAGGTAATGGGAGAGGGAGTGGAAGAGGGAGAGTGAGGGAGAGAGAGAGGGGATGGGAGCATGTGTGAGAGAGAGAGTAGGGGATGGGATAGGAGAGAGAGAGTGAGAGAGAGAGAGAGTAGGGGGTGGGAGAGAGATAGAGATAGAGAGAGAGAGAGTAGGGGATGGGAAAGAGAGAGTAGGTGGTGGGAGAGGGAGAGATAGATTTTTCACATAGTGCATGTGCACTATAGTGCACACACACTTTAGGGGGTATACATTCTATAGTGGATACACACTATATGGAAACACCAAAAAATGGTTATAACAAAATTTTGGGTCCCTACTAATCCATATTCTATTTTTTGTCTATTGTGTATTTTTTTGTTTCGACATAAAATATGGGTTTCATGTTGTTGGAAGTTAGAAAACACCATATTCAATCATTGGATACACTATTTGAAGGCTTTTTAAACATTCTTTCATTCTATTTGAAGCTAGAAAACACCAAATTCAATCATTGGATACACTATTTGAAGGCTTTTCAAATATTCTTTCTATAGAAAAGGTTAGTGCAGTCCTTTTTAAATATTCTTTGTTACTATATAGAGACAAATTTGATTATAATTTGACAAGTTGCTTAATGTATAGTGAATTCATTTAAATTTTTATGTTTGAGTAACTTGTTATTTGGAAATAGTTAGAAATTTAACAAGCTGTTTAATATATATTATGTATTAATTGAAATAATTATATTTTGTATATGTATTTGAATGATTTGTAATTTACGAATTGTAAGTAATTCAGATGTTTGAACAATTTGACATATAGAAATCATCATCATGCCAAGGAAGAAACCAAAAACTCAAACAACAAAAGAGAGGGAGAGAGATTTGGCAGTTAAAAGAGATAAAATATAACTACAATGTGAACAAAGAAAATTGCAAAGCAATAATGAAAAATTATCTTTCCAAGAAGAACAAGAACCATTGATACAAAGAAAAAGAGAGGAAGAATTGGAAAGACAAAGAGAATGAATGAGACTATTATGCTCAAGATGACAATTGAATTGTGAAGCTACACCATCTTCCAGTGTTGGAGTCATATCATCATCTCATGTTGAAGAGATGCTAATTTGTACATTTGACGATTTACACACTCCATCATGTCATGTTGAAGGCACAATATCAACATATCAAGTAGGTAATATTCCATCTTTTGCATTGTATTTCCAAGGCACATCATCTTTAGTTCAAGGTATGCAAAAAACTCAACCTTATGTTGATGTTTAGAATTTTGAGGGAATGGAAGAGATTATAACACCTTCTAGAATTCATTTTAGAAGTCCAAAATATTTTATTGATATTGATACTAAGATTTTGAAATCAATGCTCGAGAAGATTAGCAAGCGTACTTGTCAAAGAAAAGTTAATCATATGTGGAGATTATTTTTTGAATAATTAAATATAATAGATCAATGCCATTATTTTTTGAAATGATGAGGAATTTGAAATTTATGCCTATCATGAAGATTCTTGGGCTAAGAACAATGGACGATTCAAATGAAAAAAGTATTGTAAAGAATCTAATGAGTGCTTCTTACAAAGTGTGTTCTAAATCACACACTAAAGATAGTAATATCACAAGATGAGTACTTACATCAACAATAGTAAGTACTCAAATGAAGAAAGATCAACTCATGAGAAAGAAAATCAAAACATTGAAAATCGGTAGAGGTGCTCTAAGGAGAGCCACACTAAGGCATGAGAGATTGGAAGATCCAACATAAACTGAGTTATGGACATTTAGAGATAGAATACCATGAAAGGATAAATAAATTAGTGAAGCTTTGAAATCATTGATCAAATATTTTCTAATAAATAACATGTGTTTCCCCTAATCAAAGAGATGTAAGAAGGAGGATTGGTAACCAAAATCATGACCCACATGCAAAACATTTTCTAGACTCAGCTTAGACACAATTTTTTGCAAAATTTATTGGTATGTATCTTCAAATTTGAATAAGTTAAATTTTTTTTTAGATGTGTAAGCCCTTTTATGTGAAGATAAATCACACACACACACAACTTGTTGTTGTAGGATACATATTGAATTTTCTAACCATTTTGATGTTTCTAGGCATATATGTGTGTTTTTGCATTCTAAGTTTGTTTTTTAAGATTGTGACATGAATGAGCCACCTAGATCTTCAAGGGAATTCATATCCAACATTTTCTATGAATTAGGGGATAACCAACAATTTTAGAAGACATAATGCTTGGATGGTACATGCTTATTTTGTGATTCTTTGCAACTTTTATCAACTTGTGAACATATGGATAGTACACATGCAATTGGAAATGAAATAGTAGATTATGGAAAATATAAGACAGTGACATATGCTCTAAAAGATGGAAAATAGGGTAAAAGATGTGATTGAGTCATTGAAAATATTCTAGTGTATGAGTTTATGAATATTTTTCATGAAAGATTATTTACAAGTATGCAAGGCATACACATAGAGCTCGATGGATGGATTTGCAATTCAAGTTGTGCAAAGATATGTTGCCACTAGATACCATTGTTTTAGTTGAATAATTTGCATAGAACCACACACTACAACCACAAAATGAGGTGCAAGCAAAGTATTATACTTTTAAACAAGTTTCCATATTTTTTCACATAACATTCATGCATTCACCTACAAGTATAGAGGATAACAGGAAATTTTTTTACATCAGCGATGATCGATCACATTCTATAGAGTTTGTACATGGTTATTTTAAATTATTTTATGGAAATTTGGCTAACAGGGGCATACCATATCATCAACACATTATTTGGTCAAACAATTGTACATCTCAATTCAAGAATGCATTGATGTTCTATTGGTTGAGCAGGATGCATAGGTTGTCTAGAATTCAATATATGTAAAATTTCACAGAGGCTGGTCATGGAAAGGGAGAGCATGATGGGGTAGACACATGCATTAAAAGAGCCTTACCTCATGAAGAACTAAATTACAAAGATGGAGCAATATTGATAGATGAAAAATTAGTCATTGACTAGTGGTCTAACACTACAATGGGTCCAAATAAGAAAGGTGAGTCTATGGTTCATAGATTTTTTTGGTTGATAGATAATACTAACATTGCACCATATAAGGATTGTTGCACACTAATAGGATCAAGTGAGTTGCACTCTTTTAGAAGCTCTGATGCAGGTTCATGGAGTATCCACACACAAAAAATGGCATGCTATTGTCCATCATGTGCAGAGGAAAATTGGGATGAGTGTGAGTTGATTGAATGGGATATATGGATTTTGGAACCAATTGACACCTATCATCCCTCACAAGAACTAGAAATAGTAGAGATGGATTCATCCATTGACTTTAACCGCTTGTTTGATCTAGTGCAACCTAGTTTTGTGTGTGTGTGTGTGTGTGTGTGTGTGCGCGCGCGCGCGCGCGCGCGTGTGTGTGTATCTATAATTTCAATATGTAACTTTATAACTTTTACCTAAGTATTTTTTGAATTGATGACCGCATTTTGTACATTTATTATTACAGGCCATGTTTTTGTTGTTATTATACCTGAAGGCAATGAAGAAGGGACATATTATTATTTGTGTCATTGTTTCCAAGCCAAACAAAAATTGGATCACTCAATTATAGATGGTGAAGGTTTAGAGTACCATATCGGTGTGGTGGTTGTAACTAAAACATGTCTTAGACAATATTTTATGAAGAACCCTAACTTGTGGTTATTCAAGGATTGGCAAACAAAGAGGAAGATTCTTCATTATTTGAACCTTTTTGTCACATCAAATTTCCACTTGATAAAATATGGTGGCAAACCACATAATAAGACTCTTTGGAAAGTTCATGAGTCAGACCATAAGGTAATACTTGAGACATTAAAATCTAGAGCAGATCCAATTGGTTCATTAGATTAAATAGGGAGGGAGGGAGGGAGGGAGGGAGGGAGAGAGAGAGAGAGAGAGAGAGAGAGAGAGAGAGAGAGAGAGAGAGAAGGGGATACACAAAAGAGATGCTATTCTTGATGAGACACCAAAGCACACAACCCTCCAATAGGTAATAAATAGTCATTCTAAGAATTTGAAACAAGTGCATCCAATAAAGAAAAGGAACATCATTGAAGGAGATATGCATATATGAACATTAAGCAATAAAAAATATAATGGAATACCAATATTGAGTATTGTATACAACAAATATTTTTCCAAACCAAAAGTAATAAGTCATTCATAATAGTAAGACAATTAAGAACCATATATATATGAACCAAATTATTCTTACAGATGTACATAGTATTATTGACCAAATTAGAATCAGCAAAATGATATTGCATATAATCTCCATTAGAACAACATGGAAGCTTTACAATTTAATAGTTATATTCTTTAGTCCCAAAAATGGATATTACAAATATTGCTCATTGATCCTTTACAATAGAAAATGTTTACAAAAAATGGCATGTACTTGTATTAACACATTATATCTTATAAAAATTCCACACCAAAGCAATTAGCTAGCCACTCAAAACATAGCAACCAAATGCAAGTGGGATCATAAAGATACCTTAAAAAACTAGTATCCCCTTTATTCAAGAAACATCTTGGTCATCTACTTGACTGGGACATGTTTGGAAATTGACAATCTCCATTTAAACTCAAGTCTCCATTAAAATGTGGCAATGAGTTTTTTGTTGTTTTATTAAGATCATCAATATATTTCAATGAAAACTTTGAGGGATCATGCCCAACTTGAGTATCATGGCTTCCCAAGTCCTATAAATGCAAGGCCATTGATGAATAGGAATTTCTAATTGAAACATCTATGGTGTTAGAATGAAGTGTGTGACCAGATTCTTTGCCTACTAATGAGCCAATTTGAGGCTTCACTTCACATTGCTTCGTGGATGATTCTATAGCACTTGTTACTTCTCTATCTAAATTTTTTGTGTTTGTGTAAATGTGCACTCTTTCCCAATAGCTATAGGTTTTATCTCTTCATCCTAAGTAATTGGGATACCCTGGGTAACACCAAGATAACCATTTTCTTCTGAAATGTCCTTTTCTCTTAGATTAATCTCTCTATTAAGCAAGTTTTCTATATCTTCCTTTGTATATTTAATAGATGTAGCTACAATTCCTCTTTATATATTCCTATGTATATTAAGCTTTCCTCCGTAGGAATGAGAAAGCATGGGGAGTTAGGCCAACTATTGGTCATTGTATTAAAAAAAGTAGTTCTTGGCCATGCCACTGATGGGAATAATTTCATTCTTATTTTTAGAATTGGTACCTCATTTTTCTTGAAAGAATAATATATATTATTTTCAATGTCTTTAAAATATCTATAGTTGGTAGCTAATTTCTTATTCATTACCTTTGAATATTCATGGGAAATTAAGGTATTTGGTTATCTAATAGGTCCTAGGAATCTTAACTATGGTCCTAGAATAGTTCTACATAGACCATGTTGCAGAGACCTACAATAACCTCTCACTATTTAGAGATCTGATTCCATTTAGATTTTGTGGCCCCATCTCAGGTGATGCTGAAAATTTTAGAATTGGCCAGTACAAAGTTGCTAACTACCAAATCTCTCTCACCATTCATCATGGAATCAAACTATCTCTTCTATTAGCTTTAGGTGGCTAGGTAAACCCTAGCCTCAAGCTCCTCCTATCCCATTGAGATCTTGAACATTCTCAGGCACACTGAATTGAATCGACCCTAAGAGTCCTTAAATACCATAGGGAAACAATCTTTGATGGGGCATATCTTGGAGCTTGTATGAGGTATGAATTCAATTCCAAGTGCTAAAATATTTTATTATAGATACCTACAATATCCTCACTCACTTTTTGGATCTCTGATTCCATTTAGATTTTGTATCCCCATCTCAGGTGATGCTGAAAATTGTACCATTGGAAAATACAAAGTTGCCAACTATCGAATCTCTCTCACCATTCAAATCAAAATATATATTCCATTAGCTTCAGGTGGTCAAGTAAACCCTAGAACCAAGATCCTCCTATCCCATTGAGTGCTTGAACATTCTCAAGCACACCAAACTGAATCAACCCTAAGAGTCACTAAATGTCATAGGGTAGTGATCCTTGACAAGGCATATCTCAGAGCTCATATGAGGTATGGATATGATTCTAGGTACTATCAGACCATGTTATGGAGACCTAAAATAATCTCTCTCTCTTTTTGGATATTTGATTCTATTTATATTTTGTGGCCCCATCTCGGGTGATGCTAAAACTTGTAGTGTTGGCCAGTACAAAGTTGCCAACTACTGAATCTCTCTCACTATTCATTACGGGATCAAACTATCTATTTTGTTAGCTTTTGGTGGTCAGGTAAGCCCTAGCCTCAAGCTGCTCCCATCCCATTGAGCACTCAAATATTCTCAGGCATACCAAATGGAATCATCCCTAAGAGTCACTAAATGCCATAGGGCAACAATCTTTGACAAGGCATATCTTGAAGCTCATGTGCAGTATGGATGCAATTCTAGTTGCTACATGATCATATTATAGAGACCTACAATAAAATATCTCTCTATTTGGAGGTCCAATTTTGTTTAGATTTCATGACCCCCTCTCAAGTCATGCTAAAGCTTATAGTCTTGGCTAGTACAAAGTTGCCAACTATTAAATCTCTCTCGCCGTTTGTCATAGGATCAAACTGTCTATTTTTTTAGCTCTTGGTGGGTAGGTAAACCTTAGCCCCAAGATCCTCCCATCCTATTGAGTGCTCAAAAATTATCAGGCACACTGAACCAAATCAACTCTAAGAGTCACTAAATGTCGAAGGGCAATGATCTTTTGAAAGGGCATAACTTGGAGCTCATGTGAGGTATGGATGCAATTTTAGGTGCTATAAGAACATGCTATCAATACCTACAATAACCTCTCTCAATTTTTGGAGATCTGGTTCTATTCATATTTTGTAGCCTCATCACGGGTGATGTTGAAATTTTTAACCTTGACTAGTACAAAGTTGCCAATTTTCGAATCTCTCTCACCATTTGTTATGGGATTGAACTATCTATTCTATTAGCTTGGGTAAGCTAGGTAAACCCTAGCTCCATGCTCTTCTCATACCCTTGAGAACTCAAACATTCTTGGGCACACTAAACTGAATTGTCCCTAAGAGTCACTAAATGTTGTAAGGCAACGATCTTTGAGAGGGCAAAACTTAGATCTCATGTGAGGTATAGATGTGATTCTGGGTGCTACAAAACTATGTTGTAGTGATGTAGAATAATCTCTCTTTCTTTTTGGAGATCTGATTCCATTTAGATTTTGTGGCCCTGTCTCAGGTGATGCTGAAATTTCTAGTTTTGGCCAATAAAAAGATGTCAACTATTGAATCCCTCTCACTATTCGTCATGGGATCAAATTGTCTATTCCATTAGCTCTGACTAGCTGGGTAAACCCCATTCTCAAGCTCCTCCCATCTTGTTGAGCACTTGAACATTATTGGGCATTTCAAACTGAATCATCCTTGAGAGTCACCAAATGCCATAGGGTAGCAATCTTTGACAAGGCATATCTTAGATCTTGTGCAAGGTATGGATTTGATTTTAGGTGCTAGAGGACCATGTTACAAAGACCTATAACTTCTTTTCTTTTTGGAGATTCAATTTTTTTAAGATTTTGTGGCCCCATCCTAGGTGATGCTTAAACTTGTAGTATTGGCTAGTACAAAGTTGCCAATTGTTGAATCTATCTCACCATTCATCTTGACATCAAACTATCTATTTTGTTAGCTCTGGGTGGCCAGGTAAACCCTAGGCCCAAGATCCTCCCATCCTATTGAGCACTCAAACATTATTGATCATGCCAAACCAAATTGACCCTAAGAGTTACTAAATGCCATAGGGTAGTGATCTTTGATGGGGCATATCTTGGATCTTGTGTGAGGTATGGATGTGATTTTGGGTGGTATAGGACTATGTTGTGGAGAACTAGAATAATCTCTCTCACTTTTTAGAGATCCAATTCTATTTAGATTTTATGGCCCCATCTCATGTGATGCTTAAATTTGTAGTCTTGGTTAGTAAAAAGTTGCAAACTACCAAATCTCTCTCACCTTTCATTGTAGGATCAAACTATCTATTCCATTAGCTCTGGGTGGCTGGGTAAACCCTAGCCCCAAGCTCCTCCCATCCTGTTGAGCACTCAAATGTTCTCGAGCACACTAAACTTAATCATGCCTAAGAGTCACTAAATTACATATGGTAGTGATCTTTGATGGGGCATATCTCAAAGCTCATGTGAGATATGGATGCAGTTCTAGGTGCTACAGGACCATGTTGCAGAAACCTACAATAAAATCTCTCTCTTTTTTGAGATCTGATTATGTTTAGATTTTGTAGCACCATCTTGGGTGATGCTTGACATTGTAGTGTTGGCCAGTATAAAGTTATGAACTACCAAATCTCTCTCACCATTTATTGTGTGGTTGAACTATCTATTCCGTTAGCTCCAAGTAGCTGGGTAAACCCTAGCCCTAAGTGTAAGAATTTTCCTTAAGGAAAAATTTACCCAAGAACAAAGAACTCAAACACAAGCAAAATAGTAGACCAAAAAGAGTATGATCATAATATCAATATGTATTTGATTCAATTTTAAAGTATACTAGGAGTTCCTATATATAAAGGCCTCTAGAATGCTTATAGAATGCATAGGAATCAACAACTTGATAATTCATACAACCAGGCACATGTCCACCAGATATGAGTTATCCTCCACTAAGCACAGGAGTAGGTGCGATGATGAGAGGATAAACCTACAAAGGTGTAGCATGAAAATTTATGTTGTAGACACCATGTGCTAAATTAGGAGTGTGAATAACTGCGTTGTCTATCTGACAACTCAATTAATGATGCAAACTCCAGTGTTGAATAAGAGTTGCTTTCTTCTATGTTGTCAACATGACAACTCATGAAAGTACACAAACTCCTAAGTGTCTCACAAAATAAATAATAAAATAATGCATTAACCTAAGTAAACTTAAGTAAGTGAAAATAGTAAATACGTATTTACACCAACACCCCCCCTTAAGTGCATCTTAGGGGAATGCCCTTAAGCTTATGAAAACTAGGATGAAAGGCATGATGGGTGCTAGCTACTATGCCATGTTAGGTACCCATGTACATAATGAAATGTAATCTCTCATAAAGTGAACAAAGTGGGAAAACCTCATGGGAAAACCACTCCCCCAAAAAGAGAGATGAAAAGACAAGATGCATGGATGGATGGAGTAATCAAGACCCTACCATTATGACATACATCAAGTATATACAATAGTGAAGAATGAGAAGAACAAGACCTCATAAGAGAAAAAAGTCCCCCCATAAGAAAGAAGAGGAAGAGAGACAAGGTAGTCCCCCCCACAAATGAAGAATTTCGATCAGTGAAAGCCACTCCAAGGTAGAAGCTGGTCCATGAGTGTTGAAAGATGTTCCTCCCCTTTGGAAGAAATAATGGAAAAGGTACAATCCTAAATATGTATGGTAGCCCTAAAACCTACTCAACTATCCCTGTGTCAATACTGATGGTCACCCCTTCCAACATCGCTGAAAAGAATGAATGAAGATCTAGCAAGGATGTAGGTAGAACCTATTCCAAAGAACTAATAGTCTCGTCAACTAATAAAGAGACCTCCTATAACTACTATACATAAGGATCCATAATTAGGTCAACTTGTAAAGATAGATCATGTAGAGGATGGAAATGAGGGTCAAAGTGAGCCCTCACAACAACTGTAGAAGGATCATCTTTATCAAAGAGAATATGCAAATAATCAAGGATGTCTCCCAAGTCTACTATATGTGACTTCATGAACAAACTTGCAATGTCTTCCATGTAGTCATCCCCTATTGGTAGAGCTGAAAGATAAGGTGTACCCTCCTATGCTGGACCTATCACTCTGGAAATGTATGCATGTGGACTATATTGATGGCATGACCTCTCACTATAACTATCAATAGAATCCCAGTTATCTGAATCTTTTGAAGCACTATTGCTAATATCACTATCAGTTTCTACAATATATGAAGTGCAAAGAGGATTAGAGGATAAGTTGGGTGAACCTTCCTCAAAGTGAACATCCTTCTCCACAAAAATATCATGAGTCTCAGGATCCATAAGTCTATATGCCTTAACACTGTCTTCATATTCAATGAGAGTACAAGGCCTAGGTGGTGGTGCCTTGCATCCCCTAGAAGATAGGTTTGACCATGCAGGACAGTCGAAGACTCTAAAGTGATTCACAACTAGTTTTCTACCACACCATGCCTCAAAAGGAGTCTTACCATCTAAGGCATTATGAGGAGACCTGTTAAGTATGTGAGTGGCACTACTAATAGCTTCAACTTCAAGTGTTGGATCAAGAAACTTGGCTTTTATCATGCAAATTTCCATGGACTTAAGAGTTCATATCCTCAGTGGTACAACATTTGTCTTGTGTGGACTAAATGCTGGTGAATTCTAAGGATCAAATTGCTCAAGTTTGCAAAAGTCTTTAAGTCTTCTATTAACATATCTACTTTCATTGTCCATCCAAAGAACCTTGAAGGCTTTCCTTAATTTATGCTCAACATGATTCTTGAAGGCTTGAAGCTTATCAACCACTTCATTCATATTATGAAGAAAATAGACCCATGTGAAGTGTGAAAAGTCACCAACAAAAGTAAGGATGTAGTGGCCTTGGCTAACTCATGTCACTGCAAAAGGTCCTACTTGTACCATGTTAACCACCTGAAGAACAACTAGTGCTCTTGAACACTTTCCCTTTATCAAACTTCTCTTCAAGATGCATATCCACTAAACATGTTGAACATTCACCCTTAGAAAAGTTGATTGATGGTAGAACTTTGACCATGTTTCTAGAGAAAAGTTATTGTAGATAGCAGAAGGCAAGATGACCAAACCACTCATGCCATAGTATGATTTGTGAATCAAATTGAGTTAACAAGTCTTGTGAAGGAGACTTAGGCACAAAGTGGGAGAAGGAATAAAGCCTCTTTTCATGATTGACTTTCCCCACTACAACCAATGAATCATCTTTTAGAATTCACACCATTACTAAATCTAGAAGGAACTCAAGTTTGTTGCCATCTCCAAAATGAGTGATTTGGTAAATTGAGAGGAGATTAGAGTTAAGGTTTGGAACATAAAGAACATCTTTTAATTCACCATTTTCCATCTCCACATGTCCTTTCCCTTCAACTTCCATTTTGGTATCATCTCCCACAAAATGTGTGGTTCCTGTGATTACTTCAATGAAGAAAAGTCTTCCTTTGAATAACCCATGTGATTGGAGGCACCTGAGTCAAGAATTCATTTCATTGAAGAACTTGTATTTTCCATAAGTGCTTTCCCTTTTCCCTTTGAAGTTGGTGGAGTTGAATCCTTGGAAGTACCTAACACTTGAATTTTTTTCTTCTTGAGTAGGTTTCCCAACTCATTGATTCTCTTAGTCTTGTAATGATGTTCATCATGAGTTGGCTTCTTGCAGTATGCACAAAAAAGTTTATCCTTCTTTTCATTACTTCCCTTCTTGTTGGAGGAGGATTATTGTGTCTCAGATTGTGATTTTTGCTTCCACTACTTCTTCTTGTTGTTAGAACCTTTCCCTCCTTGACTTGTTTGGTTCTCATTACTAGCCACCAATGCTTTGGTCTTTGATGTTGTGAGAAGTCCCAAATCTATCAAGTGAGATTGTTTAATAATCAACATCTCTAGAAATGCATCAAATGTAGGCTTTTGGAAAGCACTTCCCATGGTCAACCTGTGAGTATTATAACTCAAAATAAAGAAATCATACTTCGAAAGTAGCCTCTTCAGGATGTGATGAATCAACTTTTCATTCTTCATGGGATTTTTGCAATCTTTAAGTAATGCCCTAAACTTATTGGCTTCGTTGATATAATCCCAAATTGTGTAAAATTTCTTTGGATCCAATAGAAGTAGATTATTCTCAATCTAGAAACCCTTTTCCTCATCCACCTTATCGTATAATGCTTAAATTTTGTCGCATGTAGGTTTGGATTCCTTGAAACTAGAAATGTGTAAGAATAGATCTCTGTGTACACAATTCCTAATAATTCCTAAAGCCTGTTGGTCTTTTTTTTTTCCAATCAAAAAGTGTTGTAGCATTAGTGGGTTTGGGAATTGTACCATCAACATAAAGACTTAGACCATTTTCCATTAATCTACTCCATGCAATATCTTTCCATGTAGAATAATTAAGTGATGTTAGAATTGAACATTTAGGTGAACCCATTATGCAGAAAAGTAAGAGAGACATAAGAACATAATACACACACGCCCCTTTTCACTCAATCAAAAGACCCCCCAAAAAATATGCTTTTAGCACTTTGTATGTAGTGTGTATACAATAGGCCACTTGTCAAAATGTAAAAAGTGGACTTCTAATTGTGATATTTACAATTGCCTTTTGAGGCTCAAATCTGTCACGAAGCACTGTAGCTCAAATGTACAACAATTTTGAGAAGTAATCATAACATTACAATGTAGAAAAGGCCCTAAGTCTAAAAGTGAGACTTTTGTCCACACAACCCTATAACCTAATTATAGATCTATAAAGTAGACAAAAAATAATGCACTTTCAAAAAACATAGAACCTAAAAATGTGTCCAGTTGAGCCTGTACGGAGTGTTTCAAATTGCAAAATATAGGATCAAATAGGTACAGTCACCAAAAATACAATTCTTCACAAATCCTTACACCAACACTAGAAAAGAAAACCACCACTAAATTTTTTAGAAGATTCTACCCAAAATCAAAAACAATTGCACATGATTTGGAGTCCAGATGACTAAGTTGTGAGGTCTCAAAGTTAGATTGTCAAATCAAAATTGCATCTGAAGAGGGATCTAACTAGAAAATTACAAGCTTAAAATTTATGGTCAAATGATAGTCACAATAGTTATAAAATGCTAGAGAATGATGGTTAGAAAACCTTTAAATTTAATCCTATAAAATGCTAGTGTGGAAAAAAATCAACCTCCTCTCTGACATGGTAGGATGACTGGACTATACAAAGCCATATGGACATGACACATGGTGGTTTTATGGATGATGATTGGTCTGATTGATGTGTATGGTCCATATGTATAGGCAAGTTGGTAGATGTCCCAGGTAGTAGTGCCATGTATCAGGCTAGTATAGGTGGTTGAGGTGGACACTGCAGAGTCCACATGGTTGGGCGAACAAGAAGGCTGTTGTTATAGGCCACTGAGCTAGCACCATGTAATGATTATGTGACAAGTCTACATGTTGCTGATAGGTCTACTTAAATGTTGACTTGGATCCCTATGGGGGCAAGAAGGTAGGAGTCACTAGAGCCTGTAAATTTTGAAAAAAAATTAGCAGCTGTGATCCTAGAAAATAGAGACCATGTTAGTTGTAGTGTTCGTTGCTAAAGACTATTATCAATAGGAGAATATTATGGTAGAGAGCCTAAAATATTATGTCAGAGCCTAGGAAGTGAATGAGTGTTGGGAGTGCAGGGAAAATCAATGTGATGCCAAGGGTTGCCAGAGTCTTTTGTCATTACCAGCATGGGAAATGTTTAATCCCACATTAATAGTGGGAATGTATAAAATGGATGCCCACCAAATTATAAACTAAAAAAGATACCAAGTTGTGGTGTGTATCCAGTTGATGGTGGAGTATGCTTGGTGTGGAATATTTTGATGCTCATTGGGTAATAGCTTGTGCAGTTGTCGGATGAGTAAAATGTGCTTGCTATTATTCTATTGGAATTTGAGAGGTATGACCACTATGTGTAAACCACTGAACAAATGGAATATTCTAAATTCATAAGGAATATTCCTTGTGTAGGGTTGAGGTTTCACTACCCAGTACCTGTACAAAATAAAATTTCTCTACATGCCCAACTAGGCTAAAAAAAAATTCAAAAAAATACTTTGAAAATGTAGAGGAAATAAAATAATAAATCTGAAAATTAAAATTGTAGATCTAAAAGATCATACCTAAACTTGTAAATTGGGGCCTTCAAGTGTTGATTTGTAAAAAAAAATTGCCTCACGATTGACTTTGGCCTAGGGTAGGTGAATTTATAGCCAATTTTCACCAAATCAACATTTTAGATGCAATAGTGAGGTCCGTTCTATCTCTAGACACTCCCAATGACTGTGATACTTTGAATCTAGGTCAAGATGCTAAAGCAACAATGGTCTTGAATGGCTATGTGAAGAGAGATTATCCAAGCTCTAATACCATGTAAGAATTTCTCTTAAGGCAAAATTCACCCAAGAACAAAGAACTCAAACACAAGCACAATAGTAGATAAAAAAGAGTATGATCAAAATATTGATATGTATTCGATTCAATGTGAAAATAAACTAGGAATGCCTATATATAAAGGCCTCTAGAATGCATAGGAATTAGTAGCTAGATAAGTCATACAGCTAGGCAAATGTCCACCAAATATGGGTTATCCTCCATTAAGCACAGGAGTAAGTGTGATGATGAGAGAATAAGCCTACAAAGGTGTAGCACACAAATTTATGTTGTAGACACTGTGTACTAAATTAGGAGTGCAAATAACTATGTTTTTTACATGACAAATCAGTTAAGTATGCAAACTCTAGTGTTGAATTAGAGTTGCTTACTTCTATGTTGTCAACATGACAACTCATGAAAGTACACAAACTTCTAAGCATCTCACAAAATAAATAATAAAATAATGCATTAACCTAAGTAAACTTAAGTAAGTTCAAATAGTACATACATATTTACACAAACACCAAGCTCCTTTTATCTCATTGAGCATTCAAATTTTCTCAGGCACACCAAATTGAATTGACCCTAAGAGTCACTAAATGCCATAGGGTAGTGATCTTTGACATAGCATATCTTGGATGTCATATGAGGTATGGATGCAATTCTAGGTGCTATAGGACTTTATTGTAGAGACCTACAATAACCTCTCTCTCTTTTCGGAGATTCAATTCTGCTTAGATTTTGCGGCCCCATCTTGAGTGATGCTTAAACTTGTAGTGTTGACTAGTACAAAATTGCCAACTATCAAATCTCTCTCACTATTCATGGTGGGAGTGAACTATTTGTTCCATTAGCTCTGAGTGGCTAGGTAAACCCTAGTCGCAAGCTCCTCTCATCCTATTGAGCACTTGAACATTCTTGGGCATGCCAAACTAAATTGCCCCTAAGAGTCACTAAATGCCATAAGGCATCAATCTTTGATGGGGATATCTTAGAGCTCATGTGAGGGTTGGATGTGATTCTAGGTGCTATAAAATTGTGTTGTAGAGACCTACAATAACCTATCTCCCTTTTTGGAGATCCAACTTTATTTAGATTTTGTGGCCCCGTCTTGGGTGATGTTGAAACTTGTAGTGTTGACCAGTACAAAGTTGTCAACTGTCAATCTCTCTCACCATTTATCATGGGATCAAATTGTCTATTACCTTAGCTTTGGGTGGCTAGGTAAACTCTAGCCCCAAGCTCCTCCTATCTCATTGATTGCTCAAACATTCTTGAGCACACTGAACCATATCATCCCTAAGAGTCACTAAATACAATAGGGCACTAATCTTTGACAAAGCATATCTCGAAGCTCGTGAGAGGTATGGATGTGATTCTAGGTGCTACAGTATAATGTTGTAGAGACCTAAAATAACCTCTCTCACTTTTTGGAGATCCAATTACATTTATATTTTGTGGCCCCATTGTGAGTGATGTTGAAACTTGTAATGTTGGCCAGTACAAAGTTGCCAACTATCGAATCTCTTTGGCCATTCATCATGGGATCAAACTATCTATTATTTTAGCTTGAGGTGGATAGGTAAACCATAGCCTCAAGCTCCTCCCATCCCATTGAGCACTCAAACATTCTCAGGCACGCTGAACCAAATCGTCCCTAAGAGTCACTAAATGCCTTAGGGTAGCAATCTTTGCCATGGCATGTCTCAAAGCTCAGGTAAGGTATAGATGTGATTCTAGGTGGTATAAAACCATGTTGTAGAGACCTATAATAAACTCTTTCACTTTTTGGAGGTCCATTTCTATTTAAATTTTGTTGCCCCATCTTGGGTGATGTTGAAACTTTTAGTGTTGGCCTATACAAAGTTGCCAATTGCCAAATCTCTCTCACCATTCATCATGGGATCAAACTATGTATTCCGTTAGCTCCAATTAGCTGGGTAAACCCTATCCCCAAGCTCCTCCCATCCTTTTGAGCAATCAAACATTCTTGGGCATGTCAAACTAAATTATCCCTAAGAGTCACTAAATGCCATAGGGCAACGATCTTTGATGGGGCATATTTCAGAGCTCGTGCAAGTTATGGATGTGATTCTTGATGCTATAGGACCATGTTATGGATACCTATAATAACCTCTCTCATTTTTTGGAGATCCAATTCTATTTATATTTTGTAGTCCCATCTTGGGTAATGCTTAAACTTGTAGTATTGGCCAATACAAAGTTTCCAACTACCAAATCTCTCTCACCATTCGTCCTAGGATCAAACTATCTACTCTATTAGCTTTGAGTGGTTGGGTAAACCTTAGCCCCAAGCTCCTCCCATCTTGTTGAGTGCTAGAACATTCTTGTGCATGCCAAACCAAATCAACCCTAAGAGACACTAAATGTCATAGGGTAGAAATATTCGATAAGGCATATCTTGAAGCTCGTGTGAGGTATGGATGCAATTCTAAGTGCTACAGGACTATGTTGTAAAGACCTACAATAACCTCTCTCTCTTTTTTGAGATCTAATTTCATTTACATTTTTTCACCCCATCTCAGTTGATGCTTAAACTTGTAGTGTTGGCTAGTACAAAGTTGCAAACTACTGAATATCTCTCACCATTTATTATGGGATCAAACTATCTATTCTATTAGCTCCAGCTGGCTAGGTAAACCCTAGCCCCAAGCTCCTCCTATCATGTTGAGTGCTTGAATGTTCTCAGGCATGCTAAACTGAATTGTCCCTAAGAGTCACTAAATGCCATAAGGAAATGATCTTTGATGGGGCATATTTCAGAGCTCGTGTGAGGTATGGATGCAATTCTATGTTCCATAGGACCATGTTATGGAGAAATACAATAACTTATCTCTCTTTTTGGAGATTGGATTCTGTTTAGATTTTGTGTCCCCATCTCAAGTGATGCTTAAACTTGTAGTGTTGGTCAATACAAAGTTGCCAACTGTTGGTCAATACAAAGTTGCCAACTACAAAATCTCTCTCACCATTCATTGTTGGATCCAATTGTCCATTATGTTAGCTCTAGGTGGCTAGGTAAAATCTAGCACCAAGGTCCTCTTGTCCAATTGAGCCCTCAAACATTCTCGAGCATGCCAAACTGAATTGACCTTGAGAGTCACTAAATTCCATAGGGCAGTGATCTTTGATGGGGCATATCTCAGAGCTTGTGTGAGGTAAGGATGTGATTATAGGTACTATATGAATTTGTCGTGGAGATCGACAATAATTTCTCTCTCTTTTTGGAGATCCAATTCTGTTTAGATTTTGTGGCCCTATTTTGAGTGATGCTTAAACTTGTAGTGTTGGCTAGTACAAAGTTGTCAACTGCCAAATCTCTCTCACCATTCATCCTGGGATTGAACTATCTATTCTATTAGCTCTTGGTGGCCAAGTAAACCCTAACCCCAAGCTCCTCCCATCTCATTAAGTGTTTAAACATTCTCAAGCATGCCAAGCCAAATTGACCCTAAGAGTCACTAAATGATGTAGGGTAGTGATCTTTGATGGTGCATATCTCAGAGCTCGTGTGAGGTGTGCATGTGATTCTAGGTGCTAGAAGACTATCTTGTAGAGACCTACAATAACCTCTCTCTCTTTTTGGAGATCTAATTCCATTTAGATTTTGTGGCCCCATCTTAGGTGATGTTTAAACTTGTAGTGTTGGCTAGGACAAAGTTGTAAACTACTAAATCTCTCTCATCAGTTGTCATGAGATCAAATTGTTTGTTCAATTAGCTCCAAGTGGCTAGGTCAACCCTAGCCCCAAGATCCTCCTATCCTGTTGAGTGCTCAAACTTTCTTGGGCATGCCAAACCAAATCTTTCCTAAGAGTTACTAAATGCCATAGGGTAACAATCTTTGACAAGGCATATCTCGGAGCCCATGTGAGGTATGGATGTAATTATGGGTACTATATGACCATGTTGTAGATAAATGCAATAACCTCTCTCTCTTTTTAGAGATCTAATTCCATTTAGATTTTGTGACCCCATCTCAAGTGATGCTTAAACTTTTAGTATTGGCTAGTACAAAGTTGCCAACTATTGAATCTCTCTCACCATTGAGTGTGGGATCAAACTATGCATTCTACTAGCTCTGAGTGGTTGGGTAAAATTGAGCCCCAAGGTCCTTCTCTCCTATTGAGAACTCAAACATTCTTGGGCATGTCAAATTGAATCGACCCTAAGATTCATTAAATGCTAGAGGGCAATGATCTTTGATGGGGCATATCTTGGAGCTCGTACGAGGTATGGATGTGATACTAGGTGCTATAGGACTTTTCTACAAAGACCTACAATAATTTCTCTCTCTTTCTTGAGTATAGATTTTGCAACCCCATCTTGAGTGATGCTTAAATTTGTAGTGTTGACTAGTACAAAGTTGCTAACTATCAAATCTCTCTCACCATTCATCATGGGATCAAACTGTTTATTCCATTAGCTCTTGGAGGCTAGGTAAACCCTAGCCCCAAGCTCCTCCCATCCTATTGAGTGCTCAAACATTCTCAAGCACACTAAATTGAATCATCCCTCAGAGTCACTAAATGCCATAGGACAATGATCTTTGATGCAAGGTATGGATGCAATTTTGGGTGATACAGATCCATGTGTGGAGAGCTACAATAACCTCTCTTACTTTTTGGAGATCCAATTTCAGTTAGATTTTGTGACCCCATCTCGGGTGATGCTAAAACTTGTAGTGTTGGCCATTAAAAAGTTGCCAACTACTGAATCACTCTCACTATTCATCATGGGATTAAACTATCTATTACATTAGCTTTGGGTGGCTAGGTAAATCCAAGCCCCAAGCTCTACCCATCTCATTGATTTCTTGAATGTTCTTCGGCATACCAAACCAAATTTTCCCTAAGAGTCACTAAATGCCATAGGAAAGAAATATTTGATGGGGCATATCTCAGAGCTCATGCAAGGTATGGTTGCAATTCTAGATGTTACAAGACTGTGTTGTAGAGATCTACAATAATCTCTCTCACTTTTTGGAGATTCAATTCCATTTTGATTTTGTGGCCCATCTCGAGTGATGCTCAAACTTGTAGTTTTGGCCAGTACAAAGTTGCCAACTACTAAATCTCTCTCACTATTCATCATGGGATCAAACTATCTATTTTATTAGCTCTAAGTGGTCAAGTAAACCATAGTCCCAAACTTCTCCCATCCCATGGTGCGCTTGAATATTCTCGGGTATGTTGAACTAAATCATCCCTAAGAGTCACTAAATTCCATAAGGTAATGATCTTTGACAAGACATATCTAAAAGCTCGTGGGAGGTATGGATGCAATTCTAAGTGCTACAGGACCTTGTTGTGGAGATCAACAATAAAATCTCTCTCTTTTTGAAGATCCAATTCTATTTAGATTTTGTGGCCCCATCTTGGGTGATGCTTAAACTTGTAGTATTGGCCAGTACAAATTTGGCAATTGTCGAACCTCTCTCACCATTCATCATGGGATTTAAATGTCTATTCTATTAGCTTTGGGTAGCTAGATAAAACCTAGCCCCAAGATCTTGCTATCCCATTGAGTACTCAAATGTTCTTGGGTACACTAAACTAAATCGTCCCTAAGAGTCACTAAATGTCATAGAGAAATGATCGTTGATGGGGCATACCTCAGAGCTCCTGTGAGGTATGGATACAATTCTAGGTACTACAAGACTATGTTGCAGAGACTTATAATAACCTCTCTCTCTTTTTGGAGATTGGATTTTATTTTAATTTTGTGACTCCATCTCAGGTGATGTTGAAACTTGTGGTGTAGGGTGCCTAGGTGGCTACTGGATATGTCATCTCATCCAATGATGAAGATTCATGATAGAATGTAAAGGGGTGATGATACACCTCATTTTGAACTTTTTTTTTTTTTAATGGTAATAAGGTAATCCTTTTTTGTAAGGTCGAGGAACTTGAGGTCACCTATAAACCCAAGTTACCTTAGTCCCAAGAATTTTTGTTTTTTTGTTGTTTCTATTAATAAGTTGATTCAATAAGTGTTTTGAGAGTCATTAAACCTTATAGAGGTCCCATGTGTTACAAAAAACCACTTGGTTAAGTTCTAGGAAGAGTTAGTTTAAAATATGTATTTTGTGATATAAATTGTTGACAACTTTTTAGCATTTTTTTGGAAAACATTGAAATTAACCTCATAACCAATCAAACCAACTACTAATCAGTTGGAATGGATGTCAAATGATGAAAATACACTCTATGAATTTAGAGGAGGCATAAGGTGTTTGTAATTATTAAGTTAGATTTTTATATGCCAAGGAATCATTGCTGATGTTAAACTTGTATATAGGATCATTGAGTTATTGTCAAATATCATTACTTCATCTTTAGAACAGGAAACTCATACTTTGTTAAAATGAAACAACACTTTAGTTGTACATTATCATTGAATGTAGTTAGTGGAAGATTTTAAGGATCTTCTTGGTTGTATTAATAGCCATTTCATGGGTTTGAAATATAATCACTTCCCTTTGTGAAGAGTTGGCTGAAACTAGCAAATTACATGTTGTTGCAAAGGAAATACAGTCATAGTATGTTGTAAGATTGTTTTCACTCATAGGATGTTGAAGAATCTCTTGAAAGGATGGAATATATGATAGACTAAAGTTTGTGAGATAGTTATTAGGTGTTCCTTGAAGTGTCTAAAGTGTTAGTTTGAAGCAAGAAGTTGATTATGATCCATTTCTCAAATTTGCTCATTTTTCCCTTATTGCTTCCCAAGTCTTGAATAGGGAAAATGATCAAGTAGTTTTTTAAAGTTGGGTAGAAGTTTGTTCAATGTTGTAACCAAGTTGGAAAGAGTCTTTAAAGACACTTAGGAAGGTGGGAAAGGTAGTTTCCCTTGAAAGTGTTCTTGTTAGGAATCCACTAGCTTTTGGTGTGAGCACTCTACATCATTTTGGATGAAAATTACATTAAAATTAAATACATGAAATGTACTTAAAATGTAAAAAAGAAAAATAAGATATATATTATGATAAAAAATAATGTCATACATGAAAAAAAAAAAAATATTATGATAACCAATAGTGCCATACATGAATGAACATATAATATATTATGATAACCAATAATGGCATACATGAACAAACATATAATATATTATGATAACCAATTATGTCATACATTAACAAATATATAATATATTATGATAACCAATAATGCCATACATGAAAAAACATATCATATATTAACCAATAATGTCAAAGTCTAATAATGTCATGCATCAAATATATGTCATACATCAAATATAAAATGTCATATATACATCAAATGTATATTGAATATGTCCACTAACATACAATCCAACATATATGTCCACTAATTCCTATACATGTGTGTCTATCCCTATATCTTCTCCTTCCCACTAGGGGAGGGAAACAAATCCCTAGAGCTCTTTGGTCATTGTGTGGAGGGAGATGATGGGGATGATGTGGTCTTCCTCACACACTCGCTCATCCTCTTATTTAGGCTCTTCTCTAACTAGAGCTGATACAAACAAAGTAGATATGAATCAATAATTATTATACATTAAAATCAAATATATGTACACATAAATTTAATTATTTTTTTACTGCCATTAAATAATCACTCTGTATGTCCACCTCAAAGGCTTGCAGATCATCGAGTGTACTAAGACCCTACAAAAATTCAATCAATATAATCACTTATAACTAATATTTAAAATTTTAATACTAACTATTATCAACTAAAACTAAAACTAAGAAAATTCTTTCATACCTTATTCAATGGCTATGAACTAGCCATCGTGGTAGAAACTCCATGATCAATTGACTAGCAAAGAGGAGGAGTCTCAGACATCAACAACTACATGTCATATGATAAAATTTACATGTATCATGAAACATTAAACAAGTATAATCAAATAAATTAAATTAAAATAAAACAAATGTACCTCTACAAAGCTTGTATCATGCCTAGGCTCAGAGTCCCTTATGAATGTCAATGGTCTAGTAGAGAACTGATGCACATGGATAGTTTTATTTTTCAATACTTCAAATGATTACTTAATAAATATATGTATTATTTTAATTTATTAAATTGATACATACCTCTTGACTCATCAACGAGACATAAAATAGGGTCAGGGAATCTATACTAGGGCCATCAACACTCTTACCCTGAATTTTGAACAATATCAATACAGGCTAATTAATTAGTCATTCACTATACATATGAAATGTGATCAAATTAGTTTATTATAATTGTAATTTACCTCTGTGTCAATTCCAAATGTGTCACTCAATAACTCATTAGTGACTAGCCCATCATCCATACTATCTCCAACATGACTGCCAAATGTGCATAAGAATCCACATGATGTGCAAATGTGACCACAATGCACTGAAGGCTCCTCCTCAACTAATAGATTGGCCCAATGAATGAGGGTTTGCATCAAAGTATTGATAGTCCCTAAAGTATTGGTCTTTACATGTTCCTTCACAATTGAAGGAATAATCACATGCTCGCCTTGTGGCTTGACAACAGGTACCCTAACTATATTAGGGTGATGACATGGCCTTGGCCTCTCAAATGATGAAGCCCCACCTCTACCCTTAGAGTCTAACATATCAAAATAATTGGGGATCTCCCAAGGACAAATTCACAATACAATTTCTTTAAGAAATACATTGGAATCTCGTGATTATTGCAGGGAGGGGCATCAAAGACCATCCACCATCTATCCCAAAAGTTATTTTTAATGTCATTATGTATGCACCAATGGATGGGGAACCTTTTAGTTGTATGTTTAATAGTGTCTTGTTCTCCAAGATTTTTAAACAATTCACAAATGCTACCTTTTTCTATTTCCTTTCTTCTTACATCATTATAAGATAATTTGTTTGCATAATATCTTCTTAATTAATCTCTCTAAACACACCAAATATCCAACTGACCACTAATAGAAGCTACATGGGTCACAATGGACTCAAGGGAGGATGCCAATTGTGCTCTCATAGGATTGGCTTTTCGACAAGATTTCAACCTACCAATGACTGCTTCTAATTCATTTTTCCTTCTTTCTATTTCATCAATTATGTTGTCTTGGGTGTCAGGAGGAGGTCTTTCAATCAGTGGAGGTTGCATAATTTCTTGCTCTTCTTGTGGAGGATTTTGATTTTCATCTTGTGAAGAGTTTTAATTTGGATCTTGTGGAGGGTTTTCATTTTTATTTTTTTGATCAAGTTAGGGATTTGGTAGTTCATTATTCACATTTCTTGATAAGAAACCAATTATAGTCTAAATAAATAAACAAATTTGAAGAAAAACTAGAAAAACCCACAAAACAATGTAAAAACTTACAAAACAATGCAAAAACAAGAGTAGAAAACATACTACGTGATCTCAATATTGATCTTCGACAATGAGGAGGCATTTTGAAGAGGTGGGTAAGAAAATTCTTCAAGTTTTGCAACCCACGTATGCGTTGTTAAGGACAAAGAATGCAACAACAAAAATAAATGAAATGGGTTGCAGGTTTGCAAACCATGTATAAAAACTTGGTATTTTAAAATGTGTGCACACACTTTAGCTTGGGATCCCAAGCCAAGGCATGTGTATGCTATAGCGCATACATGCTTTTAGAATTTAGAAAATTCATTTTGTGTGTCATGTTTTTGGCACCACAACTTGGTAGACTTACCCTGTATAACTTTTGGTGCTCCATTTTAAACCTTCAAACATGAAGAGGAGGGAAATTATACATTTTATAGGGACTTGTCTTTAAAGGAAGGTTATTTTCCTTGTGTTAACTATAGATTTATGTAATTGTGCAATTGATATGAAAAGATGGTAAATATTTCTAAGTGATCGAAGGGATTAGTGTAATGTGAGTTTGAAGACCTGGTATTGAGATCTAAAGAGGTTTAGTCTAGTCAAGAGGATAGGTAAGGAGTTCAAGTTATTTTATTTCTATTATTCTACAAGGAATAATATAGAGATCAATTGAACAGTGAGTTTGGTGGTCTTTCCCCTAAAGTTATTTGGACAATGGATCCATCTTCCTTATTCAACTTCTAATAGGGTTGGTACAACTCTTGATAGGGTTGAAATCTCATAATAGGGATCCATAGTATCCTAACAAGGACTGATAATTACTAAATGTGTTTCATTAGGTAACAATAGAGTCCATCCTATTACAAGGAACTTTTATATTTCTACATAATTTTGTGGACTATACCATCCGGACTGGGGTTTTCCCTCTAATCAAGGGTTTCCATAGTTGACATATCTGATATTATTATGTATGTATATCTTCTCATGGTTGTTGATTATATTTCTCATATGGTTAAGGATTAATAAGGTTGATCAATGTTTATTAGTTGCATAACTAATTCACACCCCCACCTATGTCTCAATTATCCTTGTGGACTTTACTTTCTAAAATTTGGTATTAGAGAATCAAGTCATTCAAGGAAAATCTTAACAAATTAATGAGATCAATGGAGGGTCATTTCAAAAAAGGAAGTCATATTTTTGATGGAGTTAACTATGATAAGTGAAAATAGAAGACAGAGACACATCTCCAATGCATGGGTTCAAGATATTAGCTAATGACAAAGAATGGAAATAAAATATGAAACAAAACTTGAAGAATGCAATGAAGCATAAAGAGACTTATTTATATGTAATATGCTTATCAAAGAAGAATTACTATAATCTCTTCTTGAAAATGAATACAGTCATGTAAAATCCTTAAGATTTTCCCATGAAATTTGGATAGCCTTGGAATCTACTTTTGAAGATGAAAACTATGCTAAGAGAATCAAATTATAGAATTAGATACATTTGTTTCAAGATGCTAAGATGAAGGAAGATGATTTTTTAAGAAGCTATATTGGTAGAATATGAGAAATTTTTGCAAGAATTAAGTGTTGCAATGGATCTAAATATGAAGATGTGATTATATGGAAGATCTTAAAAACCTTGACACCACCATTTAGAAAAATAATGCAAATGATTGAGCAAGTGATACCTTGCACTAAGAAGTTTACCAAAGAAACCCTTCTTAGAAGATTGGAATTAACAAAAGTAAGCTTGAAGCAGTCTAGAGAGTTACCTAGTGTAGAAACTTATTTTAGTTCATTAAGTTTTCACCCTTCCCTGTAAAAAAGTGCAAGCACCAACATAGACTATGTTAGTAATAACAAATCCAGATCTTAGGATGATAGAAGAATTGAAGAAGGAATTCTCTTTCTTGTAAGGAGATAACTAGATGGAAATAAAACCTTTAAATGTTGGACTTGCAATGAATTTGGTCATTATTCTTCTAAGTTTCCTAAAAGAGGGAGAAAGTATAAGAAGAATTTCAAGTCTAAAAGGTTTAGAGATTATGTGTATGCAAATTAAGATGATGAATCTAATGAAATATTTTAGAGTGAAAGTGATGATGAGTTAGAATTTATAGCTATAAAAGAGAAAGTCAGAGAAGAGAAGGCCCTAGTTTTACAAGTTGAAAATAAAATTTATTGGATCATAGATAGTGGTTGTTTGCATCCTATGACTAGTGTTATAAAAATTTTTTAAAGCTCAACAGTCATGATGGAATGATTGTTAGATTTGATAACAATGTAGCTTGTCATATCAAGGGAATAGGATCTATTGCTCTTAATAGAAATTCTAACACAAATGATATCTACTCCATTGATGGATTAAATCGTAAAATATTGAGTGTTGGACAGTTGGTTAATAAGGGATATCAATTACAATTCATGGAGAAGACATGCATTATCAAAGATATGGATGGTAGTTTTACTAGTACTGATACAAGATCTAGAGGTAATGCTTTTCAGTTGAACCCCACAAAGATGACATGTTTGGTTGCAAAGGTAGATAATAGTTGGTTGCAGCATAGAAGGATTTTTTTATATAAACTTTGATAATATGGTGAAGGCTAGTAGTACATTTTCTAATAATGATTTAGCTAAAAATTTAAAGCATACTAATGTTGTGTGAAAATAATGTGTTATGGCTAAGTAGAAAAAGTTTCTATCCCTGACAAGAAGCTCTCTACAAAAATTAAATTAGAGATTGCTCATAAAAATTCAAGTGATCCTACAAGAAAAAGAGGATTTTACGATGAAATGTATTTCATATTTTTTTTTATGATTCTATTAGGATGATGTTGGTAGCATTTGATAGAGTAGATTCTGAGGCATTTGAGAAGTTTAAATTGTTTAAAAATAGAGTTGACAATGAATCTAGTGTAAAGATCAAATGTTTAAGATCAGATAAAGGTGGAGACTTTACCTCAAATGCTTATACATTTTGTGAAGTACATGGCTTTAAGAGATACTTATCAACACCTAAGACTCTCAATCATAATGAAATTGTTGAAAGAAGAAATAGGTCTATAACCAAAGCAATGAGAACCATGATATTTGAGAATGGTGTATCAAAGACATTTTGGATAGATATAGTCAATATAACAGTACACACTATGAATAGAGTACATATTAGAAAAGGTATAAACATGACTCCCTATCAATTATTGTTTGGACATGCACACTTAGTGAAGTATTTCAAAAGTTTTGGAAGTAAGTGTTGCATAAAAAGAGATGATGATATTGGTAACTTTGATGAAAGAAGAGATGAAGGTATGTTAATTGGTTATTAATTGAAAAGAAAAGCTTATAGATATTTTAATCAAACTAAGACTATTGTTGAGTGCACAAATGTAAAAGTGGATGAAAAGTTTGGAGTCAAAGAAAGAATGTTGGATTAAAATTCTAATGAAGAAGAAGATAATCCTAAGCCTACCATAGAAAATGTTGAACTTTATTTAAGACTAATGATGATTTACAAAATAATATTCAAATTGTTCAAAAAAGAGAAGAACCAAGATTTGAACCAAGAGGAGAAGTAGGAGTCATGTCACTAATTCCTATACCTAATAGGAATCCGATAAAGAATCACCCTATTAATAAGATTATTGGAAGCAAAGAAAAAGGAGTTATGAAAAGAAAAAAAGTTCATGAAGAATTGTGTTTGATTTCTCAAGTTAAACAAAAAAGCATAGATGAGGCATTCAAGGATGATCATCAGATTCAAGCAATGAATGAAGAATTAGACTTGATTGTAAAGAATGATACGTGGGAATTGGTTCCTAAACCTAAAGACAAGAAAGCTATATGAACTAAATGGGTTTTTAGAAATAAGATTAATGAACAAGGTGAAGTTATGAGAAACAAAGAAAGGCTAGTATGTAAAGGATATTTACAACAAGAAGGTGTAGACTATGAAGAGACATTTTCCCCTTTAGTTAGAATTGAAGCAGCAAGAATGTTATTGTCTTATGAAGAAAGTAAGAAGTTCAAAGTATATCGCATGGATGTGAAGTCAACATTTTTGAATGGAGAACATGAAGTAGAAGTTTACATTGAGTAGATAGAAGAATTTCCTTTGACAAAAGGAGACATGGTATGTAGATTGAAGAAAACATTGTATGGACTAAAGAGAGAACTTAGAAACTAGTGTGCGAGGTTGGATAAGTATTTGGAAAATTTAGGATTTTCCAAAGGTACTGCAAATAGTAATTTATATTTGAAATAAATTGAGAATGACTTGTTGATTATTATGATATTTGTGGATGACATAATATTTGGAGGTAATAAGGAAGAAAGTGATGATTTTTTTGATAAAATGAAGAATGAATTTGAGATGAGTATGATTGGTGAGATAATATTTCTTAGGATTACACATTCTGTAGAATAGTGATGGTATTTTCCTATCACAAACTAAGTATTTGAAAGAATTGTTGAAAATATTTGTCTTGGAAAGTTATAATCCTCTTGGAACACTTATAATAACTAGTCACAAGTTATCTAGTAGAGAAGAGACACCTAAAATTGAGTAGAGGAAGTAAAAATCCATGATTCGAGGTTTGCAATATCTAACTCACATCAGACTAGATATAGAAAATGTAATTGGTATAGTTTCAAGATTTCAATTAGATCCTAAAGCAGCTCATTATATAGAAGTAAAGAGAATATTCAAATACCCAAAGGGTACACCTGATCTTGGACTATGGTATGAAAAATGCTGAATTTTTTTGTAATCAGATCATGCGGATGAAACAAATGCTAAAGGAGATTGAGATAGAGTTTTTAGAACCTACTTTCATACATCATGATAACACAAGTACAGTAAGTATGTCTAGGAATCCTTGCTTAAATTCTAAGACTAAGCATATATCTCTTACTTGTATCATGTTATGAGAGAGAAAGTTGTAGAGAAAGAAATTAGATGAGAGAATGTGAATACAAAAGAGTAGATTGCATACATGTATCTTTATGAAGCCTTTTCCTAAGGCTATATTTGAGTAGTTGTGAGGTATGCTTAGGGTTATGCCCCTACCTTCTTATTAGTAAATAATGTAGAAAGTGTTGGAAGTATTTATTGAACACTAAGATATTGAGATGGGGGGAGTGAATATGGATATGTAACACTTTAACCTCTTCAACAATTCTAGAATACATTCACCATATTTACCATCTCATATCCAATTGCTTATACATGCATAAATCATAAACTAAAACTATAATAGAACATATATCTAATCTATCATTCACATGCATGAAAATTAATCACATGACACAAATATTTTGGCTACCCAGAAACACTTCATAATGAAGCTAGACATCCACAAATCTTCACTACTATAGTAATAAAGTTAACCAGTTAGGGTTACAATGTTTGACCATATCAATGATCCACCATATGAGGGGTCTAACCAATTAAAATCTTTTGAGACTATTAGATCTCACCTTGTTAGACGATTTTACACTTACAACAAAGTAAGGACTCTATTAGGATATTTACAAAGATATGTTAAGGCCACCCTATTAAGAGATTTACCCTGACTCAATCAGTTAAAATTGATTTAGTACTTGATCCTTAGTTTTCTTAGATAAGATGATATTGGATCTCTTCTTTCTAATATTATATTATCTCTTATCTAATAAAGCTTTCCTATGCTTCACTACTTGACTAGATTGCTTTCTCTATTCTAGAATATCAAAACACTTTACCTCTTCTACAATGTTCAAACATTCACCCTTGGATTGTTTGAATAGCTTGTTCTCTCCTTTGTATCATACATACTTCACCACCATCTAACTATATCAAAACAGGTCAAGTTCTACCCTATTTAAATATTTCATAAAAAAATTTCTATATGCTTCCTTATTTCACCTCTCCATTTGATTTGTTCATCACAAAACATAGGGATCTGTGGTCCGTGTCATAAAATATGTAAAACTCTCTATCAAAAAATTTACAAATATTAAATATCATATCCATTTCATCTTGAAATGGTTTACCTCAAAGTTTGTATCATTCTTGACTGGAGTGTTAATTTAGCATTGCTAAACAATTATTGTTTCTAACACTTGACACTCATTGTTTATGATGTTGACACTTGATCTTTACTATACCTTATACCTTCTTTATAACTTAGCTTCAAGATTCTTGATCGGTCAACATTAGACTTGACTTACATTGAGAATACTCAGCGACCACATACTTTCTCAACTCTTATTGATCTTGGTATATACAAGTTTAGATACAAGTCTTTCTTATGACTCAACCTATATAGAGTAACTCAGTCATAGTGATGATTGTTTGACTCTGCCTAGTAGATGACTAAGTGTTTGATACTAATAGACAACAAAAGTTAGAGAGACCAACAATACTCCCCTTTGACATTAGTGGAAAAAGGAACACTTTGTGATTACATTGTTACAATGTTAATATGAGTACTCTTCCTAAGCCTATGAATTTTAGTTCAAAAATAAAACTATGAAACTTGACTTATGTTGAATAGAAAATAAAATATATATAGATGACTCTAAGTAGTTTGATTGTTTCAATGTCAAAATATCATTGTCTTCTGAACTATGAATTCCTCTAAACTCTAAATTCTTTTGAAATCCATTTTCATCTTTTCTCCATTCAAGATATGTAATCTATTGAAGTTGATGAAAGATCAACCCCACAACTCCCAAGAATCACTTGCATGCAAACACCTGTCATAGGAAGAGAGAAGAAAATCTATGGAGGATGGAATTCCTAGATCCATAGATGAGACATTCTTGATGAGAAAAAAAATAGATTGTTATTATCAAAAGTGAATGAATAAATTACTAAGGGATCAATCCTTATAAAAGGAGATTAAAACCCTAATAGGTAACTAACCTAAGTTGCATGATAATAATTAATAAAAGAATTAATTATTATATGCCCACGGTTTAGCTTTAGTAAACTAGAGATGATAATTGACTTAATAATTAAATCAATATGATTTAATTAATAAGAAAATACTTTATTACTCTAATATCCCCCTTTAAGATAAGCTTAGGGAGTAGCTAAAAACCTAGAAACTACTACTATAAGTAAATTTGAGTCCTGACAAGAATGCTTGATGAGGTACCCAAGCATGGAAAAATATTTGAAAAAGAGGAGAAATAGAGGAAACCACATGGGAAAAACCCTACTCTAAAAAGAGATGGAAAGAATGTTTTAGAAGATACTTAAACAAAAGAATGATCATGAAGAATACCACTAAAGTACGAACCTCTAAACACTACCAAACTGCTAATCTAAAGAACCTCCACTATATAAAACATGACTAGGTAGAGAAGAGCAAGTTTGAAGAGTTGATCAATTGATGATGGAAGGTATCTTTATGGCCTTTAAAAAAAAAAGGAATGAAAGAATGTCTATATGGTAAATGATCCATCTCACTGAAATGCATAGGTATCTAGCCACTGTAATTGCCTAGTGCATAGGATCAACTATTGATTACATAGCTCACTCCATCAAACCAAGAAAGAAATAAAAACAACATAGCTCCCCTATAATGCTGAGAGGTAAGACATTAACATTGAAACTGAATGTAATGTCTCTTGGAAAAAAAGAACTAGGAACATCAAGAGTGAAAAAGAAGTGCAAACACATATAATGGCACATTGAGGCTAATGTCATGGAAGGAACACTCACTTGACGAAGGAAGATGGCCAATATGACTGGCATAAAACCCTCTCCGAAATTTTATGATGTAGTGCAAGTACAGAAAAAAAAGATGTTCAACATCCTAAAATACAATAGAGTGATACTTTATCTCAATGCATTTGCAAAAATACTACAAAAGATGTCAATGAATATCAAAAGATACATAAGGATAATACAAGAGATATTAAAACCTATGAAAAAAAAATCTAAGACAATTAAATTGATCTTAAAACCCAAAACAAACAAGATATCCACCCGAATGAAGAAAAGAAAAGAAAAACTCAGTAGGTTGTGCCTAGAGTGAAATCTGGAAAATATAATGCCTCAAGATATGTCCCTCGAAGTGCAAGATAGAACTCCTAAATTTGATAGCCAAAACAACCATCAAAAGAGCACCAAATTTGAGAATAACATGCACCAGTAGAATGGGCTAAAAATATCTATAGAGGTTCCTTGCTCTTGCCTTGGGTGCCTAGCTTTGCCTCTAGGTCTTTAATCATTTTCTTCCTTTCTTTTTCCTTGGAAACTATCTTGATATCCATCGTGATTCTTTCCTTAGCTTCTTTAGACTTCCTCAAGGGTTCTTCTTCATTTTCAATATCTTCCTTCAATAATGCAACAATGTTTTCATTCAAAATCACATTGTTAATCTCATAGACAAATATTGTTAGCCATCCTATTTGCATGTATGTGTTATCTGTGTCTACCAAGAAACATACACCATTATAATGTTTCATTACCAAATATTCTAGTATCCTCGTCCTCAATCTCATTCTCTATCTAAATTCTTCAAATTATGCATCCATGATATTCTCAAAATTCTTCCCTAATTGAGTTATATACTCATTAATTTTCTATATTGTAGGTTTTCCTTATTCCAAAATAAATTTTCCAATACCAAGAAAATATTTCTAAATGTAAAATAAAATGTGCATGATAAGTGAATAGAACTTACACGTTGAGTTCTTTCCCCCTTCTGATGGCTATCAGGTTTTCTAGTAACTGTAGCCTTTGTAACTCAACAAGATCATACTCATGATCTTTCATGACTATCTTCCATGCTTGATCCACTA